>JAHWFO010036886.1:1988928-2065895 GCA_023313115.1 Rhysida immarginata
GTTTGATATATTACATGCCATATCTTAGCATTGAAAGTTCCAATGGTTTCATAGGGCACCATTAGGGCACGTGCTACTAAACCAATAACAATTATCATTATTTTCTCATGATATTCACTCATTACATGTTCTTACGAGTCGTTTGATATATTACGAGGCATGTTTTTTAAGTAAGTACCGTTTTGGAATTAAAAAAAGACGTGCAAAGATATCGCAATAATTTTATTTTTTCATGAAAGCCTGTACCTTAATCTACTTTTCTACATAATTTCCGTGAATATTGAGGCACTTGTCATAACGTGGCACCAGTTTTTGAATACCCTCCTCATAAAATTCTGCCGCCTGACTTGTTAACCACTGTATCACAAATGTTTTGACTTCGTTATCGTCTTGAAGACGCTGACCACCCAGGTGTTTCTTCAAGTGCAGGAAAAAATGGTAGTCGCTGGGCGCCAGATCAGGGCTGTATGGAGGATGATCTAGAGTTTCCCATTTAAAAGATTTGATGAGATCTTTGGTCCGATTAGCCACATGTGGACGGGCATTGTCATGCAGCAAAACGATACCCTTACTCAACTTGCCACGTCTTTTGTTCTGGTTTGCATGACGCAGATTGTTCCATGTCTCACAATAAGACGCTGCATTGATTGTCTCATTACGAGGCAGAAATTCCACTAGCAATACTCCTTTTCTGTCCCAAAAAACTGTGCACATGATTTTCCGGGCAGAAATTGTTTGCTTAAACTTCACTTTTTTGGGTGATGATGAATGTCGCCATTCCATGGATTGTTGTTTCGATTCTGGTGTGACGTAGGCCAGTAACAATTTGGTCTAAAAAATCTTCACCTTCATTGTGGTACCGCTCAAGGAAAGTCAATGCATTGCCTAAACGTTGGGTTTTGTGCAAATCGTCAACATTTTTGGAACCCAACGTGAACACAATTTCCGGTAATTCAAGTTCTCGGTCACAATGCGATACAAAACACTACGAGAATATTGAGGAAAGCAGTCGCACAATGATGAAATTGTAAAGCGTCTGTTTTCTCTCACCTTTTCGTCCACTTTCTGCACCAAATCTTCATTAACGACCGAAGGACGCCCACTCCGTTCTTCATCATGCACATTTGTGCGGCCATCTTTAAATGCTCTCACCCATTTCCTTACCATTCCATCACTCATAATGTTTTGTCCGTACACTTCACAGATCTCACGATGAATATCGATCGGTTTAGCACTAAGAAATCGTATAACAGCCCGTACTTCACAATCGGCGGGACTCACGATTGTCGGAGGCATCTTAAACACTCAGTAAACAACGTATATAATGAAGAATCGGACTGTAATGGCGTCAGTGCGTAGACAAGAGATGTAGTTAACCAGCGCGCATGCGCGGAACGCCGACCGTAGCGCTGCGGCGGAGTAATCGCAAAACGGTACTTACTTAAAAAACATGCCTCGTACATGCCATGTGTTAGAATTGAAACTTCCAATGGTACCATATGGTATCATAGGGCACCATTAGGGCACGTGCTACTAAACCAATAACTATGATCATTATTTACACGTGATATTCACTCATGGCACGTTATTACGAGTCGTTTGATATATTACATGCCATATCTTAGCATTGAAAGTTCCCATGGTACAATGAATTAATACATGCAACGCAATGAATTGTGGGATTGTCTACAGACGGACGGACGGACAGCTGGACAAACCGATCACATAAGCACATTTCTATATATAGAAAATGTGCTAAAAAGGAGAAAAAAATAGATATAATAATATTTATTTGTAAATGATTATTCTATTTTTTTATTTAAGTTTTTTTTAAACTGTTTGCAGACAGTGCTTGTTGAGTTTGTACTGCTTAAATAAATGTTAATTTAAATATCTCCACGTCATAGTTACTGTCTGCTGCAGTTGTCCCTCGCGAATAATTTCCGTGACCACGAGGATGTTGTGTCGCATTATTGTTGGTGTTCTTTCCGTAATTACTGTTTTTTTTATTCAGACAGACTACTTCCAGCTTCTTGCTTGACCAGTCCTACTCCCTTTTGGACCTCCACGTCTTTACTAGCGCAGCCATGGCAGTCAACTTTCATTCCATTCCATAGTCCTTCAGTTGATTCTTTAAACATGGGAATCAACCATGTTTTTTTTCGGGTCCAGTCGATAACTGGCGAAAGGTTCCAATGCCTTGGTATCTGCTCCTACCCTGCCGCTCCATGTTTAGTTCGTTACTATTGACTCAAAAAGATGAAATTCTCACTTTCTCGGGGCATCCATGATTGCAGGGTGTTTGTTTTCTGACGCTGAACGCCGTACACGCCATCGCCCATTTGTCCGATGGAACATAAACCATGATTGATCGGAAAAAAACATCTTTCGCCAGTTGGTTGCTATCCAGTTGCGATACTGGCGAGCAAATGTCAGTCTTTGTTTCCGGTGAACAGCATTGGTGCACGAACCACCCGTCTGCTGCGGAGCCCAACTGTCGTTGAGATATAGGTTTGGTAGCTCCCTGGTTCATCTGAGAGGTTAGTTGGTCCACGGTTGCACGTCTGTTCTCTTGCACGCATCTCCATAGCTGTCGTTCACCCCTGTCAACTATGGCCCGTGGTGCCCCACACTTGGCACGTCTCTTTTTTGGGTATTGCCATTCTGCTATGCACCGTATATTTTCACCACGGCGGCACGCGAGCAGTTCACAAAACTAGCGGTTTCAGAAATACTGCCGTCCTTGACTCGGAAGCCAATGATCAAGGAGGTCGGATAAATGGTGAAAGTTTCGCCATGACTCCAACAATTGCAATGCGACCGAAGATTATAACGAACGAATCGTGTTGTTTATGATTTCGCTGGCTTTGTTTCGTCTATGTTCAGACTATCCCATTCTTTCCGAGGGGAGAACAATTGTTACACTCTTCAGCTCGCATTCAACCAAAGATAAGGAGAAATCCTTATCGGCGAGCGACTTATCGACCGAAAACTTTCGAAATTTCTCGGCAATTTCCGTGGTAGACGTTCGCGTTTTGTTTTGTTTCTTCAGTTAAAATAACATCATGTCACTGGGTCTATCCTATTCGTTGGGAGAAACTGAGGAGGAACCATTTAGCGTTTTATAAAACAAACAAACTCGAAACAAAAACGTTATCAGATCATTTTGTCACGTTATTCACTTTGTCCCAGAATCACTTCCCGTCACATCATTCATTTTGTCCTAGAATCATTTTGTCTCGCAGTCAACTCGACATGTTCCGTATGCCACATTGAAGTCATCCAATGAGCTTGCAATGAGGGTTGTGAGTGATCCACTCATCGGATTTTGGTGAACTTTTTTTTTCTTTTGTTTGGAATTTGCTGTTGAACAAATGTGCAATTAGAATTTTTGTGTATCTCTTACGGTTTTTGAGATAGAATTTAGATGTGCCTTAATTTGCATATTTGAGATGATGAAAGGTGCTCCATGAGATGGAGCACCCTCCAGTTCCTAATCATTCTATGTATTGGAATTTGCGTAACTACATTGGTATCCAAGATAGGAAGGGGGGGTAACAGACTTTTAACTCACCCGGTATAATTTTAAAAAAAATGGTTACCCTGCCTTGTAAATATCTACGACAAATGTTGAAGGACATTTATCACAAAGGAATCTAAAATTGATGACGATGCGGATACTTTTGAGGGGACTATCCAACGAATTATTGAAGAATGTATTCTGTAAATTAGTTGTAATATTAATAACCGTTTTCCAAGCTGGTTCGGATCCTCCAGAAAGAAAATTCTTAATAAAAAGAAAAGGATTCACAAAAAATTCAAACAAATAGGCGGTATTAAGTTTAAAAACTGTAGGCGAAAACTCTTATTAAATTAGATGTAGAAAATTTAAAAAAAGCAAATATGCAAAAAGAGACCCGACTCCTCTTTGGTCCATGTCGAGAATCCGGATGTTTCACGGCTGGCCGTCTACTACGAGGTTTGTCTTCAAGTGACCCATCTCACTTTTAACTCACGATATCAGGACGAGATTGGCTTTATTCGGAGCTTTGTCAGAAAATGCTTGTTGTAAAGTTTCAAAACAATCCAACATCTCTCAGCCTTTGGAATAATCATAGAAAATTATAGCACTAATTAGAATTGTGTTTTATGTCTTTCTGCTAGTGCGCGAGCTTGAGAATTGTGTCACGCGAAAACAATGCATGCGACCATATGTTAGAGCCACGGAATTCTGGAAACTACCGTGAAGGCCGTGATAGAGTAAAGTACTTGGAGAATATAAAACAAATTTTGTGGGATGCGTGCAGTGTTCCTGGCTAAAATATTTAGAATGCCCCTCGTCTCAAATCAATGATTATTAATGCAGAAATTAAATCATCTGATTTACTTTGGTTATTTAATTTTAATTGACGTCATAATTTGCGTAAATACCGACTGTTTGATGAATATGGAAATAATTGTAATGTTCTTCATTGTATTAATCTATTGACGTCCTTTTCTTGGATCTCCCATTTGGTGACCCAGCCTCCATTTTGGCAAAGAAAGTTTTAATTTAATTTAATTTAATTTGATATTATTGCAAACAAAGCCGCAATTTCTTTTTTTATTTAAGTGATCTATAAAAAATAAGGATAATAGCTTGAAATAACAATATTAAATGGTTAAAAATTTTATTTTACAAGAAAATTTATAGGTCAAATAAAGTATTCTGGGAACATTCAGAGGGAACCTTCACCTGCACAAAATTTAGTGAATAGGAATATGCATAGATAAAACGTACAGAAGAAATTTTTTTCGCGAAAGATCAAGATATTTTCGCGAATCATAAAAAAATTTCACATGGGGGTGGAGGAATAAAGACCTTAACTCAAAAATAGCTCATCAGAGGCAAACAATTTATTTACTAAAATTATTCGTCTTAATGAAAGGAGTCTCTGCCTATAGTGATTCTATTAACTTTTATTCGCTGAAATAAATGCTACAACATTTCTTTATTTTTTTAACAAAATTATAACATAAAAAACTTAACCCATTTTCAGAAAAACCATGTCAAGGTACAGTTTAAGGTTCCCTCTAACAGTGTATTAGTTTTCTTCGGTTCTACATTTTGCCGTTTCAGAGTAGTTAGTCGCACAAAATTATTTACATAGGTACACATGTAAAGAAGGATTTTTTTAATTTCAATGTATTTTCTCGAATCATGAGTTTTTAAGTCAGTTTCAGAGGGGAAAACCACCATCTATTGGAATTCAAGTTTGGTGTATCCTGGCATTGTCTGGAAAAACCACCATTATCTCACGTTTGCCGTACTTTTATTATATTGTCTGGCGAGAATTGTCATCTTTCCTGTCTGGCCTTCGACAGTTCGACCCGTAAGACTGGGGAAATCTTTGTCTATCTTGGTTCTTCCAGCAGTTTGACCAGAGAGCGACTTCTGACATCATACGGTGGCACCCTGAGTATACATGGTCAGCAATCTTGAAGTCCGTCAAGTCTCTCGCCTTTCAGAAGGCCGTCTTCAATTTTCATTGCCGCTTGCTGCACCATGGGTTCTACTCTCTCCAATGTCTGTCTACATCTCTGGGGAGTAGTCAGATCTGCTAGTTGCCAGTTTTGCGGGTTGCTTGAAACCATTTCTCATGTCTTTTATGAGTGCCCGTTTGCACAGTCCATTTGGGATCGCCTTTCTCGTCACTATCTTCTGACTGACTTTACCTATCAGTGCGATTTCTGATGGACTGCTCCACCGGTGCTGCATACAAGCTGGACCTAGCCACTTCCATCGCCTTTTTCAACAGAGAGCTTTGGCTGGCCCGTCAGAAGTGATCTGATGGTGTCCATCCGCCGGCCTCAGTCATCTGGAGGAGAGGCGCCATCCATCTCAGGTCCTTCCTTCATCTTGAATGGCATCGGCTTGGCCCAGCTATGTTCCAGAGAAGTTATTCGTCATCTCAGCGTCTCTGTAAGGTCATCGAACGGGACACGAATAACATCTCGTACCTCTTCACCTTTCCTCTCGACATTGATGACCCACCGGTGGGCGGACAGGCCTCCTTTTGAGGCGTTTACATAGGTGGTGCAACCCTTGAGGGCTGTCCGTACTCCTATAGCATGTGCGCCTGGGTACCCTGCCTGTTTTACGATCTAAGGGTGCCTCTCTGGGGCCATAAAATCGGCTCCAGTTCCAACAGCGAACTACCACCGGCGCAGCTCTCAGGGCCAAACTGTCCTGGGCGTCTGACATCCGACATATGTCGTCAGCTGCGTTCGCAGAGGAGAGGCGTCGCGCCAATAAGAAGAGGTGTCATCGTTTGGTGGTGGGGAATGAGACAGTGGAAACCGACACTGACATCTTGTCTGCTTTCCACTCTCATTTTTCATCATATTTTGGCCACCCAGTCTTTCCATCCGACGCCACGATGAAGTGGATCGAGGCACTTAGACCTTTCACTGCTGACACTGACCTGTCAATTACCCATCCCTTTTCCGAAGATGAAGTTAAGAAGTTTCTGTCGATGGATGGCCGTCATCAGTCCAGCCCTGGATTAGACGGCATCCCGTACTCGTTCTTGGAATTGACGTGTTTCGGGAGCAAGCATTGCCGAATTTTCATGATTATCACCGAAAATCACCGAAATGGGAGGATTTTTGTATTTCGTGATTACTGAAGTAAATCTACTTTAGTTTTAAATTATTATCGAAGAAAGAGTCCTCATGATAAGTATGTTTGAGGGTGATTCCTGAATATTAAGTATTATTTAAATTACGTATTATCATTAATTTATGAGGAGACCTTGGCGCTCGACTCCCTCTACTTGCCAGTGCGTTGCTCCCTCGAGTAAACTGCCCACGCCTGTACGAATGCACTGATACTCTTAAAATCTAAAAGCAAAAGTTTACAGAGCTCAGCATAACGTCTTCTTGGGCCTTTCCTGGTGCAAGCTTTCAATTCGATCCTCAAGGACCCTTCCTCCATCACGTCGGACTCTACCGCGGGGAGAATCATCTTGCTCCCCAAGGTACTGGATCCTGAACTTGTCACCCAGTGGAGGCCTATTACTCTGCTTAACACAGATTATAAGGTCTTCACTGGTGTGCTCCAACAACGGCTCAAATGCTTCTTTGATCCGGGGCAATCCTGCTCCGCATTACCATCAAGTGTGTTATGGAGGAAGCGTGTGTGCGTCGTCAGACCCTCGCCGTGCTAAGTCTTGACCAGGAAAAGGCTTTCTACAAGGTGAGTCACGTGTTTCTTTTCCGAGTGTTTCCCCATCTTCATCTTCTGTATCCTTCTGCCACATCATGCATAGCGATTAATGGGTCCAACTCTCCACCAGTGGGCGGACGAGCCTCCTTTTGAAGCATTTACATAGGTGGTGCAGCCCCTGAGGGCTGCCCGTACTCATATAGAATGTGCGCCTGGGCAATGTACTCGTTTTATCGGATTGGAAGAGAAAACGAAGGCGACAGTGAAGATTAAGAGAAGAAAGGAACAAAAGAATGGAAACCCGGACCCCGCCGAGAAGAATCGGCGATCTCGAAGAGAAGTCGAGAGGAAGAGCGAGGGATTGGTCGAGAGACGGGGGAAGGAGGAGAGACGTCAGAACGGAGTTTTTAAAAAGGAAAAAGGAGAAGACAAGAGGAAAGAAAGGAGCCGGGACGGCGTAGAGAGGTATCGAGATGAAGGCGCCAGGAGAAGAGGGAAATTAAGAAATACGTCTAAGCCCGAGGCCGAGGAGGGCTGTTCCAAAAAATGGGACAGTCACGGCCCTTCCTATGGCGATTCCGAAGATGAGCGCAGCCAGAGCCGAGGCCATTGGCAGGGTATAGGAAACCCGCGGCGGAATTGGAGACTGCGAGGCCCTCGGACGTTTTATGAGACGAAAAGCTTCGGAGCGCAGAAAGGAGCAGTGCCGAGAAGCGAAATTGAGCGGAGCCTTCCTCGCAGCCATAAAGGGGCTTCGAATAATGGACGTCACGAGAACGAGCGAACTCGCAACAGGACAAGGGATTATCATGCCCAGCAATACCAGGCGAGTAAATCTGAACTGAGTGATAGTAAGAAAGTTTCGCAGAACATTATTATTGAAGGATTAATATCTGACATAGGCTTTCCCAGTATTAATAGTTCCTATAGCAATTTAGCGGATGTTACTCATGTGCGCACTTCAGCTAATATTCCAGCGGAGAGGTAATCGACCTTGGAGGATGAAATTTCTCAAGCGTTTGCATTGCTAAGCTTGGACGAAATCTCAGCCACGATTCCCGAAGACATTATCTTTTCCACGAGTCCGGAGGATTCTACAGACCTGTATAATTGGCGTCCCTGTATAATTGCCCCTCTTGCCGGTAGCGTCGATGAGACCTCATTCGGCCTACCGCGCTAGGTAGGCAGCGTGTCGTCGTTTGGTAGCGTAATTCCTTTCCTCGACCGTTTATCATACTATTATGAACTTAGTTGATAAGCTTGCCTACTGACTATGTTTAATGCCTGTGCTTATTATTTTATATTGACCGCCTTCGGCTCGTCAAACCTGCAAAAGTCGCCGTGGTCTTTTCCTACGGTTGCCTCGATCCACCAGTCTTTGTTCAACTACAATTACTTGGATACGGATCGCCTTCGCTACTTCGGTCGACTCCCCCTCCTACGTTCCCTCAGCCGTGAACTAGTGAGCGGACAACTCCGGAGCCGCCGTCGAGAGAAGTACCCGACCAGTGAGCCAAGAAATGAACCTTGCCAATTTACATTATCCAGTTTAATCATTTGTATAAATTACTCACGGTGTCGGCGAGTTACATTGAATTTATTAGAACTTTGTTTAAAGTAATTTATTCCATTTATTTTATGATTACTTAGACAACATTACTTCTAAGAAGAAGTCTCATGTACTTTCAAATTAAATATTTGATACTATCCTCACGAAATTCATTGTGCGGAATAAATTATTGATTTGAATGATATAACTGTCTCCCGTTCTCTTTCCTGTTACACAACTGGATTTACTCTGCTAAATTTAATTTTAATTAAAAGTTCTGACACGCTGCCTGTTTTACGATCTAAGGGTGCCCCTCTGGAGCCATAACATCGGTTCCAGTTCCAACAGCGAACTACCACCTGCTTTGGCCACTTCAGCATTCCTTTTTCACTTTTTTCCTGAGTCTAAAAAGATAACTTCTGTTTGAATTCTTCAACTTTCTATTTCTAGAGGATGTGTAAGACTTTTATTTTCTACTTGTTTACTACTGTTTCTAAGTAACTTTGATCCAGATTCTTTTAGCAATGCCAAATCATCTCTTCTTCGAAAGTAACCTTCAGTTTTCACCTACTCCCAATATTATTCTATGATCTTAAACTGTAGTGTGCTTATTTGCACCATTGGGGCTGAGATTATATTTCATTTGGACAATTTAACCTTTCCAAATTATATTTTTTTTTATTTTCTTAGACATTGATTCTGTTCTTCCTTTTGGCTAAATATAACTTAAAATTCCTTTCACAATTTTTTAAGGGGGGTTTTATTATATTAATTATTTTTAAACTCATTAGTTTTAACCTACATTAAATTCAAACTTTAAACGCATTTTTCTCGGAATCTATTACATATAATCCCTTCATGTCCCATTTCGCGTGATCGCTACTATAAACGTCAAATTTATTTATACATTGATTAAAATAAATTCATTTTATAACAAAAGCAGGAAACATATTCTATATTATAATGTTCGTTAAATGTGCATAACATAGGAAGAATTAAAAACAGATAATTCATCAATGAGGAAAAAATCATATCCAATAAATCAGAAGCATATAACTTTACTTTTTGAAATTCATTACATAAGTTTAACTATGTTTTTAGTGGTTGTGCCATATGCCTCTCAAAACGATCTACTGAGGAAATTGCGGCAATGAAGGGAGGCAAGCAAATGGCAAAAAACAATCAAGAGAGAATACGACGTTCCTGTTTCGCAAACGTGGTGTGTCAACAAATAGAGCAACATCAGTCTCAAAATGATATTCCAAATATGATTCGTGAACAGACTGAATTAGATAGTACACGACTTAGGATAGCCAACAAGACGCCAGAGCGAATATCTCAGCAAAGGGTTAGGTTCGCAATCAGCCGAAATATTAGATACAGAAATTGGCTGTCGGTATCCACAATTACATGGATAATGAACATTATATGCGATTTTTCTCAATCGAAACATTCTTTGGTAGAACAGTCTGCTGACAAACGTTTCATCAATACGAAATAAATTTAGAGTAATAAGAACAGCTCCTGTTATAGAACATTTAATGAAGGGAGATCACGAATAATCAAAAAATTTCATGCAACATGTAAGAATTATCATCAGTGCTCTGGCATCGGCTAAAGCGTACTATACGCTAAGTCGAAAGTCATTATGAAAGTACATTAAATCGACTGGCTTGCTAATGCTGTTTATTAAATTCAAAATGGAATTGTTGGGACTACATTGAAGTTCATGATAACCGTGCTAACATTGCTTCACCCTCTGGGTACGGCCCCTATTGTTTCAGAATTCACGGACAAATATAATAACATCGAGTAAGTGCTTTGCATCCAGTGAACAGAGAACAGAGTAAACCGAATTACGACGGATGATCCCAATTTTGAAACATGTTTCAAAAAAATAACGATTTTGTCAGGGAAATAAGACTGTCCATGTCAGAGAAAATCAGGGAAATGGGATTTAGAATTTCAGTGGGAATCCTGAAACTATCAAAAATGTTAGGAAGGATAGGGCTACGAATAAAAGAGCTACGGGTGAAAAAGGAGCATAGGAAGCTTACAAAACAGGGACGGACAAAAAATGAACATAGAAAAAGAAAACTGTGAAAGAACATTAGAAAGAGAAAATAAAAAGATAAAAAGAAAGAAAAGCGCACAGAAAGCCTACGACAAATTAGGGAATAGTTGAAGTTGTAGAGGAATATGGGAAGGCTAATGAAGAAATAGTGCCTTTGCTAAGGTTAATGCCATTGGGGATGAGGGAATTAAATTTCCGAATAAGAAAAGACTCAAATTGCTTTTTTTTGTTATGGAAGTTGTTGCGAAGAATATAAAGGCTGACGCCCTGCAACGAATGGCCAGAGGAATTAAAATGTTTAGCAACTGGAGTGTCAGCATTGCTAAGGATGTCGAATTTATGTCTGGCGATTCTGGTACGTATGGTATTACCCGTTTCTCCAACATAGTTTTTCTATCAAATCTTGCAATTTAACAGGTAAATAAGGTTGTGAGAAGTGCAGCTTAGGTTCTGGTTAATCTTGA
The DNA here is from genome assembly GCA_023313115.1 of Rhysida immarginata. Taxonomy (NCBI): domain Eukaryota; kingdom Metazoa; phylum Arthropoda; class Chilopoda; order Scolopendromorpha; family Scolopendridae; genus Rhysida; species Rhysida immarginata. The sequence goes on from JAHWFO010036886.1 coordinate 2,000,223, forward strand.
GAGTAAAGGAGGAAGCACTACTGGAAACGGAGGTGGCAGGATTACGAAAATGGCAAATGCCACAACCTTTTTCATTGCAAGGAGAACATCCCTTACTAGAAGTGCGTGGTTTAGTAATAGCAGCATGGACCAGAATATTTTTAAAATTAGATGTGTGTTTAAAAGAAACTTTTGGTGGTTCTGGTAGAATGGAATGGAGAAGAACAGAGCTGTCAGTAATATGTTGATATTTCCTAAGGACATTTTTAATACTACTGAAGGTTGGATGATAAGGAACAACTAGCGTACGTGCTGCCATCGCATTGCTGTTAGAACGGGATTGCTGTTAGAACGGGACTTACGATGCTTATAGATAGAAGCGCGTATGACTTATTTGGGGTAGCCTCTTAATTTATAAGGGCGTTAGCGTGAAAGTCTTTGTCAGATTGATTAGTACCCATTCTATGAATGCGAGTTAACTGATTTAAAGGGATGTTATCTTTGCAATGGTGCGGATGGCGGCTGTCAAACTCTGGCGACTGGTACTGGTCGGTGGGCTTCTTATAGAGATTTATAGACACTTTATTGTTAGTGATAGAGACAGAGACGTCTAAAAAAGGAACCGTCGTGGAGGAATAATTGTGATAAAACTTGATGGAAGGGTGAATGGAGTTAGGGTGGGTGATAAAAGATAGGATTGAGTCTTTATTATGCGGCCAGATCAGGATAAGATCATCAATATACCGCAGCCAAACCAACGGCTTCAAGGAAGACGTGGAAAGTACTTTGGCTTCCACCTCCCCCATAAAAATGTTGGCATAGTTTGCAGCCATTTTAGAGCCCGTAGCAGTGCCACTGGACTGGATATAATACCAATTGTTAAAAGTGAAGAAATTGGAGGTGAGGATGGTGCGAAGGAGAAGGCAGATGGTCTCAGTAGAAAGAACTTGGAAAGGTTTGTTAGCCATGAGAATGTTGCGAACAATTTTAAACCCATCATCATAAGGAATGTTAGTATAGAGAGAAGAGACATCATGCGTGCAGAGGAAGACGTTCTTGAAAACTTAATTAGAGTCGTTAATGCACTGGATATGGCAGAGGAAATCGTTATGTCTTTGATATAGGATGAAAGACTGGGTGGGATGTGGCGTATGTGGTGGTCTACATAAGCAGTTAGTGGCTCACAGAGTGTGTTGTTACAAGTGATGATCGGACGGCCGGGATTGCCAGGTTTATGAATCTTTGGAAGAAGGTAGAAACGACCAGGGGAACTAAATTTAGGAAGGGGGAAGAGGCGGGTTTTATTATTGATTTGGAAAGAGGATTCAAGCTGAGAGAGGATATAATAAAGTTCGGTGTTGAATGCGTTAGTAGGATCGATGGTTAGTTTCTTGCAGAACCTGAGATCAGAAAGTTGTCTTTAGCTTCGTTAATGTAGTCAGAGGTGTTCATGACAACAATAGCGCTTCCTTTATCTGCCGACTTAATTGTTATGTCAGGTTTATTGCTGAGGCGTTTGATACACAGAAATTCTTTACGGGTGAGGTTAGGAAGAGTTTTTTTGATATTTTTAGTAATGGAGAGGATGTCATTCTGTATGGACTTTATGTAAACTTCAAGGTCAGGATTGATATCATGAGGAGGGGTCCATTCGCTGGGCATGTGGAAGGTTGAGTTGGCAGCGGGAGTAGAATTGGAAGGATTCATGCAAAAGTATAGACGGGATCTGAGGGCCCGGCTGAATTTATCTACAGAGAAAATAATATAAAAATATCAATGGTATTAGGATTGAGACAAAAGGAAAGGCCTTTAGATAGGGTTCGGATTTCGAAGGATGAAATATAGTGGTCGAAAGATTAATATCCGCGTTTATGCCAGGAATGTCATCATTTACATTGGTGCAAACAATACCTCTTCTTCAATTAACAGTTCAGAAACTGCCATTCACTCCCTTATGCAGCAACTCACTACTATCTTCCACCAACAAAGACATCCAAGTCACCTTATCTTCAGTCCTACAACGCTTCACTAATTTTCACAGAACATCTCACAGCTTAACCACAACATTGCCTACTTCAACCAATTAGCACAGATTCTATCCAACACCTCTAAACGATTTCACTTTTTACAACACCGTTCACTCTCTCTTAGTCACATTCGCATGGATGGGTTACATTTTTCATTCCAGAGTTTGGATATAATTTCACAAAACATACTTAGATACTGTCAACCTTTTGCCACATTGTACCTGATCTCCAAATCTCCAACACTACACAAGACACTGACAATCATACACCACACAACATCTCCGACAACATTCCCTCACTATCTGATTAACCAGTTCATCTTCAGACCTCAACAACTTCATCTTTAGACCCTCCACACCTTCATCGAACACTTACAGCTACTCCCACCATCTCAACAACAACTTCAATGACACAACCTCATCCACCGTTCACGATGTCCCTTCTTCCCCAACACTTTCTCTTTAAGACCAAAATCGCACACCTACACCTTCACAGAACACTACACAAATTCCGAACAAATTTTCACACACACTTTCTCCCTCTGATACTTCCGACACACCACACACATATAACACATTCAGCTCTACAAAACTACGATCAACACAAAACATATGACTAACAATCAACCACCCTCCTGTCTTTTTAGCACATTTTCTAAAGAAATGTGCTTACGTGATCGGTTTGTCCGGCTGTCCGTCCGTCCGTCTGTCTGGCCGGCCAGGTGGCCGAGAGGGCTAGGGCGTAGGCTTTCTAGTTCTCGAGTCCGCCTGGTTGTGTGTTCGAATCCCGCCGTGGGCATGGATGTTTGTGTTTGTCCCGGGCTGCGTACAGATATAACTTGTGTAAAAGGCGCAAAATGACCTAAGTAGTAGACGCCTTAATTTCTAGAACCCCCCCCCCCCCCCCGTCTGTCTGTAGACACAATTCTTACAATACATTGCGTTACAATTGAAAAAGTGCATGTATTAAATTGCTGGAAGACACGAATTATCCTCGCATTCGGGAATACGCGTGTTGAGAACATGGGTTCGGCTCTGCACGTGCTCTAAACGTTAATGAGATGGTGGGCGTGCAAAATGCACGTGTTTGACGATTACTGAAAGGGCAGTTCGGTGTCTAAATCAAGAGATTTTTTTTATTCCTAGGGAGCTTATTATTTATTACGATAACTTGAAAACGAATTAACTTTTTCACAGTCTGTTTTCACCAATCCATTAATATGGGACAGAACACGAACAAGTACGAACGTGAGATAGCCGGAATAGGTACGCGCTCTAATGGCACGTGCTTTAATGGTACTATTATGATACACCCTTAAAAATTTCCTATAACCGGATATGGCATGTAATATATCAAACAAATCGTCACAACATATCATGAACAAATATGCAGGGTTTCCCATGTAACCTGTACCAGCGATGATCTGTGTCTGTGGACACCAATACCTATCGATTGGACCCCATCTATGTTCCGCGATTTTTTGTAGTTTTCGAGATTTGAATTTTTTTGTTTTATTTTCAGATTTTTTTAAATTTTGGACGGTTGTAGCTATAACTTTTACTGTGAAGTGATTCTTTGCGATTTTCTTTGTTAGTATTATGACTAGCATGTGTGTTTGTCTGTAACAACAATAAACACCAAAATTCTAACTACTACTAGCTCAGATTTTGATCACAAAATTAAAATTTCTGTTTCAGAGAAATTGTTACTTGATTTCAACTTGAAAAAAAATTACTTAACCCTGACTGAATAACTTCCTGATAATTTTGAAAACTTTATGGGTTCCTTAGCTCTCAAAATAACACAAAACAGTTGGTACTTTATAGAGCATATTTACGCGAAAACGGAGTTTAAAGTTGATATAGTCGAAAATAGTGAAATTAGTAATGTTAGATAAAAAGATGTAAAATAAAGTATTTAAATTTGACTCAACAATTAACGAGATTAAATGGTGAAAATTGTTTAAATTTTTTACAAAGTGATTTTGTGGATGTCACTTTATCCACACACCAGAACATGATATTTCAGTGCGACGGTGCCCGTTGCCACTTTGCAAGAAGGGTTAGAGGCCATTTGAACGAGCATTTCCCAGAGAGGTGGATTGGCCGTAATGCACCAAACGCCTGGTCTCCAAGGTCCCCTGACCTGAACCCCATAGATTTTTTTTATCTGGGTATCATATAAAAAATTGGTGTACCATCACGAATTCTCGAGTTTGGAGGAGTTAAAAACTAAATTAAGGCTGCGTCTAGAAAGTAACAGTGAGGCGACCATTCGCCACCGCTCGCGCCTATTTGAACCCCAACCCGTCTCAAAAATCACCACGAAGTGCGCTTGGTCGACAGGAAGTCGTCTCAAAAGTCCCGTCCTCTCAATCGCGAGTAACCACTCGCAACCCCGGTCATTTGCCGGTTGTGGCGGTTGTTTTCTGAGCTTGCTCTTCGACGCTAGTAAAAATCATGGCTACCAATCTCTCGATAGAAAATTTTCAATTCGCCACACGGGGAATTTTTCAGTCTCCGTTATGCGACAAGATTTTTTACGGAAGAATTAGAAGCAAAGGAACATCATAAAAGTCATTTCAATAAAGAAACTATAGAAAATAAGTAAAAAGAAGCATTTTTAGCACCCTTATTTTGAAAATGATAGTTTAAGTTTTTTCACTTAGAAGAAACAAGCCTATTGGCAAAACAAATTCTGACGTCACAAATGGCTCCATGCCGAGAATATACTGTATTCTCGCAATACTGAGGTATTGGTAAAGGGGCATAGTGCCATAACATCCTCGAAATGTCAGTTCTATTTATTTATCGCGCCAATAAACAATTTATCGGTTATGACATTCCTCTCGATCATAATTTTTAATATATTTGCGTTATAAACAAAATAAAGATGCGAGGACTGAGTATATCAGTTGATTCTCAACCAAGGTAACGTGCAGTTTTAAATGTTATATTTATGCCTTAATTTGAAAACTTTTTAAAATTATAAAAAAAAATTTAGTTTAGATTCAAAATTCTAAATTTATCAGTAGTATTTTCTAAATAAATCTGTCTTTTCTGATTAATTTTATTTTGTATCTTTTAATGGTTGAAGTGTGTTTACATTTTTTATTTCAACGTATTATCTCAAATAATGCAAGTAGGCTTCTTTTTTTCCTCGCGTCTCTTTACGGAAGTTTTCTTTTTTCCTCGCGTCTCTTTTCAATAATAAATTTATTAGCTGAAGCGAGGCTTCCGAGATTATACCCGGAGTATAATCGGAAGCCTCGGCTGAAGCAATGGCGACTTGTGACTGTTCAGCGTTTTTGAAACACAGCGTCTCGAAAATCACCGCGACCAGACGCGACCGCGTGTTATCATACCACGTGACATGGCAATCGGGCGGTCCTTACGCGGTTAATTTCTAGACGCAACCTAAATGAAGCTCAAGAAATAATATGACAAAAAACCCGAGCCTTCCCAGATTTGCGCGGTAATTTTTTGCGTCGCTGCCGTCTGTGCATTGCGGCAGGTGGCAGGCACTTTGAACATTTATTGTGAAAACAGTAATAAATAAATGATTTCTTAAGATTATTTCTGTTGTTTTATTTAGCACAATGTGAAGAAATAATTATGATTTGAATTTAAATACGTTATTTTACATCTATTTATCTAACATTCCTAATTTCACTATTTTCGACTGTATCAACTTTAAACTCCGTTTTCGCGTATAAATGCCGTATAAAGTACCAACTTTTTTGTGTTATTTTGAGAGCTAAGGAACCCATAAAGTTTTTAAAATTATCAGGAAGTTATTCAGTCAGGGTTAAGTATTTTTTTTTTCAAGTTGAAATCAAGTAACAATTTCTCTCAAACAGATATTTTAATTTTGTGATCAAAATCTGAGCTAGTAGTAATTAGAATTTTGGTGTTTATTGTTGTTACAGACGAAGATATATGCTAGCCATAATACTAACAAAGAAAATCTCAAAGAACTAACGAATCACAGAAAAGGCTATATCTAAAACCGTCCAAAATTTAAAAAGATCTGAAAAAATAAAACAAAAAACTTATATCTCGAAAACTACAAAAAATCGCAGAACATACATGGGCTCCAATCGATAGGCATTGGTGTCCCCAGACCACAGACCTTCGCTGGTACAGGTTACATGGGACACCCTGTATTAGTATAACTAGTGATAGAAGATATTGGTCTAATAGCACGTGTACGTGCAAGTATGTCTCATTAATGAATATAACCAGTAAATAATGATAATGGTTATTGGTTTAGTAGAACGTGCCCTAGTGGTGCCATATGATATCATATTGTACCACTGGAACTTTCAGTGCTAAGATATGGCATGTAATATATCAAACACCTCTTAACAACGTGTCATGAGTGAATATAACGAGTAAATAATGATAATGGTTATTGGATTAGTAGCACGTACCCTAATGGTACAATATAGTATTGTTAGAATTTTCAATGACGTGTAATAGATCAACCAACTCCTTACGAGTTTTTAGATCTATTGTTATTCATAGCTTATTTGTATCAAGAGCATAATTCTGTTAGGCCTAATGGTATCTAAAACTCATTACTGTTATACATATTGCTAATAAATAGTAGTTAATCACTTGCTTCAATGGTAGATGATAACGTAGGAACACTTTAGTAAATTAATATGAAGAAATAATAGATGCTTACACATAACGCTTCAGCAATTGAGGCTCACTTCGTTTAACCTTGTGTGGTGATTCTTACAAATTAAAGAACTTTTATTTTTTTAGATGTATGAGGAATGACTTCACTCTCCATTTACGTTTCAGTTTTTCAAGCTTATTCGTTTAAATTCTCTCTATACATTAGCTTACTTAAATAGTAATTTACGTTTTAGTTTTAATATTTATTTATTATCTCTTAAGGTTTTTAAAATGTTGGTTAATTCTATATATCCATGTACGATGCTATAACACGAAAATTTATTATTATGTATCAACCCGGTAGAAGAACCATGGCTATTACAGACAACGGTACCGCACCAGAGGTTGACCCCCACAGGCAAAAATTGCCCAAAAAGGGGGTTAATGAGGAGAAAAAGAGAAAGAGAAAACATATGAAAAGGAAAAAGGAAAGAGAACAAACTAAATCGATTAAAAAAATTTACATACTTATTGTTACTATTAAAACTTGAAGCCATTTTGGCTCTTAAGTCAGAAAGTTTCAAATTTGTTCTGTAAAATCTATTTGACAATGTTAAACCAGAACGATTAGTAATACTAGCGGTAGATAAGCGAATGCTCTCCAAGAAAAATGGAGCCTCGAAATTACCACTAAGAATATTAATTAAAAAACGCTGAGTAGCAAATTCAGCTTTACGTCTTAAAGAGAAAAGAATCAAATTATTAGATGATGAAGAACGCGATAGTGAATTAATAATATTAATTATGGATAAAATTTTATGTTCGAGTCTTAACGAGACATGATCCATATCAGTGAACCAAATCTCCAGACCGTATGTCAATTTACTTAAGATAATTGAGTTAAAGACAGTGTTAAAAAAAGTAAACGAAGGTAATATTTTGCTCAATCTTCTAACAATACCCGCATGCGTGAGAACCAAAGGGTAAGAGTGCGAATATGTTTTTTAAAAGAGCACTTAAAAGATTATGAAATACCAAGGTCAGTCACTTCCTGCACTCTGATAATATCTGTGGAATTGATTTTATAATTATATAAAAACGGAGAACTCGATCTGTAACAGGAGAGTACAAGTGACTTCGCTGCATTTAACTCCATACCATTATGGGCAGACCATGTCGACATCTTATCGATTTCTTCCTGAAGGATCCTACAATCAGTGAAATCATTAATACGGCGGGATATTTTAATGTCATCAGCGTAGGCTAGTAAGGTAACATTCTCTAAGTTCAAGTAATAATCCAGATCAATAAGATAAATAATAAAAAATAAAGGGCCCAGCGGGGAACCTTGAGGAATGCCACTGGTGATTTTTTTTCCAAAGAAAATTTATCCTTATATTTAATCCTAATTGACCTACTATCAAGCATACTGCGAATTACATTTAACAGTGGAACAGCGAAACCTAAATAAGGCAACTACTGTAGTAGACGGTTATGCGAAACACTGTCAAAGGCCTTACTAAAATCAAAGAAAACTAGATTCATTTGCTGTTTATTATCCAAAGTTTCGGCAATAATAATTCCTAATAATAATAATTCCTACATTTAAAATTGTGGATTTACGCTTAGTGAATCCAAACTGACACCCAGGAAGAACCGGTGAGAGATAAGAATATACAAACCTAGCGTCAATAAACTTCGGACACTAAGTAATTTGGCTAAAAACACAGTGAAAAGTGCATACAGAGGATTGCAGGCTAATGAAAATAGATTTACTGAGTATATGTAACAAAATCAACATCGATTTAGAATCGATTTAATGGTGTGAAATAATTTATTCAAATTTATGTAAAATTGCGTTGTCAACAGGTTTCAAAGAACTTCGTACACAAGGGGTTGCCAGCATATAGAACTTTCCTGAAGGCTGTAGAAACGCCCAGAATGCTTTGCATCAGGCTTTAAAAGCACCGTCCATGCGACAGAGCACAGTAGTCGTGTTGTTTTGAACCATGGGACCTGGTAAGCCAGTAGAAACGTGTATATGGCAAAAAATTATACAGCAGTTCCAGAATAACAAATCCCAGCGAGCTATTGCCCATGAATTATCAGTTCCACTCTCTACTGTTAATGGGATCATCAAGCGTTTCAGAGAAGTCGGGAAAACAGAACCAGGGACTGCACCAGGCAAGCAGCGATTATTGAATGTTAGGGACCTACGAGTATTTCGACGTTACATTGTGAAAAACAGGCATGCTCCCATAAGTGAAATGACTGTTTGGGCTCGAGAATATTTTCATATACTCATATCCGAAAGCACAGTCCGCCATTATATCAGAAGATGTAACTATTATTTATACGCTACAAAGAATAAGCCATATATGAGCACTGTAGCTAAGCGTCGCCGGGTAGCATGGGCCAGAACCCATCTAAAGTGGACCCTTGCTCAGTGGAATAGTGTTCTGTGGTTCGACGAGTCTACCTTTGCAGTGATGTATGGCAACAACGGTCGTAAGGTGTTAAGGACCAAGCACGAAAGTAATCATCCCGACTGTTACCAGAGTTTCCTCAGGGGAAGCCTGTTACCAGAGTTTCCTGTTCAGAAGCCTGCATCGCTGATGGTGTGGGGCTGCATGAGTGCAGCCGGGACAGGATCGCTTCACTTTTGCGAGGGCACTATTAACTCTGCTGCCTATATAAACATTCTTCAACAGCATCTGCGTCCATCCCGCCAAAAGTTGTTCAATAGAAGACCAAGCATCTTTCAGCAGGACAACGCGAAGCCTCATGCTGCTCGGAACACCAAATGCTTGGCTACAACAGCAGCGTTTCAGGGTCCTTGACTGGCCTGCCTGCAGCCCAGATCTGTCACCCATTGAAAATGTATGGCGCATTTTAAAGCGAAAAGTCAGACAGCGGAAGCCTCGAACACTGCAGCAGTTGCGGGCGTGTATTTCCGAAGAGTGGGACAAAATTCCAGTAGAAACAACGCAGAAGTTAGTGCCCAGCATGCCTCAACGACTTCGGAGCGTCATTCGTCGGAAAGGGTAATGTGCAATAAACGGTACGGTGTACGAAGTTCATTGCAACGTGTTGAAAGCGGAACATTACAAAAAGTCGCTTATTTAATTTTCTCGTTTATTTTTTAGGTTAAAATGCTATATCACAGTTGAACTAAAGCTCTGTGCACTCAATAAAGTAATTTTCATTTGTTTACAATTAGTTTCGTTGTACTTATCCAAAATTCTGTAGGTGTCCGAAGTTCATTGACGCTAGGGTTGTATATGTTTGGCAATTAACGACTCAAAAACTTTCGCTAGGAAGCAAATTAAAGAGATAGGTCTAAAGTCTGAAGTTTCCTTAGGGCGAGCGCATTTAGGAATGGGATGCAGTATACTTTCTTCCATGACTCCGGATACAAACCGGTCTTTGAAATTAAGTTAAAAATATGAGTAATCGGATTTAAGAGGATAGCAAAGCATCCCTTATATACAAAGCCAGGTATGCCAGAAATCTCCAGTCCACGATGGCATTTAGTAGAGTAAGCAACAGATAATATTTCTGAGTGAGTAAAGGAGGGTAAGTGCAATTTCCCAGGAATCACTCGAGCTCTTTCTTCCAGGAAAGTTGCAGAAGAGACGCTCTGTTCAATAAGAGAAGAATTAGACATGGTCTCTTGAAAAAAACAGGCAGTTTTCTCAATGTTGTCATGTTCTGTTAAAAAATGCTCAGCCCTACTAACTTTATTGTTTCTATTCTAGATGTTATTTGTATGATGCCAGAAAAACTTGTTATTTGAAGCTACTGAATTCTCTAAATTGCGTAAATAAGCATGCCAGTCTTTTCTTTTCGCCGTCTTAAACTGCGACCTCAGTGTTGAAAATTTTTTAAAAAATAATTTCCGATGCGTAGTTTTCCATTTCTTATGGATGTACTGTTTCTTAAACCATAAGGAAATTGTAACTCTGGAGAACCAGCTGGGAAAACTACGCTTACTATGTTTACTATTGTTGGACACTTTTTCGGGTACATACTTGTATACCGCCGATTTAACTATCGAATCTAACTGGTTAATAGCTAAATTCACGTCTTCTTGGATGTTGACTTCTGTATAAGATAATCCAGCAAGATAGCAGTATAGTCCAAAATAATCTCCTTTAGTCAAATCTAATGAATATGTAGGAGAAGGTAAATTATTTTTGCAAAGTTCCACGATAGTTTCTATAGATAAAGCAGGGTGGTAATTATCCGTTCCCTTTATCCGCTTTGGCGGTAAAATCATTCTTGTTTCAAATCCGAAAGCTTTGCAACAAATTTTGTTCCTATCATAATCCCAAAATCACCTTTTTCCATTATTTTACATTCGGCAAAATTCACCAGGGGTTTGGTTCCTGCTCTCAGCATCCAATTAGGTCCATTATCCTCTGCCGCACCGTCTCAAATTTATTCTACTGTTTCTGACTCTATCCGTAACTCCTTCCTATTCCTCGTAACCACGAATTCTCGAGTTTGGAGTAGTTAAAAACTAAATGAAGCTCAAGAAATAATATGTCAAAACACCCGAGCCTTCCCAGATTTGCGCGGTAATTTTTTGCGTCGCTGCCGTCTGTGCATTGCGGCAGGTGGCAGGCACTTTGAACATTTATTGTGAAAACAGTAATAAATAAATGATTTCTTAAGATTATTTCTGTTGTTTTATTTAGCACAATGTGAAGAAATAATTATGATTTGAATTTAAATACGTTATTTTACATCTTTTTATCTAACATTCCTAATTTCACTATTTTCGACTGTATCAACTTTAAACTCCGTTTTCGCGTAAAAATGCCGTATAAAGTACCAACTTTTTTGTGTTATTTTGAGAGCTAAGGAACCCATAAAGTTTTTAAAATTATCAGGAAGTTATTAGATCAGGGTTAAGTTGTTTTTTTTTCAAGTTGAAATCAAGTAACAATTTCTCTCAAACAGAAATTTTAATTTTGTGATCAAAATCTGAGCTAGTAATAGTTAGAATTTTGGTGTTTATTGTTGTTACAAACGAAGATATATGCTAGCCATAATACTAACAAAGAAAATCTCAAAGAATCACTTCACAGAAAAAGTTATACATAAAACCGTCCAAAATTTAAAAAAATCTGAAAATAAAACAAAAAAGTTCATATCTCGAAAACTACAAAAAATCGCGGAACATACATGGGCTTCAATAGGCCAGACCACAGACCTTCGCTGGTACAGGTTACATGGGACACCCTGTATAAGTATAACTAGTGATAGAAGATATTGGTCTAATGGCACGTGTACGTCCAAGGATGTCTCATTAATGAATATAACCAGTAAATTATGATAATGGTTATTGGATTAGTAGTATGTGCCCTAATTGTGTCATATGATACCATATGGTACCACTGGAATTGTCAATGCTAAGATATGGCATGTAATATATCAAACAACTCGTAACCACGTGCCATGAGTGAATATAACGAGTACATAATGATAATGGTTATTGGATTAGTAGCACGTGCCCTAATTGTGTCATATGATACCATATGGTACCACTGGAACTTTCAATGCTAAAATATGGCATGTAATATATCAAACAACTCGTAACAACGTGCCATGAGTGAATATAGCGAGTAAATAATGATAATGGTTATTGGATTAGTAGCACGTGCGCTAATGGTGTCATATGATACCATATGGTACAGTCGTCAAAGGGAAATAATGCACACTTGAATTTTACTCTAAGTTTCACCGTTTCAATATTAATTTACTTTTAATAATTTAATATTACATTTAGAGTTAACATTATTAAGATTATTAAATTTCAATAATTATAATTAAAAAAGCTATTTAATTAACACGTTAACATGAAATGTAATATTACGTATTAAACTCGTGTGGATCATTTCCTTTGGTTGACTGTACCATTGGAACTTTCAATGCCATGGTGTGTAATATACCAAACAACTCGTTACAACGTGCCGTGAGTGAATATAACGAGTAAATGATGATAATGATTATTAGATTAGTAGCACGTGCCCCACTTGTGTCATATGATAAGGACGTTAATACGAAACAAATCAACCAAACCAGAGCTCTTCAAAATTGACGCTCTTCATACATTTATTTGCAAAAAACTTGATTTTCTCTTCTCCAAAAAATGTAGTAAATTTCAGAGAGACCGTATTACCTTCCCTAATAAATCCGATTTTCTCTCTGATCCTTTATCCGCCGATTTTCTGAATTCGTGTTCTAATAACGATCCACCGCCCTCCACCGGCTCCAGCTCCTTCACTCCTGGTACAACCGCGATTTATAATCTGTCGACCGCTATACTTTCACCCCTCGAAATCAGAACCCTATCCAAAAACCTTTCCTTCTGTCCCACTCCCAATACCATTGATACTTCATCATTTCCTCTGTAGATAATTTTAACCGGGTCCTCAGATCCCGTCTATACTTTTGCATGAATCCTTCCAATTCTACTCCCGCTACGAGCTCAATCTTCCATATACCCAGCGACTGGACCTCTCTTCATGATATAAATCCTGAACTTGACGTTTACTCTCCATTATTAAAAATACCAATGAATAACCTCACCAATAATGAATTTCTGTGTATCAAACGCCTCAGCAATAACCCTGACATAACAATCAAGCCGGCAGATAAAGGGGGCGCTATTGTTGTCATGAACACCTCTGACTACATTAACGAAGCTAACAGACAACACTCTGATATCACGTTCTACAAGAAAGTAACCACCGATCTTGTTAATACATTCAACACCGAACTTAATAATATCCTCTCTAAGCTTGAATCCTCTTCTCAAATCGATAATAAAACTCGCCTCTTCTTCCTTCCTAAATTCAGTTCCCCTGGTCGTTTCTACCTTCTTCCCAAGATTCATAAACCTGGCGTTCCCGGCCGTCCGATCATCTCTTGTAACAACACACTCTGTGAGCCATTATCTGCTTATGTAGACCACCACATACGCCACATCCCAACCTGTCTTTCTTCATATATCAAAGACACTAACGATTTTCTCTCCCATATCCAGTGCCTTAACGACACTACTTACGATTTCAAGAACATCTTCCTCTGCATGTTTGATGTCTCTTCTCTCTGTACTAACTTTCCTCATGATGATGGGATTAAAGCTGTTCGCAACAGTTTCATGGCTAACGAATCTTTCCAATTTCCTTCTACTGATACCATCTGCCTTCTTTTTCGCACCATCCTCACCTCCAATTTCTTCACTTTTAACAATGACTATTATATGTAGTCCAGTGGCACTGCTATGGGCTCTAAAATGGCTCCCAACTATGCCAACATTTTTATAGGGGAGATGGAAACCAAAATACTTTCCACGTCTCCCTTGAAGCCGTTGCTCTGGCTGCGATATATTGAAGATATTATCCTGATCTGACCACATAATGAAGACTCTTTCCTATCTTTTATCACCCATACTAATTCCTCCACCCCTCCATCAAGTTTTCTCACAATTATTCTACCACGACGGTTCCTTTTTTTAGATGTCTCTATCTCTATCGCTAACAATAAATTGTCTATAAATCTCTATAAGAAGCCCACCGACCAGCAGCAGTACTTACATTATGATCGCTGCCATCCGCGCTATTGCACGTATAACACCCCATTTTGCCAGTTAACTCGCATCCATAGATATGTACTAATCAATCTGACAAGGACTTTCACGCTAACGCCCTTAACCAGTCCGTTAAAGTAAGAGGCTAGCCCAAATCTGTCATACGCGCTTCTATAAACATCGTAATTCCCGTTCTAACAAAAATCCCAAACCCTCTCCAGCGATGGCAACACCTACGCTAGTTCTTCCTTATCATCCAACCCTCAATAGTATTAAAAAGGTCCTTAAGAAATATCAACATACTATTGACAACTCTCCTCTTCTCCATTCCATTCTACCAGAACCACCAAAAGTTTCTTTTAAAAGCACATCTCATTGTAAAGATATTCTGGTCCATGCTGCTATTACTAAACCACGCACTTCTACTAAGAGATGTTCTCCTTGCAATGAAAAACGTTGTGGCATTTGCCATTTTCTTAACCCTGCCACCTCCGTTTCCAGTAGTGTTTCCTCCTTTACTCTCAAGATTAACCAGAACCCAAGCTGCACTTCTCACAACCTTAATTACCTGTTACATTGCAAGGTTTCCCAAAAACAGTATGTTGGAGAAACGGGTAATACCATACGTACCAGATTTGCCATCCTTTGCAATGCTGACATCCCTGTCGCTAAACACTTTAATTCCCCTGGCCACTCGTTGCAGGGCGTCAGCCTTTATATTCTTCGCAACAACTTCCATAACAAAAAAGAAAGAAAGCATTTCGAGTCTTTTTTTATTTGGAAATTTAATTCCCCCACCCCCAATGGCATTAACTTTAGCAAAGGCGCTATTCTTTCATTATCCTTCCCATATTCCTCTACGACTTCAGCTATTCCCTAAGTTGTCGTAGGCTTTCTGGGCCCTTTTCTTTCTCTTTATCTTTTCTCAGCTATTTCCTCTTTTTAATGTACTTTCACAGTTCTCTTCTTCAATGTTCAATTTATGTCCGTCCCTGTTTTGTAGGTTTTCTATGCTCCTTTTTTCAGTAGCCTATCCCTCCTAACCTTTTTGTTAGTTTCGGGATTCCCACTGAAATTCTAAATCCCATTTCCATGATTTTTCCTGACATCGACAGTCTTATTTCCCTGACGAAATCGTAATTTTTTGTAACATGTTTCTAAATTGGGATCATCCATCGTAATTCGGTTTATTAGTCAGTTATTCGATTAATAACATAATGTATCCAGTAAAATCTATTTCCCTGACAAATGCATGAAAAAAGCCCGGCTTCCCTGACTTTCTGTGATAACTTTTCACTTGCCTAATATTCTCTGGCTTTCCAAAATGTAGGAACCCTGCAGTTTCTGTCATTTTAATTCTGTGTGTATTATCCTAATGCATTTTTTGCCGCCCTCCTATCTCCTCCTATTTTCAGTCCTATCCCAACACATCTCTTAATTTCCTGGCAACCCATTTGTTCTCTTTTAGTATTTCATCCAATACCATCTTACTATTCCCTGTGCTAACTTTATATAAAGTCGTCCTTAAGTACTCCTTTCATAACTTCAGGACAATTCTCTAAGTGTTCTTTGCTTTTAGAGAATTATCCTCTATCTGAAACGTCAGCTCTTTTTTTGATTTTATTGATTAAAATTAATTTTTTTTTATTAATCATTATTTATTTACTTTTTATTTTTTAATTATTAACTTTTATAACCATAATACTGGAATTGAGAAAGTCGTGTTCTTGAGTCACAGCCATATTTCTTAAGGCTGTTGGCGAAGTGGAATGTTTATTCCTCAGTTTTGATCGCCAAAAGGGAAAAGTAAAGTATATATCAACGGTTCTAGATTTGGATCTAAAATACTGATTCTTTCTGTATGGCGGTTGGTAGAACAATTTTGGTTCGGAAGGCAACGCATGATAAATTTCATTTCAAGAGGTGGTTTGCCGTTATCATTCTGGAAAATGGCTTTCACCTAATTGTTTTTGGAGGCAATATAACGTCGTTTGTCGCACTTTCTATTCTGAACTAATGCCATGCTTGCTTTTCCTGGTTCGCCACCATACAGAGCTGCGTCACGAATGTATTCTTGTTTCACTTCGTGCAGCATTTTGATTATTATTTTCATGCATAAACTTGTTCAAATCCTGTATTAGTCTTGGATTGCACTCTAATATTAATTCTTTGATCTTCAGCGTTATCCGGACCTCATATGCATAGTTAGGAAAATTTACTCTGTTCTCCGTTCACTGGATGCAAAGCACCTGCTCGATGGTATTATATTTGTCCGTGAATTCTGAAACAATTGGGGCAATACCCAGAAGGTGAAGCAATGTTAGTACGCTTACCATGAACTTCAATTTAGTCGCAAAAATTCTATTTTGAATTTAATAAACAGCATTAGCAAACCAGTCGATTTAATGTACTTTCATAATGACTTTCGACTTAGCGTATAGTACGCTTTAGCCGATGACAGAGCACTGATGATAATTCTTACATGTTGCATGAAATTTTTTGAGTATTCGTTATCTCTTTTCATTAAATGTTATATAACAGGAGCTGATCTTATTACTCTAAATTTATTTCGCATTCATGGCAACATTGATGAAACGTAAGTCGGCAGACTGTTCTACTGAAGAATGTTTCGATTGAGAAAATTCGCATATAATGTTCATTATATAATACTTTAGGTGATTGCGAACGTAACCCTTTGCTGAGATATTCGTTCAGGCGTCATGTTCGCTAACCGAAATCGTGTATGATCTAATTCAGTCTGTTCACGAGTCATATTTGGAATATCATTTTGAGACTGATGTTGCTCTATTTGTTGACATGCCATATTTGCGAAACTGGCACGTCGGGTTCTCTCTTGATTGTTTGTTTGCCATTTGCTTGCCTCACTTCATTGCCGCAATTTCCTCAGCAGACCGCTTTCACAACAACTAAAAAACACAGTTAAAGATATGTAATGAATTTCAAAAAATAAAGTTATATTCTTCTGATTTATTCGATATGATTTTTTTCCTCATTGATGAATTATCTATTTTTAATTCATCCTATGGCTATGCACATTTAACGAACATTATAAAATAGAATATGTTTCCTTCTTTTGATATAAACTTAATTTATTTTAATCATTGTATAAATAAAATTGACGTTTATAGGAGCGATCACGCGAAATGGGACATGAAGGGATTAGACGTAATAGATTCCGAGAAAAACGCGTTTAAAGTTTGAATTTAATATAGGTTAAAACTGAAGAGCTTAAAAATATTTGATTTAATAAATTGTTCACTATAATAATGTCCTGTTTAGACTAAAAAAAAAAGGCTTTAAGTCCAATGATTGCAAATCACGAAAAATAAACAAAAATAAAATGGTGATTAGTTTCGAATCTGCAGTCCAAAGCTCTAAATCATGATAATGTTTTACTGCAACACATCAATAGTTTCGTTCAACACATCAATAGTTTCTTTCCCTCGATCAAGTTTACTTTCGAAATGGAAGAGAATAATAAGCTGCCCTTTTTGGATATTTTTATTATTAGGGATAATAACTCATTATCTTTCGACGTTTTTCGAAAACCAACCAATAAACTAAATTACATTCCCAATGATTCTAGTCACCCCTGGAACCAAAAAGTTTCCATGTTTATCTTTATGATCGATAGAGCCCTCAATCTTCCCCTAAGTAAAAACGCTTTTAAGCACGAAATCTCCTTAATTAAAAATATTGCTATAAAAAACGGTTACAGCTCTAGAACTGTTGTAGACCTGTTAAGAAAAAGGAAATTCAAAAAGTTTATTTCAGACACAACCTCCTTACACACCGTTAAAGAAAAGAAAAAGATTATCTCCCTACCCTATAATAAGTTTTTTATTAAAGGACTTAATTCGATCTTTAAACCACATAACATTTCTTTATCTTTTAGCAACCCGAACCAAATAAGATATTTATTGGATAATCCCAAAGACAAAGTATCACACCTACAGAAGTCTGGAATCTATGAAGCCCACTGTTCCCATTGCCCAATGGTTTACAAAGGTCAAACGAAACGCAGTTTATCAACCAGATTTAAAAAAAAAATAGACCACAGAAGATTCGGGAGAAGCAACCTTTCCGCCATAGCAAAACACTCCATCGAGTCTGGACATGATTTTTCTATCGATAATTTAAAATTGTTACATTCAATAAATAAAAATCACCTGCTGGACGCTTTTGAAAGTATGGCCATACAAAAAAACCAATAACAATTTACTACTAAATTCAGACTCAGGTCCCATTGGCGAATCAGCATTAATCCAATGGTGGACCCAACTGCCCAAAAACCGTGGTCACATCCGACATCTTAAGTCCTCAATGAAGGTCACATCACTGAACGTGCGTTCACTTGGTTCTTCGTTCAAACAATCGCCCTTATCGTTGTTCATCGCCCTGTACAAGCCGGATATTCTACTACTCCAAGAGGTAAAGCTTGGCTCTTCACAACGGTGTTATGATCTTCTCGGCCTTCGTAGACAATATCCAGCTGGACAATTTTATTAACTGTTCGTCACTATATGGGCAAGGGGTAACCACCATCATCTCAACCCCTACATTATGGTGTCGAACTGTGTGTACGACAACGAGTGCAGGGTTATCTCAGTGGACATTTCAACATCTGGTATCGAGGCCCGACGACCAGGAATACAAGGGAATGTTCGTTCAGTTTATAAAAAAACACCTCCACAATTTGCCTCCTGCGTTAGCTTCCTGGATTGTGTTAAAGACCAAAATTAAGCGTTTCTTTCGGAAAATTGGGTTGGATGCAGCTAGACGACGTCGTCAACATCTCCTTATGCTACAAGAAATCCTACGGCTCCTTTGTTGTTCCACCCCTAAGAAGGAGTATGCTGATGACGTATGCCAAGTAAAAAGCGAGATCAATGCTCTCATGATCCGTAAGGCTGCTGGGGCTGCACTAAGGGCAAAGCTTACCTAGGCTGCGGACATCAGGCATATGTCATCAGCTGTAATCGCTGAAGAAAGGCCGCGAGCCAACAAGAAACGATGCAAGCGTCTGAGGATGGAAGATGGGGAAGTGGAATCTGACGCTGAAATCTTGTCTACCTTCCGCTCCCACTTCACATCCTGTTGCAGCAACCAAATTGTTCCGTCCAACGCCACTAAGCAATTGATTGAGGCATTGCGACCTTTCTCAGAGGATACTGACCTGTTCATCACCCAACCCTTTTCTGAAGATGAAGTAAAGAAGTTCCTCTCGATGGATGGCCGTCGATGATCCGGTCCAGGCTTAGACGGCATCCCGTATTCGCTCTACAATGCGACTTGGGAAATTCTTGTGGTCCTTTCTTGGTTAGTGTGTTTAATTCCATCATTCAAGACCCTTCTTCCATCACATCGGCCTTTGTCGTGGGGAAAATCATCTTGCTCCTTAAAGTGCCAGATCCCGAACTCGTGTCTCAGTGGAGGCCAATAACTCTTCTTAACACAGACTATAAGTTTTTCACTGAGGTATTTCAACAACGACTTAAACTCTTCACTGACGAGTTCTTCGACCCGGGACAATCCTGCTCAATACCATCACGCAGGATGACAGATAATCTTATCATAATCCGGTGTGTTATGGATGAAGCGTAAGTTCGTCATCAAAAACTTGCAGTGCTTAGTCTTGACCAGGAAAAGGCATTTGAAATGTGAACCATAAATTTCTTTTCTAAGTGTTTCGCCATCTTCGTCTTCGGAATTTTTCTATGATAGTCTCCGCACCGTATGCATCGGCCCCATGATGTGTGGCGATTAAAGGCTCAATTTCGTCTACCTTTGAACTGTTAAAAGAAGTCAGGCAGGGTTGTCCATTATCTCCCCTCCTGTACATCTTTTACTTGGAGCCATTACTTCAGTATTTAAATCGTCACCGAGATGTTCTGGGATATAATTGGCCAGCTGCTTCCATCAACATCCTTATGCTGATGATGTAGTTCTTTTTGCATCAGACGCTCGTTCATTGAGCATCTACATAGAGACCATTGATTGCTTTAGCGCTTCGACGGGGAGCTCCATCAACCTCGTCAAGTCTAAAGAATAGCGATTGGAAATTGGACTGTAAGCCATCCTAATATATTCCCAATAACATGGTTGGCCAGATCACAGTGTTAGGTTATGTGTTTTCATTTCTACCGACTATGGATTCTATACACTGGCAACAAGTGATTGAGAAGTGTATTACTCGTCTTGACAAAAACTTTTGGTTTCTATCATCAATGTTCGTCAAGGCGAGGTTCATTAAGAATCATGTGTATCCATTATTAATTTCGAAATGCCTATTCACCTTGCCATCATTCCTCGACCTTTAGAGGCTAAAGAGTGCGATCGTGGATTAAGTGTCGGGGATGTCGCACTTTTTTGTTTATCCCCTTGAGAGGGGGGGTACCTGATATTAAGCTATATCTTACTGCAACCAGATTGGCTTCCCCCCCCCCTTTATGGGCGAACTTTGTTTTTTCTCATCTCTCGCTCTTCCTTAAGGTCAATAGGCTACCTTTTCCTCCCTTGTTGCTAGTGACTATGCATTCTCGACAACCGAAGTGGTAAAAAGTCTTCAGTATGGACTTAGAAACTATACTACCAAAGCTACGTCGTGTGGACCCACAAGTGTGGAGTTTTCTTCGCCTTCCGTTGTTTCTCCAGCAGACCGACACAGGAGTGGCAACTGATATCTTACGAATTCACTCTGAGTATGCAGTTTTTAGGGTAATAAAATCATTTGCCTTCGAAAGAACTTTGTTCAATTATCAATGGAGACTGCTGCACAACGGATTTTATTATCTCGAGCATCTCCATCAATGGAGGGTCGTCGAGTCTGCTGGTTGTTTGTGAGGCCTTTGTTTGTGTTGCAGCATAGATGAGACCGTCAAGCATATTTTCTACGAGTGCCCGTTTGCCTGTTCAATCTGGGACCATTTGAAGAAACACTAAGGAATAGTATATTTTTCATTTTAGTTCGTTCGTTTCTTCTTAAACGATGCAACCGGCAAGGTAGTGAAATCAGAACTAGCCATTACGATTGCTTTTAAAGAACTTCGGTTAGCCGGATGGAGCAGATCGCAAGGTAACCTCCCATCGCTTTCGAGCGTTTGGGGGAAAGTGGCCATTCAGATAAGATCCTTTCTCCTTCTTGAATGCTCACGGTTAGGTCCGTTAACGTTCAAGAAACACTTTGCGGCATTTGGAAATCTTTGTAAGGTCATCGGAGGGGATCGTTCACTTCATATAACCATCCCGATGAACTTTTGAAACTTTGCCGGTATGAAATGGAAAAGCTCACTTTGTAGCGTTCAATATGCAGTAGGTAGAATGCCTAGCGGGAGTATATCAGGACAAGGTCGTTACTGCGTACGCGCGTGCCAGGAAAACTTGGCACTTAGCCAATCACTAGACTAGGGGCTTTGCTTTAGCAATGCGATTGTCTTATAGACCTTTATCAAGAGATAAAATAGTTAATAAAATTATTAATAAACCATTAAGGAATGACATAACCAAGTACCGAAAGGTTAAACTAAACCATTCGCAGAACTATATTTTTAAACAGCCCTATGTTAACATTGTAAGTTTCTAATGGGCCATAAAGATACCATTGCACCACGTAGCTTTGAACCAATGTCGATTATCATTAATTCTACGTTATATTCATTCATGACACCTCATTCCAAGTCGTTTGAAATATTACATGCCATATTTTAGCATTGAAATTCCAAGGAACCATAATGTTACTCTAAACCAGAATGGTTTAACTAAACCAGGTTCCTTGAAACCAATTTGGAATATCATTAATTTTACCGTATATTCATTCGAGACACATCATTCTAATCGTTTGATCTATTACATGCCATATTTTAGCATTGAAAGTTCCAATGAACCATAATGGTTCCACTAAACTAGAATGGTTCCATTAAACCAGAATGATTCCACTAAACCAGGTTCCTTATGACCAATTTGGACTATCATTAATTTTTCGTCATATTCATTCATGACACAACATTCCAATCGTTTGATATATTACATGCCATATCTTAGTATTGAAAGTTCCAATGAACCATAATGGTTCCACTAAACAAGGTTCCTTGAAACCAATTTGGACTATCATTAATTTACGTTATATTCTTTCATAACGCATTATTCCAATTTGTTTGATATATTACATGCCATATTTTAGCATTGAAAGTTCCACTGAACCATAATAGTTCCACTAAACCAGGTTCCTTGAAACCAAATTGGACTATCATTAATTTTACGTTATATTCATTCGTGACACCTCATTCCAATTCGTTTGATATCTTACATGTCATATTTTAGCATTGAAAGTTCCAATGAACCATAATGGTTCCACTAAATCAGAATGGTTCCACTAATCCAGGTTCCTTGAAACCAATTTGGACTATCATAATTTTACGTTCTATTCATTTGTGATACATCATCCTAATATGTTTGATATATTACATGCCATAAATTATCATTGAAAATTTTTGAGGGTGTCATTAGAGCACGTGCTAATTTTTCCATTACAACCATTTTCAAAATTGTTCATTTCCTGAACCATATTTATCATTTGGCCGAAATATTAATTTATATACGCTTGTATCTCGTCATTACGATTTGTTTGATATATTACTTAATATATCTTCCCATTGAAAATTTTTTGGCGGGAAAATAGAGGTACCATTTGTGCACGTGCCAATGAACTAATTTAGAAAATATTTGTGATACGTTCGTGCCATGAACCATACTCATTGACTGACCAAAACATATTTTTAAAATATTTTATAGCCTCGGAGGAGTTTGAGTTACAGACAGACAGACACGTTTCCCCACACTGATAGCCTAAAGCACTTTTCGGTACTTAATAAACCATTAAGGAATGACATATCCAAGTACCGAAAGGTTAAACTAAACCAATCGCGGAAGTATGCTTTTAAACATCCCTATGTTATCATTGTAAGTTTCTAATGGGCCATAAAGGTACCATTACACCACGTACCTTTGAACCAATGTCGACTATCATTAATATATTTTACGTTATATTCATTCATGACACCTCATTCCAAGTCGTTTGAAATAATACATACCTTTGAACCTTCGTGGACCAACATCCGGTATTATGGTCTGGGTTGTTATCGGCTACGATACCAGAACGCCTTTAGTCACCATCCAAGTCACCCTGACAGCAGCACGGTACGTCGCAGAGATTCTGCAGCCCGTATTCCTAACCTTTCTGCACACAATACTCGGCGCAGTCTTTCAGCAGGATAACGCCAGACCGCACACGGCAAACATGAGCATGGCATGTCTGCATGATGTCAACTGCCTGCCGTGGCCCGCGAGGTCCCCAGACCTAAAGCCAATTGAGCACGTTTGGGGCATGCTGGGACGTCGTTTACGATCACCCCGCAATCTCCATGATCTGACACAGCAGGTTCACCAGGCCTGGGCAGACCTACCCCAAGATGACATTCGCCACTTGTATGATCGCCTATACCTGCGGCTGGAGCAATGCATCGCCGCTAGAGGTGGTGGCACAACCTGATGATGCCGCTTTCCGTTGTGACATCCTGTACAAACGAGTGCAGGTCTTGCCTCCATAACGTAATAAAGGTGTGTTCAGGTGTATCTCTTGCTGTATACCTACTTTTGGCTCATTGGGATAACTCCTTGTGGGTGGGGCAATCGCATCATCATGAAATTATAATTGCATCATCACTACATCAATTTCAAAACATTGATATTTACACGGATTATAGTCAAAATGTCTCGGGGATATTTTAGAAAATGTTAGGTCTGCTGTGCTACTAAATATGCTACGTGATATCCCAGAAGTAACTTGGACGCTTTTTTTATGAAATTTTGAAATACTGAATATGAATATACAGTAAAAATGAACACACGCAAAAGCTTAGAATTAATACAGTAAAAACTAATAATGAAAATGAAAAAAATGCCATGGATAGACCTCTAAATACACTGCTCTGCAATGAAATTGCCCCACCCACAAGGAGTTATCCGAATGAGCCAAAAGTAGGTATAAAGCAAGAGATACATCTGAACACACCTTCATTACGTTATGGAGCCAAGACTTTATTGGTGCACTCATTTGTACAGGGTGTCCCAACGGAAAGCGGCATCACTAGGTTGTGGCTCCACCTCTAGCGGCGATGCATTGTTCCAGCCTCAGGTATAGGTGTTCATACAGGTGGCGAATGTCATCTTGGGGTAGGTCTGCCCAGGCCTGGTGAACCTGCTGTGTCAGATCATGGAGATTGCGGGGTGATCGTAAACGACGTCCCACCATGCCCCAAACGTGCTCAATTGGCTTTAGGTCTGGGGACCTCGCGACCACTCCATTATCGCGACCACTCCATTATCGCGACCCCACCTCGCGACCACTCCATTATCGCTTTCCAGGGTGAGCTCTTTCTCCTTTAAAATACATTTACTATTAATAAATATTTTTGTCGCGAAATTTTTCTTAAACTTAAAATTTTCTTCAAAATTCCGTGACATTCAGCCTCGGAGAAGCCAATAATCCGACATTGTTCAAAGTCCGTTAATTGCGTGAACGGTTGTCGTTGTGGTTGTCGCGGCATTGAGACCTTTGTGCGGATTACAGTACGGTAGGTTTAGGACGCAGTTGCTTCCTCTCTACTGCATGGAACGTCTCGCACAGGTGTCAACTGATGAGCCTATACAGAAACCCGGACACCCTGTATCAACCCAAATGTTCATGTCCCGTGAGCATGCATCTAATCATTTACTAGTCGGAGGTAGACGAACTCCCCTTCCCCAGAAAATATGGATAAGTTCGTATAACTCCTTGTTGGTGGGGCAATTTTATTGCAAAGCAGTGTAATTTCTTGGTCACAGCAAGCATAAATAATATCTTGTTCACGTAATCTTTAGATGCACACTCGCCCTGCTGTGATGAATTTCGATGATACAACTCTTTTCTTTGGTGGCAGTGGATGTAAATGATTGTTTGTTTCTGTTTGTTCTGCAATCCCAACAAATATGAGTTGGGTTATTCACTACTTGATAATCTGTTGATGCAATTTCCCTCTGCTCTCGATGTCTTAAAGCAATCATCACTTTGTGTGGTCTACCAGTCGCCGTTTCTTCTGTTGACCGCTCACCACTGTCTCAGATTACGCTAGCGAAACCAATACCCACCGAGCAAAGGACAGTGTCCGCTGTCAAAATTCCTGTAACGGGAAGTTCGTTAGTAAGGAAAGTATTTGAGTCCGCTCCTTTACTTAACACCCCGCTGGAGCTTGCCTGTCTCGCTTTTTCATCTCCAATTGACGATAAAGATGAATCCGTCATTAGTTTATTTGCATGGAAGGTAAGAGCGGTATTCCATATGTCTCTTCGTTTCAAGTTCCCGCTCACTTCTCTCTCATTCAATCTCTCTCTTTCGTTTTTTGAAATCGCGCATGCGCGCGCCATGCCGCCGCTTTCTTCTCTTTCTACGCAGCTTCCTTTCGTCTGCTTGCCGCTCTTTAATTTCAAATTATGCGCTGTGCCCTTGCTAGCTAGCGGTAAACTCTTCGCTTCTACTTTATCGCTTTTATGATTCCAACGATCTGTGATCGCCAAATTCAGTGGCAATTTTGTTTTATAATTCGCAGAAGTGAAATGAATCTTCATTACATGGCTTAATACACCTTGTTTATATGCACAAACTTCGTTGCGTGATGATACCATTGTTGATGCAAACTTTGCCTTTCATTGCTGGTCATATAGTACCTCTTATTTGTATGTGTCACGGAAATCGAAACCAGGTTCGATTCCCGGCGACACTGACTGCTATTACCGCTCGCGCACATTCACCCGTTCGAAGGCGGGGGAGGAGCGGGGCAGACAGTGTCGTCACACCAATCAACACGAGTCAACCAATGGCATCGCAGGGAAGCTTGGTGACGGACGATCGAAGCTTTCTTGGCGGGAGGTTTCAAGGAGGAAGAGGAGAGCAACTCGGACGACGGAACCAAAAGGAAGCCAAGAAGGCAGCTCGGGTTCCAAAAGGAAGGGACTCTTCGTCGTCGCAAGAGAAAGGCCGGTACGCACGGAGCCACAGCCGGGCGGAGGCAACGAAACGCCGGGTCGTCAGCTCGTTACGCCGAGTCGAGGCGAGTTCGACAGTGAAGCCCCGCAGGCGGCGATTTTATCGAGGAGCCATTCCGGTAATAGCAGTGTTCCAGCCAGCACGAGTCCGTATGAACCTATCCCGAGGGTTGCTGTGGGAAGAACGCTCTCCACGTCAGGAACTTACTGCATAAGTACTTTCACGTTAACGAGTTATGATCCCCGTGTCTTGTCGTCCGCATTGAGCGACTTCTACGGCAGAGAGTTCGACGGGCGGTCGACGATACGAGGCCCGTTTTCCAGCGGGGTTGAATGCCTACCTCTCGGCTCATTACGGTTTTGCGTATGCAATACTAGAAAAGTAGAAGTGCTTTACGGAGCTTTACGCTCGAATTAATGGGGAAAAAAAAGGAAAGTGTCCAAGTGTTTTGTGACTAAGAGTTGGATGGGAGCCTTAGCCTGTATATTCTAATTCCCGTATGTTACGTAATCCCTTCTATTTATTTTTCCAGTGTCTGCCCTCCAAGGCGAATAATGTGTGTGGCGAATGGTGTAGATTTATTTTGATAAGACATTTCTCATTGAAGGGACTCATAAAGACTCGGTGCTTTTGTTAAATAAAGACTCGGTGCTTTTATTAATTTCCGAGGTGGAACTTTACATTGTATCTAATTATGTAATCTGTGCTCTACGAACTTGTTCTCTCTCCTCATAAGACTGTGCGAACTTTATTTTTATGGTGAAAGGCTGGCAATGTAACTCATTAACTAATTTTTGTTTAAATTGGGTTTGTTCCGATTTCCAGCCGTTGTTTTGAGCTTTGTTAAGTTTTCCGATTTATGTTTAGGCATAACTCTCGTAAGAGACCATACTAGATGCTAAATGGGAATTTAGTTAGTTGGTTTGTGCTTTACTCTTAATTGTTTAACTAGCCGTATATTTTTAGGCTATGTGATTTAGAGTGCATTTTGTGGGTTATTGTAATATTCTCTATAGAGAATAAGAATTGTAGTCATTAATCATTTCTTGTTATGTTGTGTAGTTAAGCAAGTGGTAGCTTTGGTTTATCCGCAGAGTTATTTAGATTAATGTGTATTTCTGTAAACGACCGGTCTACCCGGTTGATTATTGTATGATTATGCCATATGCGGATTACTCATCTGATTTCAATTGTATTAGACAAACTTAAGTGGTGTGGTAATTTAGTTTGTAAAATCCTCTTGATTAGTATAGTTACCAGATTGTAACTTGTTTTATCTTATAGTTTTATGGATGCTTATTTAAGTTTTGCATTTTATGCTGATTGTTTGAGCTGAGTTTTTGCTCTTTGGCCTTATATCTCGGCCATAATTAGATTTTCACTTATCACTTTGTTTTATTTTGTCTTAAATTAAAGATTTATTTCATAACCTTTCCCTGTTTACGTGGCTACTTATTTTCCACTGCGTAATTTCAATTTACTCTGCTTTTACACGTTACAGTATGCCTTGCCATCATCATGAATATCGATTTATTATCGATACTTATTAGTTTTTCGAAATCTGAGGTAGACAGAGACCTTCCTCATGCCTTTGTGCAAACGCCCACGCGCGTGGAAGGGTACCGTGACGCGAGACCGAACTGGTGGCAATTCCCAAATCGTGGGTACCCAACAACTGTAACAATATCAATATTTTAATACCATGTGATGAAGGCCCCGGGGTCATAAAATACTCAGTCCCCTCGGCTACACCTTCTCTCTGTATCCCGTTTAATGGCTTAACCACCCCTCATACATGTATCTTTGTGCCATTTAAATAAAGACCGGCTATTTACTGTACCCTATTAAAACGGTATGCCTTAGTCAATGTATTTCTTATTACCAATACAACAGGAGTATGCAATCTGCGTTTTGCTCTGCTTTACTATTCCTCCATGTAAGCAAAACAGTTTTTCGCTATAGCGAGGCCTTATGAACGCAGGTAAAATAGGCCAGAATACGTGACACCCTCCTTTTTATTATTCAACTCTCCTGATTGCGGATTAGTGAGCTACCACGCTCAGTAAGAGCACCGGGAGGAAGAAGGCAGCAATCTCCCTTTTATTTAAGTATTCGCACATTCAAATCAACGCCTCAGTGCCGAATTGCAACCCGTCATTAACGTTCGGCCCAAGAGAGTAACAGACTCAGCGGAACACATACGCCCGTACCTATAGGTGCCAAAATCTTAATGCCCATTTTATCCTTAAAAGCTAACATATATTAAATTTTTGGTTGGCAGTCAATTGTTTTTATTTATTAAACTCTTCTTACAACCAGCCGAATAACCGACTTGATCATGCAGAGCAATGCATATCTCGGTATCCTTCCGCCCAACTCATTTCTTATTGTGTGGGCAGATTACTAGAACGCTCAGCAGCGCGGCAATCACAACCAACGAATCTTATGTTAATCTGAACTGCTTTCCACATTAATCGTTAACTAACGATAAATAAAATACAATTGAACGTTCTCACCACGGCGTCATCTAATTTGGGGACGTTTTCTTATCTTAGAAGGCGGGCATAAGTAGTAGTAATGGCAGCCAGAGAAGAGGTAGAAGGAGAAGTGGTTTTTTGGGGGTACGCTGCCTCTTCCTCCCGCCCTGTGCTTGGTGTCAGTGGTCCTGAACCGCCTGTTATGTCGCCAGAGCGCTCTAGTGGTGACATACCAGGGATTCCGGTCCACCCACGCCTCTGCAGGCAGGCGGTAGGTTGAGGCAGCTGGGGCACTCCGAGACTCGACCAGGACGCTGGTACCTGTGCAGAAAGTGGCGGGCAGAGCTTAGGCAGTCGTAAACTCCATTGAGATGCCAAGTACCATCGCTACACGCAGGAGCAGCCGTCGCTGTGAGCCTCGAAGGGAATTGATCTGCACCCCCCTTAAGCTCAGGTTGGTTGTAATCTTACAATGTTAATACAATTCATTTCAATATATCAAAAGCACATTTACCACATACTGTCACAAATATTCAATAGAATTAAATTAGAATCAACCTAACAACACAAAAACAGTCTGCATTCAATGAAAATTCAACACTACAAAAATACAACACCCATTCAACACCCAAAAATTCAACACTAACCACTAAAAATACAACACCCATTAACATGAGTGAAAATTCATTATTATTATTTTGGTTAAATGAGAAAATTTTAACATAATATTCATTCGTAACTGTACAAGTTAATAAACATCCAGTTGTGTGAAAAGTGTCAATTATTTTTATTTTTCAAGTATTTTTATTTAAATAAAATACAAAGGAACGTTCTCACCACTGCGTCATCTAATTTGGGGACGTTTTCTTATTTTAGAAGGCGGGCATAACATTCGAACCTGGGCCAATGGCGGTGACTCACTCTCCACAGCAACGACGCATAAATCCACTACATTTTGGCGTTAATACATCTTTGCGAACAGTAACAGCCTGCTATACTACTGAAACGTTACAATCTGCTACCAATATCCTCAAAACATATTGATTACAGTAGATAACAAGCAGCAAAAACATCGTGCCGACTCACACTTTTTTCCAAATCTTTTTATTCTACATAACAACAGCTCATCATATCTTCGGAGATTCCCTGAATCTCATTCACAACAAACACCACATACACGTCGGAGAAAGCATTGTTACAGCGTCCGAAATTGACAACAATAAACAATTTCAAACAACTAATCCAAAATAATTACACAGAAACTCAGCTTAACGAAATCAACAAAAAACTTATACTGACCTAGATCGTAGAGCAGTAACTGAAAACCCTCCATTTTGCATCTATAGCACGATTTATTAACAACCTCTGTCGCAATATTTCCCATACAAATAAAAACAAAAACAAAACAAAAACTCACCTTGACTACAGTCACAATGTGAAGATCAAGTGTGCAAAGTTTCATAAGATCGGAATAAAACTGTAGATTTTTATTAAGTACTCACAAAAAACATTCTTTTTATATATGTATAGATAGATATTTATTATTATTTATTGATAAATGTTAACAACTACAAATGGTGCCTGAAGGGAGCTGGCATGGTACAAGACCGACAAGTTAGCTCCCCAGGGCTCCGTGCAGAATCAATGAAGTATATAAATCAAGCAAGTAATTACAGCAGTATCAGTACAAAAACACGATGAACACGAAAACAAATCTAACTTAAATGGGATTAATATAAATAATGTTATTGATAAAAATGCTACGTATGTTACTAAATTAGTAGCTAAATACTGCATATGCATTACATGTTCATCTGTGCAGACTAAAAACATAGTTATACTCAAATAGATTTCCCTCACTTTCAAAATAATGAATTACTGTGCTGCTTAATTATTCAGCCTTCTTCTACTAATGTAAACAAAATATTGCGTAATTGCATATAAAAGTTAAAGTAAAGCAAAGAAAACAGTTTTATTTAATATAACATAACATAACAAAAAAACTCTTTTTTATTAAGAATGCCAATAAAATTATACATTTTCTTGTATTCAGTTAGTTTTTCTTTATTGGTTGTCTTGTATTTATGATCATCTCCTTATACAGATCTGATTAATCGTCGAATTACTCTTGCAAGCACCAATAAAACCTTTTACAGATTACAGACATCTTATAGATTTCGCGCTGTTTTTATTAGCTACGCGCAGCTGACGGCAAATTAGGTAATAATAAGGTGACTCGATTGTGTTATATATGAAAAAATTTCCTTACACACTAAAAACGGATGCTAAAACATATACAACTATATTATTTTATATTGAAGCTTTCTTTGCTTGTGCTTAAGAAAATGAATAATCTTGTTTTTTTATCCGTTTAATTAAAGGAATACTTTTTATCTTGGTTTCTAAACTACAAGCGCCATTACATGCAGCTAGATTTGAAATATTTAGTACTTGCAGATTTTTATCAATGTAAATATCTATTGCAGTTTGTGTTTTATTCCTATAAACTCTTTTATTATAGATTTCTTTGAGTATGTCATTTAGTTCCTTTGCCTGCCGTGCTTTTCTTGTAGAAAGTGCATCACGTCGTAAGCCTAGAAATGTCAAAATAAACTTAATTTAACATATGCAGTTGATAAAAAATCTATACCGTAAAAATATAAAATAATACTTAATATTAAAACTCTTTTATAATTTATTGAAATTAATCAATATTTAATTATCAATTTTAAGTTCTTAAATTTTATCTTGCCTTTCAGTTTTTAGTTCTTCCTTCCCGTATAAGAAATAAAATTTTTCAGCGCGTTCTTAAAAATTTATAAGTTTTTGATACATTAATTAGCTTTTAAAAACAGATAGAAGAAGAAAGATTCTTGCAAGGAACTCTTACGAGGTGCTACCCAAAATTTCCCGAAATTATTTTATTCTGACTGAACCGTAAGAAGTGCGAAGTTTTGCCGATAAATGTTGTTAGGGGTACATCCAAGCTGTAACTGTGCCAAGCAATGTCATCCTTTGTCCACGTGATTTGGAATTTGAGCTATTTTTGTCACTCTTTTGTGTTGGTCGTGTTTCAATTCTTGATATTAAAGCTGAAGAAAACTGCGGCTGAAACCCACAGACTTTTGAAGAAGGCCTTTGATGGAACAAGCTTTAGGCCAAACCCAACATCTGAGTGGTTTAAGCGTTTCAAATATGGTCGGGAGTCTGTGGAAGACGACAAGCATTCTGGTCGACCGTCAACAATCACAATTCCAGAAATGAT
This sequence comes from Rhysida immarginata, assembly GCA_023313115.1. Lineage (NCBI taxonomy): Eukaryota > Metazoa > Arthropoda > Chilopoda > Scolopendromorpha > Scolopendridae > Rhysida > Rhysida immarginata. Next base: position 2,032,296 of record JAHWFO010036886.1, read on the forward strand.
CACGAAAATGCGTGATCATCCACAATGTTTGTGATCGCCTTGGACTGTCAAACGGGACGTTTTGAGACGATTAAAGGAAAACCTGAGGCGCAAAAGGCCAGAAATATGGAAGAAGAAAGATGGCTGCTCCATCACGACAATGCTCCGGCGCTCACTTCGCTCGCAGTGAGGGACTTCCTCTACAAAAACAACATGATAGCTGTCCCCTGGTACGCTGCGACTTCTGCCTCTTCCGAAAATTGAAATTGCGGTTAAATGGGCGGGGATTTGACTCCATTGAAGAATCGCAGCAGGCGTTAAACATGCTCCAACCTGAGGACTTCCAGGAGTGTTTCCAGAAGTGGGAACATCGCTGGATGCGATGTATAGATGCCCAAGGAGACTACATTGAAGGGGACGGTAGAAATCAAAAGATCGGGTAAGTTTCGTATAAATTTTGTCTAGGTCGGTTAGGTTAGGTTAGTTAAGTTCCTACATTTCGGGAAATTTCGGGAAGCACCTCGTATAAATAATTAAGCGATAGTCTAAGTATTAATCATTTAGTACTTTAATTGGAGATCTTTCTCAACACGATTCGCCTGACGGCATTATCATAGTGATTGATCGATACTTAATTAAAAAAACAAAATTTTTGAGATTTTTGAAATTTATAAAATATACGGGACGTTTGTAATTAAACTGTTTGTACCCAGAGTCATCTGTAGCTCGATCTCTCACCAGGAATGGCACCAAGTTTTCTTAGGGGGGCTAATGGCCATATGGGAAGAAGGATTCCGCGAAATAAAATTATGTTCCAAATGTCGCTATTATTGAAAAGGGTGGTGCTGTGCAGTTGGAGAAAAAGTTACGAAGTATACACAAGTGTATTATAAAGATGAAATTGAAGTAAAACTTCCTCACATTCCCTTCCCCGACGCGGGCACCAACCAGCTTCAATTTGAAGTCGAACTCCTGAACTATGAATATCAATGCCTCAATTGATTGAGAGCCTTTACGCAGGTTTTAACTGGTTTTTAAAAGCAAAAGCGGCTGCTGCGTTAGAAAGATCCTAACGCCAATATATAAATTTATATACTAGCTCCTGTATCCCACAGTCAAAGAAATCTGGCGCCTAATCCTGGAACCATATTTCAACCATATATTCGTGCTTGATCTCTTCATCATCGTCCAGCCCAATGTTTAATCAGGTTAAGAAACAAGTGCAGAATTTCATCAGAGACCACAGACAGCGGCAGGACGCTGCTCCAGAGAATTCACGACACCACTTCGTTACATGTTGTCGACTCATTTGCTTTCATTTATATATCCATTTATTTACCACTTTGTTAATATCCGTTGGGCGCTTACTTTATGTTTATAAAAAGGTATGACGGAGCGCACTTCATATTTAGCGGGATTTTGAATAGGCATAGCCATTGTAAATACCTGTTACACGAACTAGACTCAACGTAGCAATGAGGAATAGCCGATAGAGGGGAGTGGAAGGCTAACACTTAAAGCCGGTTTAGCCCACTTGTCAGCCTACAGTGACTTATTTTCTGGACACGCCTCATACTTTATGTAATCGTCTAACTAAAACACCTTATAGCAAAATATTTCCATTCTGTGTTCAAATCAGCGAACCAAGGAATTTTATGTACATTCCTAATTTAACACTGCAGGGTAGCGCTGGGCCGATACCAGATAATGTATCGAGCTTATCGATTAATTCGGTGGTATTGGTATTGGCAGTATCGAATAAAAAAAGTTAATTGAGCCAGCACTGTGAGCACTGACACTATGGTCAGTACTGATCGTTTTGTATGGAACCCGCGCCATCAAGGAAGCAATCGAGGTCAGTTAATTAAAAAATTAATAAAAAAGCAAAATCAAGACAGATAAAGGCATAAGTACAACAATCCTGCGTTTCCGCGAAGGTTTGGTTCCCGAAAACCACCGCGTATACCGAATACGCAGATAACAGGCCTTATGAAAAAACGGGTTTAGAAATTATGACAAAATTTACTTCAAGAAGGAAAGCAAATAAAGCAATGAAAGTGAAAGCATTACAGAAAGTCATGCAACTATAAATAGAAAGTGCCAAAAGAAAAGTTAAAAATAAAACTACACAGCAATGCTAAAAACGTATCGTACATGCCAGTGACCGGGAATGCTCTGTCCGTAAACGGAAATTACTTGGTAGGAAGGAATATGTAAGTAAAAAAGATAAAATTGTTCCAGCTAAAATATTGAAACCTCCTTTCTCTTGTAGGATGAAATGCTTAGAAAAACTAGCAGCAACACTATGCCATATAACATTAGAGGTATACAACACCATGTCCATAGAAATCGGTATACAAGTAAAGAAATTACGTTAAATGGAAAACAGTATGAAACATAATGTATAAAGAGTTTCTGGTACTTTTGTTACAAATTTCCAATTAACAGGAAAGAAAATAAAGGGAGAACAAAATCAAACTGCTTTCTTGTAGTGTATAGTAAAAGTGACATTGTGTCCTATACCTCCGATTTACAGATTTTTTACCTGGATTTGGGGGTTCATCTTCGGTATTAACAATGACAGCGATTATCAATACTATTGGGAAGAATATTCCCAAGTGTTTGCAATACTTCATTATTGTGGTTGTCACTTGCCTCGGATTTTCGTTTTATAGATTGTCAATGAATTGCAACTTTTCGAACAGTTTTATAGACGTTTTATGAGGTACACCATCTGCAATAAGGAAATAGTCTATAAGGAAAATAAGCAAAATAATATAAAAAGAAAAATTGCAACGTTAATACGCGTTTTGAGAACTAGGATTTCATCATTCTACCCGCCTAATTTTCCGTATATACTATTTTTTAATATGTCGATGTATTTACAATAACCTCATCCTGTTACTTTACTTTGTTATTTAAAAGTTTTTCCTTTTTTTATTGTATTATCCTTTTAAAACAGTTATTATAGTTCCACTAGCAGAGGTACCCGGCGTTGCCCGGGTTAATTACACTTGTAGGTAAAGAGATAGATCTCAAAAAATTAAATTATAACTCCCAATTGGTTAAATAATAACTCAATCAATACAACACAGCAAAGTGATTATCCATTCTACTAAAAATACGAAAAACAGGAAGTCATGGTGATATACCAGGACTTTATCTAAACTCTTCTTGACTTGCCTCACCACTATGGAGCACCACCAGATACTTTAGACTCAAGGTTTTCTTGCCCTTGATTAAACCCTGTTGCTCTATTCGAAACTCCCATTGTTCATGCGTATCAAATGCCCGTATAGCTTTTTCTGTTTAAGTTGCAGAGTTTCTCTGACCAATACTCGTTCTTTCTCTTTCCTTTCCAGACAAAAAAATTTGCCAGTCGTCTGGACGTTTGATAGGGAGCTCAAGGGAGACACGCGTGACTCCTATGCCTAATCAATACAAGCGGCCTTATTAATGTTCTGTCACTGCATCTTCACTTTATGCTCTTTATCAAAAATTCTTGGAAACGAACGATCAGTCAACGCATTGTCAGTATTTCAGTTTCCAAAATATACACTTTCCCACAGAATATAGTCAAAATGTATTTTTAGGAAATGTTTGGATCTGCTGTGCTACCAAATAAGCTAGGTGATAACCCCGGCGTGGCTCGAAATTTTTTTTTTGGAATAAATTTTGAAATGTCTTAAAAATAAACACATGAAAACGCTTAGAAATAATACAGTAAAAATTCTTAATGAAAATTAAAAAAAAAAAATTTTTAAAGGCTCACAATAGATGGACCTCTCCAAGGATGCCACTGCTAATCTAAATAATTTCTTACTCAAGTAATCTTACTTTAGGTGTACACTTGATGTTGTTGCAATTCCCTTTCTTTTCCCGATGTCTTGAATCAAAACTTGGCCATTCATCTCTTTGTGTATTCTAGCGATGGCCGATTCTTCTACTGACATGCTTACCATTTGCTCAGTACATGATGTAGCTAAAGGAGTGCTTCCTCTGCCATCTTTCCACTCTTTCTCAATCGTCTGCTAACTCTCCATTATCTCCAGTTACTGATCATTTTTAAAAATTTTCAAGAAATTGTTAAGTACTAAGAACTCTCTTTTCTAAGAAAAGCCTGAATAACAGGAATTCTATGCATTGTTACAAATTGAAATATATCTATATTGCACAAACTTTGCCTTTCATCATTTTATGTTCATTGCTATAATTCTTTGAAATGAACTTTCTATCATTGCATCATTTTGTTGCACAAACTTTGGGTTGCATTGTTGGTCATGAGATATATATTGTTGGTCCGTGAAGATATATATTGTGCTGAGTGTTTGTGAATTGCGTGTTGATACCATTGTTGATAAGCATTGTTGCACAAACTTTGCCTTGCATTGTTGGTCATGAGATATTTCTCATTAATAAGCCCTGCCATAACCATGAATATCGATTTTTTATCGATAATTATTATTTTTCTGAAATTTGATATAGACAGTGCCCTTCCTCATAGTATGCAAAATTTCATCAAGATCGGAATAAAACTGTAGATTTGTATTCAATACACACAAACAAACCCACAAATATCTTTCTTTATATATTTAGAAAGATGGTGGATTTATTTTAATAGTTTTGCCATAATGTCCGTAGCATAATTTCCTGTGCAATTTATTTTAATTTTAAATGACCCAAATTTACAATAACAGGATATTTAAGATATATGGAATTCTTTTATAAAGAAAATTAACAATCATCATGATAACTTGAGGAAAAGGCGTTTACTTTCATTCAGTTTTATTTTATAGACTGATAGGTAAAGTTATACGAAAAAGTTGGGCCCATGTTGCATGAATATAAATAAGGAGAAAGGTTCCACTTTGCAACAATATGTATTTACTACAGGACTGAGGATGGTCTAAGATTGAAACGCGTCCTGTAATAAATATTTATTGTTACAAAGTGGAACATTTCTCCTTATTGATAGGAAAAGTTCATTCATTGTTTATTAATCGATCGTTAATTTTGAAAGCGGGGGATATCCATTTTTTTTATTATTGCGAGAAATGAATTTAATTATATCTGTGCTAACCATAAAGATAAAGATTTTATTATACTCAAATGGACTTCTCTCATTTTCAAATGAATGACTTACTGCGATCGTTAATTAAATGGATAATGTTTCAGTTGATTTAGCCTTCTTTAAATAATAAAAATAAAATATTGTGCAATTTATTATTATTATTATAGTTTGCATTCCCAACGGAATAAGTTAAAATTTTTAAACAATTAAAAACAACTGGTTAAAACAACATGGGATAATAGTTGAGAAACATGTTGTTTATGATTCACGCATCGATCCTTGGAGCAATAAATTATCTGAACTCGAATGTTAAATGTTATCGCATTCCATTTCCGGAAAGTATTATGAGGAAAAAATATTTCTCGGAAACTTGAAATTCTCATTGGTGGACAAATTTTAAGTCTCTGCGTCTGTCTAATTTTACCAATATCAACAATCCACGGTTTAACAAAATGCATAGGATGCAATTGATTAGTAATAGCGCGATAAAGTTCTTTGAGTCTGGCAAGGCTACTACTACGTAATTAGAGAAAAGGAAGGTAAGTCATAATGAGCGCAAACTTCCGAAATGGATGTTATCCTCGGTAATTTCAAGGCGGCTCCAATTACATCATTGTAGGCTGTTTGCACTTTCTTAATTAGAAATCTAAGCGCAGCGGACCATACTACTATGCCATACTCAAGATTCGGCACGACAACACTTTTAAAGACTTTTACATTTTCATGTTTATTTAACACTTTTCTCAAACTATTAAACTAATATCTAAGCTTCATTAAATCAGTCTCAAGGCATGAATAGCTTCTTTGAAGATCATTCTGTTGTCAAAAGTAATACTAAGTACGGTACAAGTGACAGATGTACCATGCCTCATTCTATCGATAAGCAAGATCTTAGTTTTGTCTGAATTACATTTCAGTCCCTGATTTAAGTACCAATCCTTTAACTTAGCAATATCCTGTTGGACCAGCTCTAATGCCTTCAAAGATTCTTTAGGGCTACAAGCCAGTAATAAAAAATTGTCGTTCACAAATGAGAACATTTTACGGTTCAAAGGTAATTTGCAAATAGGTGTAGTTGCAGCAGCATAACATTGAGTAGTCTCCTCGTGGAAGGATATTCAATGTCTGTTCGAGATAAATCCATATAATTTTATCGCTGGAGAAAATAGCTGCAGATCTGCTCCAGGGTGTTCTGGTCAACTCCCATATCGTAAAGCTGTTGAATTAAATTTCGCCTCTGTATGGTGTTGAATACCTTCGCTACATGTGTGTTAGTCAAATAACAGTGTAATCCTTGATCAAGAGCATTCACAATATAGAGTAAAATGGTTAGAGTCAAGAAAAAAGTTGGGGTCTTGGGACGACCACCCATCTGGTTGTTCGGAATTATAGACCATAGAAATTTCGACAAATCAGCAAATAAGATTTTTTCAATAATCTTAGCAATGGCAGATAATAAACAAATGGGTCTGTAATTGGTATAATCACAAGTAGATCCCTTTTTATAAACCGGTGTAATTAAGGTTCGCTTGAAATCAGTTGGGAAACTCTTAGTTTCAATGATGACGTGGACTAATTTCTGCAGCAGAAGATCTACAAATCTCCCCCACTTTTTTAAAACACAGATGTTTAATACGCCGTCTCGCTTAGAAACTTTATTATTAAAGTATCGTATCGTCGTGTGAATGGAACTAATTGAACAATTCCTTATACTTATTGAACAATTCCTTATACTTATTGAACGCTTGCTAATGTTTTCAATTCTAATGTCACTTGAAATATGATACTGTTGGCAGTTTTAGTTTTGATGGTTCGGGTTATTCACCCATTTTAAATAATCTAGGCATAATCGTACAGGAAACCTGTGATTGACCCGTTTCAACTTATGAAGTGTCCGTCAAATGTCACATACCCCCGTTTCAAGTTTAGATAGATAAGCTATTTTTGATTGATTAATTTTAGTAAGTTGGACTCTCGTGAAACTACTTGGATCACTTCGGAAAGTTACGAAGGCTTGCCTCTTAGCATTCCGAAGCGCATTCATTTCCTTGCACCACTAGTGTCGATTTATACTAACTCTTATTTCGCTGGAAAGATAAGCCAGCTTGAGATAAAGCTTGATGGACATTAAGTTGCAAAATATGCAACATTTTATTAGGAGTTGTTGCATCAAAACATTCATTCCAGTCAAATGTAGGAAGAATAGAACGAAATTTAGTCCAATCAATCTGTAGAAAGTTATACTTCGTTCGTGGTATTAACTCTCGATGGAAAACAGGCAATTGAACGTCTAAATTGAAAAACTAATTGCAATGTTATCACATTTAGGAATTGTACTAAAATTTATCCTAATATTAGTCCACGCACACGGAAGAAAAATCTGATAGAAGGTGGTCTTAGTTGTCAAGGCAATACGCGTCGGAGAATGTATGACTGAGTGCAGGCCAAAGTCTTCACATGTTCTAATAATATGTTTACTGTTAGAATTTAAAGGATTAAAATTCACATTGAAATCACCATTAACGCAATTTATATTATATAAATGGTGGAGGCGTATAAATGTTTCCAATAACATAGATAAGGTAGCATAATTTTAAATAAATATTTATTCATTTACTACCTGATATGCTCGGCATTGCTCAGACTGTTTATTTGATGAAATTTTGAAATATCCGAATTTGAATATAAGTATGAACACGTGAAAAATCCTTAGAATTAATACAATAAATATTCACTTTGAAAAAACAAAAGAATTTTCTGTACAATTGGTTTTGGCCAGGAAACTTCGACATTGCATTCTTAACTTTTTAGAATATCAATGAAAGGCTATGAGTATTGAATTAATTGTTATTGAATTATTATTTTCTATATTAAAAAACTTCAGAAACTCTCTTTACAGTCCCGTCATCATCCCTCTTCAACATGTAACTGTTTCAATAGAGTTGTATTCAGTCAGAGAGCGTGGAATCATGTCCTGAATATAATTGTTCCTATCGACACTATCAGTTTTAGCAGCAAGGATGCTCTCTCATTAAGTCATTTGTGATCTTTATAATTTGTTTAAATAAACTTAAGTACTCTAAAGGAAGTTACTATCAGGTCGTTGCATATCAAATATCGGATTGCAAAGGTCATCTTTAATGGCCCCCTAGAAAGGACACCTTCACACGTGCTATTCGAAATAACCCCCATTGCAATCCGATAGAATCCATGGTCACGGGACTCAATAAACTCCCGAAATGCGTTTTCGATGTCTGCTTGGATTAAAAATGTTTTCCTCCGGAGAAAATTGTCCAGGCTCTGGAAAAGATGGTAGTCGGTAGGGGAGAGGTCCGAAGAGTACGGGGGGTGTGGAAGTAACTCGTAGCCCAGAGCCTGTAGCGCCTGCACGGTCGTTCGTGCAACGTGCGGACGCGCGTTGTCATGCAGCATAAGGACGCATTTGCGATGCACAAGTGCAGGTTGTTGCTGACACAGTTTTGTGCGTATACGATGCAATTCACGACAGTAGGTTGCAGCGGTGATCGTCTCCCCCTGCTGCAGGAAGCTGCAATGCACTACACCATGGATGTTCCACCAAACTGTTTTCCGTAAGTTCATGTGGGACGCCTTTGTCCTACTTTTTCACCTTGCTGATGGTCCTAAGGTGTTTACTGACAGTCAACGCTGATACAGCATGATCCCCAGTAAAGTCCGGAACAGTTTTTGACGGGTCCTCTTCCACAGATCGCTTCAGAGTATAAAGGTTAGATAAATTTGAGATCGATTTCCTGTATTACATTTCAAACCTTTACTACGTCTGAACAAATGCATCCGTATTTGAAAGTATGAGACCTGAGTTTGTGCAAAAAGAACGTGAGATGGCGACCCTAAGAATAGTTTGTACTGAAGATGCAGACCATAGATGCTAGTATTTTGCTTACCAGTTAAAGGTAGCTTTTTTTATTTTTTTGTTTGTATTTTTAAATCGAGCTTAATTGTGAAATGTACCATAAAATGAATGACAGTCGTATTTCTTACTGTCCGTACACTAGTATTTGGTGTTGTGACAGAAATCAGGTTTTTCAAATATGCCATTGACGTAGTAGTTGTTAAAACCTTAACTATGCTGTTGTGTAAAATATTGAGTCGTTTGACGTTGGAGATCATTTGTTTACGAGCTGCATTGGGATGCCAAACAGGTTATTTACTTTGTCACACCCACATGACTGCATCATAACGTGGTTGAATTAGAGAGATTGTAGCTAAGTGATTTCTACCATCTCGTTGTTAATAGATTCACACTCGGTTGCAGAATTACATCCATGCAACACCGTAACAGTAATGTATGATAGTGAATCTTAATATTAATAAAAAAAAAACCTCTTTAACCACAACAACACTAAGAAATAGGATAAATACAACCTGATTCTGGAAGTACTTTTCGGAAGCAATTGCTACCATCATTCAGCAGTCCAGGAGCACCTCGAAGACAACGAGAGAACTACCTGAGTCTTGGAAAATATGAGTATATATAAGGAACTACAACCAATCAGAATTCGAAAAAGAAAGACACGAACAAAGTCAATTCTTTTGATTGGTTGTTTGGGTCAACCATTTGATTAAAGGTGAATCGATAATCGGACCCATATCTAAGTTTAGTACCGTATTTTTGTCTGTACGCTGGATTGCAATGCTTTCGAACGCATCCAACAGGTGTCTTTTATTTATTGATTTTATCAGTTTAACATTATGAAAATCATGGCCGGTGTCGATGGAGTGTTTGGCAACTGCGGACAAGTTACTTCTTCCAAACTTTCTATGTCTTAGGTGATCCTTGTATCTGGTTTCTATGCTTCGCCGCGTCTGACCTTTGTAGACCTTATCACATTGTGCACATTTAATTTCGTAAATTCCTGACTTGAGGAGCGAAGAGATCTTGTCCTTAGGGTTGGGGAAAATGTCCTTCATTTGATTTGGATTGCTGAAACAAATTGAATAACCAAATGATTTTAATGCTGAGCCCAAACCTTTGATGAGTTGCTTGTTATACGGTAAAGAAATAATACTGCCCTGGTTCTTGGTCTTGCCATGCGTGGTGCGGTCCTTGATGAATTTCTTGAACTTTCTTTTCCTAAGTAAATCCATGATGGTGCGATTGTTGTAGCCATTCATATTTGCGATTTTTTTGATGAGGGAAATTTCTTTCTTAAATCGTTCTTGGTTGAGCGGAATGTTAAGAGCTCTATCCAGCATGGAAACAAAAGTGGCAGTCTTCTGGTTCCAGGGGTGGCTAGAATCACTCGGAATGTAATTGAGGCCGTTAGAGGGTTTCTGGTAAACGTCGAACTCTAAGTGATCTTGGCTCCTAAAGATTAAAACGTCCAGGAAAGGCAACTTCTGGTCTCTCTCCAATTCCAGGGTGAACTGAACAGAGGGGGAAAAAACTATTTAAGTGTTGTAAAAAAGAGTTGGTATCGCACCTGTTAGTATCGAATATCGCAAATATGTCATCAACATATCGAAACCAACAGTCATGGAATAAAATGCGCCCGATAGTCTCCAATATTGACTCTCCAGCTTACCGAATTTCTAAGTTTTTGGCAAAATACTTAAAAACTTTGAAACTGTCGGATTTTGACAGTTCGGTCACCAACAGCGTCGATCTTGTTAATAAAATAAAACATAGGACAATCAAAGATGGAGAAATATTAGTGTCGTTCGATATTGTATCATTATTCCCAAGCATTCCTCTTCCAGAAACAGTTCAGTTCTTGAAAAACATCATGTGCCAAAACAAGGTGCCTTCTAATATCCAGACTGAATGTTTAAAACTTATTAGACTATGTATCGATAATAATATTTTTAGCTTCCAGGAAAAAGTTTACAAAATGACGGAAGGCACTCCTATGGGATCGTGCCTCAGCCCTATCTTGGCAACACTCGAAAATTAGAAAAATGGCAGGTAAAAAATAAACATTAAATACGAGGGGCGATTGATAAATAAGGTCTCCATGGCTGTAGCTTTTTTATTTGTTAACCGATTTACAAAATTCTTTTTGTATCTTATACATACTTTAGTCCTCTATGTAATGCACTATTCACTTTTCGACATAGTCCCCATCCCTTTCCACGCATTGCGCCAACGCGTGACTAGTTGGGTGAACCCGTCGGAGAGGAATTACGGAGTTGTTGTCGACACCAGGATTGAATGGCTGCTTTGGAACCTCTTCTGGAGTAAGATAACGTCCACCTGCACATGAGTCACCACACACCAGAGGCGTTGCAGCGCCTACAGTTCAAAGATGAAAAATTGCAATTCAAAAATGAAAGACTTTGCACATTGCGACTTTCACCACTTCCCAAATAAGAAAGAGCACCTTAAGGGACGTGAGTTGGTTCTGACGGCGAGGTAAACGCTGCCATTCAATCCTGGTGTCGACAACAACTCTGGAATTCCTCTCCGACGGGTTCACGCATTAGTCACGCATTGGCGCAATGCGTGGAAAGGGATGGGGACTGTGTCGAAAAGTGAATATTGCATTGCATAGAGGACAAATCTAAGTATCAGATACAAATAGAATTTTGAAAATCGGTTAACAAATAAAAAAAGTTACAGCCATGGAGACCTTATTTATCAATCGCCCCTCGTATTAAAATGAAAAATAAAATTAAAAAATAATAATTACTGGCGTGACGTCACGAGAAAAACCCATCACGTGACCAGAAAATTGACTGCACGCTGATTATCAATTTTGGCAACGCCTACCTCATTATATATTCACCCCAACCGATGCCTTTCCTACTGATGTGACATCATGAATTGTTTTAAAGCCTTTGTTATTCCTGTTGTTTAATGTAAACAATGTGACTTTTTGAGCTAGTACCTGCAAACGATGCAAAAAACAAGTCAAAATCTTCCACATTTTTAAATCGATCTTCGTCATGATAATTACCATTAAGAAATGGAACATAAAAGAAATTTGCTTACAGACAACGAGGAGAAAGACATAAATGTTCAAACATCGGGGAATCATTTACTTCCCATTCATGAATGTGTAAACTAGTGTGATGTCAAGATCCGGATAATTCAAGATCCGGATAATTCAAGATCCGGATATCCGGATCTTTTTTTCGGACCTAGGTCCGAGATCCGAGATCCGGATCTTTTTTTCGGATCTAGGTCCGAGATCCGAGATCCGAGATCCGGATCTTGGATCCGAGATCTGAGATCCGGATCTTGGGTCCGAGATCTGAGATCCGGATCTTGGATCCGAGATCCGAAATTCGGATCCTATATCAGGAAATTGTGTATATGCAAACTTTTTCTGAAAGCAGTTTATAAATGCTTTTATTAAGTGATAGCCTAGTCCTCTTAAGTCCTAATTAGTCTTAATACGCATCCAGCGAAAGGATCCGAAATCCGGATCCGATATCCGAGATCCGAAATCCGGATCCGAGATCCGAGATCCGAGATCCGGATCCGATATCCGAGATCCGAGATCCGAAATCCGGATCCAAGATCCGAGATCCGGATCCGGATCCGGATATTTCTAGATCCGAATCCGGATATTTTCAGATCCGGATCAGAGATCCGGATCCAACGGACATCACTAGTGTAAACCGCAGAAAGAACATACTACCGCATCACTATCTTTTGTGTAATACAAACCAGCACTTGCCAGTCTTCGAATATCTGGAAAAGACTTTGGCCAAGAGTCAAAAGTAACGAGTCGTTGCATATATTCCCTAATAAATCTGCAACGAGAAGGTAACCAAAAAATTGGAAATTGCATATTCAAAAAGAAAGAGAAACACAAACAAACGTTTCACATAAAAACCACAGTGGATTGTGATTGAAAACTCAAAAAACCAACAATTTGTTTAACATAAATTAAAAAAAAAACAGATGAGTAATGTTTTGCTAGAGGGCGTTGCGAATCAGTTTGACAATGGCAAAATTACGGACACGTGAACTTTTTTGCCAACACAGAGCGTTGCGGAGAGCAAAAAACGAAACCTTGACTGCCGTGAATGAAATCGAAACTCGAAAAAAACAAAACCTAAACCTAAATCGAAACCAGAAACAGGAAGTCGAACAACTCCATCTTGGAAAACGTCATCTTGGTACACATAGTAATTTTCCATTGTGATTATACACACAAACGTCTTCTGAATTGGTTCGGCACCCACCAAAAGGTTTGCAGAAGTTTCCGTGCGACGCTCTTTCTGAAACAGTATGAGCAAATGCTTCACCCAACTTGCAGCAAGTTTTGTTATGCGGCGTTATGCTTGCATAATGTTCCAAACTCTGCGAGTTACTGTTGTGGATCTGCTGAGACGGTGATTCTTCGGTCTTCGAGTACAAGGACCCCCAACTGCTCCATAATTGCAGCTTCTTATTAAAAGCGCCACCGCCATTGGCCAAGATCTCGTATGATGGAGCATTATCCCCCGTACTTGCTTTTCAACTTTTAAAGGATCAATGTGACGCTGTTTCCCGCCTTTCGATTTTTCCTTCCCAAAATCTTTTACGCCATTTGCACACATTGGAATAGTCCAGACAGTTGGGGCCGTAAACTTTTATTATTCCCCATGAATTTCAACGAGTTTCTTACCTTTTGCGAAAAGAAATCTTATGACAACTCTCTATTCTTTCACTGTAGATGATGTGATATTTGTAAACCGACTAGCAGCACAATCCGCAGGAACAATTCTTGTTATGCAATGACGTAACTGTGGATAATGGATCAAAGAGGAACACTGTCATAATCGTGCAACAGTTTCTGGCCAACAAAGGGGTCGTATCCATAGCTCATCCACCTTATTCACCAGACTTGGCACAGGCAGACTTTTTCTTGTTCCCACGCCTGAAACGGGCCTTAAAGGGACACAGATTTGCGGACATTCCAGACATTCAAGCAAATGTGACACGTGAACTTAAAGCCATCCCTAAGGAGCTTCCAGGACTTATACACCCGATCCCAAAAGTGTATTGCCTTCCAGGGTGATTATTTCAAAGGACAATAAAGTAAATGTGGCTCTATCTGTTTTGCATTTTGTTGTGTGAACTCATTCACCGAACTTAATTGTCAGAGGTTGTAGAATAAAAGACGAGAAAATGTACACTACCTTGAATCTACAACAAAAGGAAGTGATTGATAACGTTCTCAAAGAATTAGAATGTGAACAAAGTGATAAAGCAAAATGCATCTTTGTTGACGGTCCAGGTGGCTCAGGAAAAAACTGATACATACGAAACGCTGTGTCATGGTCACAGGAAAAGGCTACAAATTTGTGACTAGCGCTTTCTCGGGAATTGCAGCACAGTTACTGCCTAACGGTCGTACTTTGCATTCCTTATTCGGTCTTCCCTTGGAATGTACTGACGAATCAACCTCTATCATATCCGCTAGCACTAAACAAGCCAAAATACGTCTTGAAGCCGAGGTTATAATTATTGACGAGGCGTCCATGGTTCAGTCAAATGTTCTGAGAATGATCGATTTAGTATTAAGAGAACTTACTCATGGTGAGGCACCATTCGGTGGAAAAGTTATTGTTGCTGGTGGCGATTTTTGTTAGGTGCTTCCAGTAAAGCGACGAGCCGCTAGATCGGAGCTTATTGGTATTTGCTTAACTAAATCGCCACTTTGGAAGCATTTTAAAGTGATAAAGCTCAGTCAGAACATGCGTGTTAAAAAGGAAGAGCAGGAACACCGCACTTGGCTTGAAAAATTGGATGAAAATAAACTGCCTGTAGTCAATGATGATGAAATCGAATTGCCGTCAGCAATAAGAATCATGAACAATATCTGTAAAGACGTTTATGGAGAACACATTCGTAATCAAGACTTCGAAAAAATTGGAAAATTCGCAATTTTAACGCCGATAAATGAAAGCGCCCACGAATTAAATAAAGCAATTTTAAAACGCCCTCCTGGTGAAGGTTTGGTTTGGTTTGTTTGGTATTAACGTCCTTTTCAACTGCCATGGTCATTTCAGGACGGCGTTATAGGGGCCGCAAATTTTGCCTTGCAAGGGTTCTTTAACGTGCAGCCGGCAAACAACTATACGGGACCAACGGCTTTACTTCCCTTCCGAAGGAAGTGCGTGATCTCAGGATTTTCCCCCTGAAAAAATCCTCGTCGTCCTCGGCCGGGTCAAACCCGCGTCCTCGGGCATCAGAGGCGACCACGCAACCCTTGAGCCACCGAGGCCGATCCTTCCTGGTGAAGAAAAGATTTATAAAAGCTTTGACAGAATTAAAAGCGACAACGACGGCAATTTAAGTTGCACACCTGAATTGTTAAATAGCATAGACGATCCATCATTACCACCGTATCAGCTTCGCTTGAAAAAACATGAGATTGTGGTGGTTTTGCGTAAGTTAAGTGTTCACCAAGGCCTATGCAACGGAACACGATTAGAGGTTCAAAACATGCAGAAAAATGTCCTCATTTGTAAGGTGCTAACGGGTGATAAAAAAAAGAACATTGTATGTATTCCGCGAATTCCTGTTGCATCTAACAGTGAAGATATTGTGGTGCCCATTATACGTCATCAATTCCCCGTTCGCGTGGCCTACACTATGACTAACAACAAATCTTAGGCCAGACGTTCGTTTTCTGACCACACTGCCATCATGTGGTCATGGAACTTTCCATCTCCAGCATCACCGAGAGACACCTCTTCACAGCGTAAATGGTTCCTGAATGTTTCTGTATTCGACGACGAGGAATACAAGGGTATGTTCGTTCAGTTTGTGGAAAAACACCTCCACAATTTACCTCCTACGTTAGCTTCGTGGATTGTGTTAAAGACCAAAATTAAGCGTTTCTTTCGGAAAATTGGGTTGTGCAGCTAGACAACGTCGTCAACATCTTCTTATGCTACAAGAAATCCTACGGCTCCTTTGTTGTTCCACCCCTAAAGAGGAATATGCTGATGACGTACGCCAAGTAAAGAACGAGATCATTGCTCTCATGATCCGTAAGGCTGCTGGCGCTGCACTAAGGGCAAAGCTTACCTAGGCTGCGGATGTCAGGCATATGTCATCAGCTGTAATCACTGAAGAAATGTCGCGAGCCAATAAGAAACGATGCAAGCGTCTGAGACTAGAAGATCGGGAAGTGGAATCTGACGCTGACATCTTGTCTACCTTCCGCTCCCACTTCACGTCATTTTTAAGCAATCCAATTGTTCCGTCCGACGCCACGAAGCAATGGATTGAGGCATTGCGACCTTTCTCAGAGGATACTGACCTGTTCATCACCCAACCCTTTTCTGAAGATGAAGTAAAAAAGTTCCTGTCGATAGATGTTCGTCGAGTATCCAGTCCGGGCTTAGACGGCATCATGTACTCGTCTACAATGCGACTTGGGAACTTCTTGGGCCTTTCCTGGTTAGTGTGTTTAATTTTATCATTCAAGACCCTTCTTCCATTACATTGGCCTTTGTTGTGGGGAAAATCACCTTGCTCCCCAAAGTGCCAAATCCCGAACTCGCGTCTCAGTGGAGGCCAATAACTCTTCTTAACACAGACTATAAGGATTTTTAACTCTTCCCAGGCGAGTTCTTCGACCCGGGACAATCCTCCTCAATACCATCGCGCAGGATGACAGACTATCATATCACAATCCGGTGTGTTTTGGATGAAGCGCAAGTTCGTCATCAAACACTTGCAGTGCTTACAAGGAGAGGACCCCAACGAACAATCGAGTTTTTTGATGTCCTTTGGTAGGATGGTAGTCTGATATGTCCTTTTCGTAAAACCAAGTCCGTAGCCTCCAACTTGGCCTTATTTTCGAGAAAATCTCTTTTAAAGTCTGTGTTATATAACTACTGTAAACTGTACCTTTGCAATCATTACAACAGCGGCAGCCGAACAGGTAACGTCGTGGAGTACGAATCACGATATCGTGGGTTCGAGTCCACGCGTTGAATTTTTTTGTTTTAATTTTTATAACGCTGCTTTTGAAGACCGACAGTAATTATAGTGTACAGATTTTTTTGTAAAAATACAATGGAGGAAATAAAATCCCAATACCACGAAGGACTTGTGCTGGATGAATGAAATTTGACAGTATATTCAGCTATGGTATTTATTCAATTGATTCAAGTTTCAAGGTTACAACTTATAGGGGGGCGCCACCAGCGCCACCCTGTACATTGTGAAAAGCACGGACTTTATTATCCGCTGTAGTCGCCGCGCGGGTCTATGCAGGCCTGCACACGTGCATGCATACGGTAGTAGAGATGCCGAATGTCATTTTGTGGTATGGCATTCCATGCCTGTTGTACCTGGATGGTCAGATCAGCGACAGTTGTTTCTGGTTGTGGAAGAGCCCTGACACGGCATCCGACCATGTCTACAGACGTTCTCAATGGGCGACAGATCTGGTGATCGTGCTGGCCATGGTAGGATGTGGACACCCTGGCACACCAGCCATAAATGGCAGCACAATGGGTTCAACAACCATCCGAATGTAAACATTTGCCGTCATGGTGACTGGGATAGCCACCAGGGGTCCTGCTGTCGTATGAAATCCCTCCCCATACCATAACGCAAGGTATGGGTGAAGCTGTATGACAGATACAGCTCGTTAACAGGACTTCCCCACTCCTCTTCCTGTCCCTTGTGCGATCATCACTCTGACTCAGACAAAAACGATTTTCATCCGTGAAAACCACAGACCTCCATTCTGCCCTCCAAGTCGCTCTGGCTTGACACCACTGAAGACGTGCCGCACGGTGTTGAGGGGTAAGAAGCAAACATGCCACAGGGCGCCTGGAGTGGACGTTCCTGGCCAGGAGACGGTTCCGAATTGTGCGTGGAGTGACGTTGGGTGCCACAGCAGCCCGAAAGTTTGTTTGCTGCAGATGCTGTCCGATTTGCCACAGCCATCCTACAGATGCGCCGGTCAACCCTGTCTCCAGTGGCCGGGGGTCGTCCAGATCCGGGTCTCCTGGTAATCCTGCCTTCCCTGGACCATTGCTGCCAACAGTTGTACACAGTGGCAACGTCTCGACCCATGCGTTCTGCAATAGAACGGAACGAAAGTCCACCCTCTCGAAGGCCTACTACACGTCCTCGTTCGAATTGGGTTAGCTGCCCATATTCACGTCGCAGTCTCCATCGAGGCATGTTTTACGTACTCTATCACACACGTCTCCAAGTGTCTGAAGTGACACAGACGCCCGTCTGATCTCCTTTATATCTGTCATTGGAATGTCTCATTTGCAAGTACAGGGTGGCGCTGGTGGCGCCCCCTATAAGTTGGTATTTTTTTCCGCCAGTGTATAATTTCTTGCAATATATGTAACATTTGATTGTATTTATATCAGATATACCTGGTATGCTGCCAAATTGAAGCCTACAAAAGAAAATTTTTTGAATGTAAATCAAATTTCTTTCCCGAATGCATGAAAAAGGAAAACTGCCAATGCAAGATTAGTCCTGCATTCATCCAATGTTCTTGGTGTCGCACACAGTTGTGTTTCAAATGTTTTTTTGAAGAATACCACCCAACACCTTGTATTCGACAAGCCTAACTGTAAATATTCTACAACTTCGAAATAATTTGTTAAAACGATTATTTTATGTTATTTTATTATAGCGCCCAATATGGGAAAGAAGCAAAGACATCAAAACCTGAACATAAAAAGAAATGAAAAGTTAAACAGTAAAAAATTTGTTTTTTCTTTAAAATCGATATATGTTTATGAATTATTTGCACTTTTATAACAGATGTTATTATCATAATTAGTTGAAAATGTCTTCCTTATTGCTCTTATTTGTTAAAAATATTTTTTTCATTATAACAGTATATTATAACAGAAAAATATATTAAAATGTGGACGATAGCACAGTTACAAAACATTAAAAGAAAAAGAAAAAAACAAAGCCTAACACGTAAGGATTCGAACTCGAGATCTTACGGTTCGTACGTCACGACTTTACCTGTTCGGCTGCCGCTGTCGTGATGATAGCCAAGATACAGTTTACACTAGTTATATAGCACAGACTTTAAAAGGGATTTTCTCGAAAATAAGGCAAAGTTGGAGGCTGCGGGCTTGGTTTTACGTAAAGGACTTATCAGACTACCATCCTACCAAAGGGCATAAAAAACCTCGATTGTTCGTTGGGGCTCTCTCCTTGTTAGTCTTGACCAGGAAAAGGCATTTGAAAGGTGAACCATGAATTTCTTTTCCAAGTGTTTCGCCATCTTCATCTTCGGAATTTTGCTATGATAGTCTCCGCACCGTATGCATCGGCCCCATGATGTGTGGCGATTAATGGCTCCATTTCTTCTACCTTCGAACTGTCAAAAGAAGTCAGGCAAGGGTGTCCATTATCTTCCCTCATGTACATCTTTTACTTGGAGCCATTACTTCAGCATTTAAATCGTCACCGAGATGTTCGGGGATATGATTGGCCAGCTGTGTCCATCAATATCCTTATGCTGATGATGTAGTTCTTTTTGCATCAGACGCTCGTTCATTGAGCATCTACAAAAAAAAAACATTGCTTTAGTGTTTCGACACTATGATTCGGGTATGGCTACCTTTCCTTCCCTTGTTGCCAGTGACTATGCATTCTCGACAACCGAACTGGTATAAAATCTTCAGTTTGGACTTTGTGACTATGCTACCAAAGCTACGTCGTGTGGACCCACAAGAGTGGGGTTTTCATCGCTTTGCGTGGTTTTTCCAGCAGACCGACACAGGGGAAGCAACTGGTATCTTACGACTTCACCCTCAGTATCCGAGGGCAGCAGTTTTTAAGGTACTAAAATAACTTGCCTTCGAAAGAACTTTGTTCAA
The DNA here is from genome assembly GCA_023313115.1 of Rhysida immarginata. NCBI lineage: Eukaryota > Metazoa > Arthropoda > Chilopoda > Scolopendromorpha > Scolopendridae > Rhysida > Rhysida immarginata. Next base: position 2,052,151 of record JAHWFO010036886.1, read on the forward strand.
TTATAATTATCAATGTGGACTGCTGCACCACAGATTTTATTCCCTCCAGCATCTCCATCAATGGAGGGTGGTCGAGTCTGCTTGTCGGTTGTGTTGCGGCGTAGATAAGACCGTCAAGCATATTTTCTACGAGTGCCCGTTTGTCTGTTCAATCTGGGACCATTTGAAGAAACACTAAGGAATAGTATATTTTTCATTTTAGTTCGTTCGTTTCTTCTTAAACGATGCAACCGGCAAGGTGGTGAAACCGGACCTAGCCATTGCGATTGCTTTTATTAATAAAGAACTTTGGTTAGCCAGATGGAGCAGATCGCAAGGTAATCTCCCATCGCTCTCGAGCGTTTGGGGGAAAGTGTCCATTCAGATAAGATCCTTTCACCTTTGTGGCAAATATTGTTTGCCACCAGTTATGTAATATTTGTATGGCATTTTTTTTATTTTTATTACGCTTGAATTTTATCCCTTTTTGTAATTGCAGCTGATAAGCAATGTCAGGTTTCTCGTGTAGCTCGTCCATAATGGTAGCTATCATGCGTTCGTGATGCGTGTCGTAACATTTTATTGTTATGAATTTTCCTTTTTTTTACTAGCGGCTTGGGATTGGACTTCGTGCTTGACTCCTGACCACAACGAACACAGAATTAGGTGCTTGGCTCTTGTCTAACGGACCTTGGATTTGCCTTCAGTTGTGAAGTGCGGTATGATTTAGTGTCAAGAAGCTTGCGGATCTTATGCTGGCTGCAAAGATATACCGGGTGGGCAAGAAATAACGTGAGGTCTTCAGAGCTCGCTAGCGGGAATTCTATTAGGCCAAATGCAGTACATTTTGGTGTATATACTTAGTGGAACATGGAGTTTCGATTTCTGCAAAAAAAAAAAAATAGTACCAAAAGTCGCCATAGGGGGCGCTTATTTCAAGAAAACAATGAATACCTAATTGTCAAATGAACAAATACCGTACAAACCAACTTTAATAACAACAATAAACAATGTTTTATTTTTAATTACAAATGTGTTTCAATATGACCACCAGTGTGCTATTCCAATAGCTGCATGCGGTACACGACATTTTCTACGGCAGCTCGCAGCATATCTGCATTAAGTAGTCTGATATGTAATGTTATTTGATCCTTTAAGGATGAGAGGTCAGGAACGTGTGCTTGATACACAAGGCTTTTCAAATATCCCCATAACCAAAAATCACAAGAGTTGAAATCAGGCGACCTGGGTGGCCATGCCATGGGAAATGCACGACTATTTATTCTGTTGTCTGAAAAACGTTCTTGCAAGATCTGCTGCACCTGATGTCCGATGTGCGGTGGCGCACCATCCTGCATAAAAATGGTAGAATCCAGACAACCCTTTTCCTGCAATCGTGGTATCACAAAATTCTCAAGCATATCGGCATACCTGGCAGAATTGACGGAACAAGTCACCGGTCCACGGGGACGAATTTCTTCAAAAAAGTACGGGCCGATGATGAAAGAAGCAGTAAAGCCGCACCATACTGTTAGTTTCGGTGAATGCATAGGAGTAGACCGACACACTTGTGGATTTGATGCAGCCCAAATACGGCAGTTGTGGGTATTGATATCACCATTCAAATAAAAATGTGCCTCATCACTCCATAAAATTTGTCATGGCCATGCATCATCCACGTCCATACGTGCTAAAAATCTCAACAAAAAGTCAATTCGGGTACGTTCATCTGCAGGAAGCAATTGTTGAACAGGTGTGAGTTTATAGGGATAAAATGTCAATCTTATGCAATATTTTCCTCACCGTCGAATATGGGATATCTGTTTGGAGTGCTATTGCGTGTGCACTGCTGGTACCCTGCACGGTAGTCATCTCCTGTTCCACAACAGCAGTTGCAACTTCTTCATTCATAGGTAATTCTTCAACTAATTCATCGATACGTAACGGTCAGTCTTTTGATTGAAGATTATTTTGAGGCCGTCTGGAATATATCCTAATTTAACGTTTTATGGCTTACATTGGACACGCTCCGCAACGTTAGTTTTGATTATAGTATTAGCGCCTGGAATATTATGCCTCTAATTGTTCCTCTTTTTCTATTCTGTGTGGACGCCGTCATCTCCTCCCGCTTTGCAATTCTGAAATGAAAATATAGCCTATGGAATGAGCTACACGCCGACCTGTCTATGAGTCATTGAAGTATTTGATTTGTTAGATGTACGACTAGCTGCATCCTTTCAGCATTGTCTTTGATTTGATATTAGAACTCGATTTTTGTAATTTTTATGTCATTCAACGTGACTTTTTACAATGTATTGTTGATATTTTTATTCACTATCTGACTGTATAATAAAATCAAAATAAGTAACTTTCTGATTTTATGTTTTCTCTATATTTATTATTTTTTTTCATATCAATTTGGAACGTGAACGCCATTACTAGCGGTGCCGAAACCCAGGAGAACTCTACCTGAATTGGTGACTGTGGGACCTGTGGACTCATTCTGTGATGGTGTACTGTGTGAAGCCTTGTGATAAGTATTACTGAGTACTGTATATATGAATTATATTTGTATAAATTTATTTGTTCTCTTGTATACGTTATATGTGATGGCTCCTCCTACTCAGCGAAAGGCGGTCGCATCAACGCCAGGAGAGGGAGAAATGGCCCCAATGGTAGCAGGCTTCTCTGGGGACTTACATGTGTTCACAGGAGATGAATGGAGTATTAATCTCACTGGTTTTCTATCAATTGTCGACAGTATTGGTGCGGTTGCAGGATGGACTGATGAAATATAAACTAGTATCATTAAGGCCAAACTTAAGGGACCAGCTGCGAAGAAAGCAGCAGAATATGAGTTATTCGACTTAGTAGAGTATGCAGCTCTTCGTGCAAGACTGACACAGATTTTTGAGAAGCCGAAGATTGAACGTGATTACCTTAAAGAACTCCATGATGTTGAACAAGGGAGGAAGGAATCTGTTGCGGATTTTGCTAACAGCTGGCCCTAGACCGCTTTATCAATTCAGATCCTACGTTTGCAGGCAAGAGAGGAACTGCTACGGAAAAGGTTTTAAAACAGTTTACAGATGGGCCATAAGATGTTAATGATAGCAGCCCCTAAAACTTATAAGCAAGCCCTAGTTTTGGCGTTGCAGTCCGAAGAGATGGATAGAAAAGTGCCTGCAAGCTCTTATTCTGCTCAGGACTTGAGACTGAATTATGAGGAAACAGGTAATCAAACTAAGAAACATGATACACCGAAATCCTCTACGATTCGACGTGTAAATGAGGAGAAAGAATTTGATAACGCCATTATTCAATCGCAAATTAACGAATTACAGAAATCCATCAGGGATATCAGATTGTTGCAAAAATCGAAGGACGTTCGTAGCCTACGTAAGATAGTGGTTCCATTGTAATACAGGACATGTGATTAGAGAAATAGCGACGTGGATCTTCCTAAGGCAATGGATATTATAGAAGTAGGCTGTGATGTTGATAATCTCTATCGATTGGTCGTTGAATTTCAAGGAAAACAGTTTAACATGCTTGTAGACACGAGGTCTCAAGTCTCGTTTATTAATGAAGAGGCAAGTAAGAAGATACCCCATCTTGAAACATATCCTGCTAACCTTAAAGTGAAGAGTGTAAACGGAGGTATTATGTGCGTAGAAAAGGGGACCAGTCAAGGAGTCCTCATACAGGGACTGTGCCTCAAAAACAAGCCCTTCCTCATGCATTGTCTTGCAGGATGTCCGTATGATGGAATCCTGGGTATAGATATTCTACGAAACATAAATTTTCATTGCTCCGCAATGGGTAAATTAGTCCCAGTGAGATGTTTTTCCAAAATCGGAGCATCTATTAAGAGAAGGAGGAATGTCAAGCCTAGACGTCGCCCTCTTGGTCCGTTTATAGTTGTCAGCATCGTAAGCAACAATTTGGTAGAAACTGTTGGCGCAAGATATCATGATATCAAGGTAATTGATAAATGTAAATTCTTTCCAAGAATGAAAATAAGATGTTTACAACTTCGAGATTTTATTTACGTTAAAAAGAATTGAATTCGTATTAACATTATTAGTACCGATAGGTACTTATGTTTTCACAATGTGCGTCCGTCTGTCCGTCCGTTTGTCTGTCTGTCCGTCCGTTTGTCTGTTGGTGCTCTAGCTTTCGAACGATTCCGAATTTTTGACTTCTGTTTTTGCAATTCGACAACTTAGGGAAATCGGAAGACTGAGTTGGTTGATGGAAAAAATCGGTCAACTACTTCCGGTTAAAAGGTCAAAAATAATATAGGGGACCACGTTTTTCACTACACAATTCCATGTATAAATGGCCTGTGCATTGCCAAATGCTGTTCTCCCTTTAGGATTCTATAGCTAAAGCAGAGAAAAGGCTTGTGAATTAAGTGAAGACACGTGATCGTCTTCCCTGATGGTCTATATCAGTCAGAACTGGTTCAAGGGTATGTGGTTTAGTGGTACAATTATGGTTCACTGCTAAGATATGGCATGTAATATATAAAACAGCTTGAAATAACATGTCATGATTGAATATTAACGTAAAATTAATGACAGTCGACATAGGTTCAATGCTATGTGGTTTCATGGAACCAGTAAGGTTCAGGGGAAACTTTCAAAGCTCAGATTTGGCATGTAATATATCAAACGTCTTGGAATGATGTGCCATGAATGAATATAACATAAATTTATTAATAGTTGAAATCGGTTAAAAGATACCTGCTTTTCGTGGACCCATTATGGTTCATTAGAACTTTCAATGCTAAAATATGGTATGTAATATATCAAACGACTTGGAAAGTTGTGCCATGAATAAACTTAACGTAAAATTAATGATAGTCGAAATCGGTTAAAAGATACCTGCTTTTCGTGAACCCATTATGGTTCATTGGAACGTTCAATGCTAAAATATAGCATGTAATATATCAAATGTCTTGGAATGATGTGCCATGAATGAATATAACATGAATTTATTAATAGTTGAAATCGGGGAAAAGATGCCTGCTTTTCATGAACCCATTATGATTCATTGGAACTTCCAATGCTAAAATATGGCATGTCATATATCAAATGACTTGGAATGATGTGCCATGAATGAATATAACATAAATTTATTAATAGTCGAAATTGGTTCAAAGGCACCTGGTTTCCTGGAACCATTATGGTTCATTGGAACTTTCAATGCTAAAATATGGCATGTAATACATATCAAACAACTTGCAATGACGTGTCATGAATGAATATAACGCAAAATTAATGATAATTGAAATTGGTTCCATGATGCGTGTTTTAATGATACCATTATGAAACTATTGGAAACTTTCACTGCTAACATAGGGCATGTAAATACTTACACCTTATATTATCAATAGTTAGTTTGTGTTAGGCAAATTTTAACAATAGCTAGTAGCTTCTCATGATACATGCTTACGCAGAAATGCGTTGGCAATTGTTTTTAAAGAAAGATTATTTAAGAGGAATGCTAATAAATTGAAGGATTCGTGTATGTTCTAATCTATAGGGAAATGCTACTTTCTCCATTTAACTTTTCAGATAGTTTTATTCAGTCTGAACTATAAGTTTCCCTTAGAAGTACGCCTTACTTAGCAACCATAGGCTTCCTTAGCAACCTCATCTAATTCATAACAATGAAAGGCTTCTTTAGACATTAAATGCTTTCCTTTTCGTTCTCGATTTCTTTAAAATCCTATCGGTCCTGGGCATTTCGGTTACCTGACTTGTTTATCATTCAAATTGATTAATTTTGAGTTCTGCTATTTCTTCTTAGTTGAAGTTTTATTCCTTGCATTTTTTTTCTCTAACAAATGTATTTGTGTTTTATGTATTTGAGGAGGAAGGTATGTGGCAGATAGTTTGCCACCAGTTATGTAATATTGGTATAGCATTTTTTATTATTATTGTGCTTAAATTTTATCCCTTTTTGTAATTGCAGTTGAGCAGCAATGTCAGATTTCTCGTGTAGCTCGTCCATGATAACTATCACGCGTTCGTGATGCGTGACGTGGCATTGTATTGTTATGAATTTTCCTTTTTTTTTTACTAGCGGCTTGGGATTGGACTTCGTGCAAGGCTCCTGACCACAACGGACGCAGAATCAGGTGCTTGGCTCCTCTCCCCAACGGACCTTGGACTTGTCTCCAATTGTGGAGTGCGGTATGATTTAGTGTCAAGAAGTTTGCGGATCTTATGCTAGCTGCAAAGATATACATTGATTTTTGCATCAGTGAGCTAAGCGACTAATTTCATAGCACATTATGGATTTCGAATGTGTGCCGCCATATTGAAATAAGGCTTATTGTAAGTGAATTATAGAAGGCTTACAAAGTAGGATTGTTGATTGTATATATATATATATAATTGGGTATTGGATATTACAGTTATTAATTCATTAATTGCATATTGGCTAGAATTAATTCATCGTTACGTACCAATTTTTTGATTGAAGATTATTTTGAGACAGTCTGGAATATATCCTAATATAACGTTTTATGGCTTACATTGGACGTGCTTCGCAACGTTAGTTTTGATTATAGCATTAGCACCTGAAATTGTTACGTGTATAACTTTATAATTGGTAGTAGGGTACGCAGTGGAAAATTGTACGACACGTAAGCAGTAGGCGTGAAAGTAAAATAAAGTATTTATTTCCAAATGGAATAATAATTAAGAAAAATGGTACCTTATATCTAGCAAAAAGTAATTATCTCACTAAGAAATAATAAATAATAATTAACATCAGATGGCAAAACTACTTGAACCATCCGCAATGACAAATAAAGCAAAAAGCTTAGCTAGCATATATACTTGAAATTGACACCAATCGACGCGTACTAGGATCTTATGTTAAATAACTTAATTTGTAAGGCATAAAGACAACCAATAAAACATATGTCACAAATTGCTGAATAATGTTGCCGACATTAACACCTGAACGCACAAAACACTGAAAAACATAAGCTGAATAATACTTCAGGCCATTTCTTGAAGCACACAAATGCATAACTTATTTTGCACTATAATCGTGAGCCAATGCTTAAGCACACAATAATGTAAGCCACATCCGAGAAACACAAAAGCATAAATGTCACAGGTCGGTGTGTTTCCAATAGAAGAGCCCATGCTCTAAATCCAAGCTGCTGTTTCACACTCCTAAATAGCACGGCAAAGAACGAATAGGCTAGTACAGAATTAGAAATTATGACGGCAATGAATCGTACGCCGTCGACAAATTACTCGTTGTTCCGATAGACGCTTTGAACGAACTAATTGCTATAGCTTAGTCTATCGTTAATAACGCAAATCAATTAAAGTTAAATGAGGACGAAGCCCAGCCCGTCGTTAAGATAGGCGTTTGGCCCGAAAGGCCACAGTCCCCGTAGATAAGTAATATAACTCAGCCGGTAAGCCTTCACTTCTATGAAAACTGCCGAAGCAAAACTGGCATTTAAAAACAATTGTATTCTAATGCTTACCAAGCAGTCTACACGGTGGCTGAGAATCCAGCGGGGAATTTCAATTCCTTCACAATAGTTCGCCTTCGGAAAACCTCCGGAGCTCGCTCTGACACGTATCCAAATCGGCGGCTTCGTAGTATCGGAGTTTTTCTATCCTCCGTCGCACGCCGACGATGTACGCTCGCCGCTCACAGCTGTCGCAGATGCTACGTCGGACGTCTCAATCTTGCAATTTACTGCGTTTAGGACTCCCATCTTGCAGCTATTTCCAGCTGTTCGGCCATGTCTCCTGTTTTTCCTCCAGCTCTCTTTATTTCGACCTCTCCATAAAGCTTCTCCTTTCCTTCTCCCTCGATCTCTCGGTTCCACGTCCCCATGACGAAACTCCCGCTCCCCTTCCTCATGACGCTTTTGACGTCGAGCATCGCCACGCTTCCCTTTCCAGCTCGAAGAATAGAAATAACGAGTGTGGAAAGGGGCGATGACGTCATCGGAATCTTGACTGACGTTCAAATTCCGTGACAGAAATATTATGCCTCTAATTGTTCTTTGTTTTTCTATTCAGTGTGGACTCCGTCATCTCCTCCCGTCTTGCAATTCTGAACTGGAAATATAGCCTATGGAATGAGCTAAACGTCTATCGTCGCCAGGAAGGTAACGAACGACAACCTGGCTTCTACCAATGTCAAGACGATGAGGTATGGCGAAATGTCCTCATAAAAACTGTCGAGCGAGTGCTCGTTCATATGGAGAACGAAGCAGCTACGGAGCCCGGCCGAGAAAAGTGTGAGTAACTGCCGTCAACCTCGTGCGAGTCGTCGACAGCGAGTGGAGTGTTCCCGACACGAGAAAGCGAGGAACTCTGTCTTCAGCGGCTGTTCAACGGTAGAACTCTTAATATATGTAAATATAGTGGTCTGTTACTGGAGCGTGCTATACTGAACATTACTGTTTTTGCTACGGAAATTCAGCCGTCTCAGATTGAACTTTTTCGAGCCACATTTAGTCACGATGCCGACGAACTAAAAGTAAGCGAATCTGTGCTAGGAATCTATCCTTTTTCTCTCAGCGTTTATTCCCTGAGAGGAGCGGGGGGATTTATCCGGAAGTACCAGATAACTTTTTCACTTTTCTAACTGGGCTTGTCAATTTTATCTTTTGAAAGGATTTCGTGATATGCTACGTACATACGCAATAGGATCTCCTTTTCGTGATGAATTTTTGTTATGCTAGAGGTGTACGGAAACTTTGTCCTACGTGCTAGTATTGCTCCAAAGGCAGGGAGCTAATAATCTAATTATTTATGCTCTTTTGGTTTTAGCTACGATAATCCAAGATTTCGTCAAGTGCCCGGCTCCTTTGCCAGTTTCGACCGGAAGTGCATCATCGACAAACAAATCTTATTAAGAAAAGAAGCGAGAAGCGCCGTATACGATTTTTTTTAATACCGACAGTTCAGTGGTTGACTTAATTCAAGTCCGTATTAGTGCGTTTGCTGTATCTATACGACATCATTCATCATTGCCCTATAGGCCTCACTGTGGTGTTCCACAGGGTTCTGTCCTAGGGCCTTTATTATTTGTTATCTTCACTGCTGACCTCCCCGAGGTGATTAGAAACTCCCATATATTGATGTATGCAGATGGTGTGAAACTTTTTGGTAACATTATAATTGTCTTAATGCTCACCTGCTTCAGCAGGAAATGTATAGTATATGTCATTGGTGTGAGCAGAATGATCTTGCAATTAATGCAACCAAATATGACAAAAAAGACCAATTTTATCGAGTTCTCCTAGTCTGTTTGTGGAAATTTGCAAGTTGCCAAGCTTTGTGTCCGTGATCTTGGCGTAACCGTTGATAGCACACTTTCCTATAATTCCCATGTAGACTGTTCGTCTGAAGGCTTACAGAGCTCTTGGAACGTTCGGAAAGTGTTTTGGCTCTTTTTTGCCGATGTATACCTGTAAGCTTGTTGTTTATTCTGCTGCTGCTGATTCGTTAACTTATCGTACTCAAAGTTTCGCTGAAAGAAAAGAGTTTTTCTGCTGTCCGCTTACGAGAAATACGTGACGATTTGATGCCCTTCTACATTTGTTCGGCTCTGTCGGAGTCTAGTTTTACCCATTTTGTCCTACTGTTCTGTTTTATAGAATGGGGGATCAAATATGCAATCTTGTAAACTGGATAGGGTGTAAAATGTTTTTCTCCGGTTACTGAAGCGGAAATTTCCGAATTTTGATGTACCTTCAGATCTGTGTGCACTCTTAGACATTAGAATGAAGATTGAATTAGCTGTGTGAACACCGTACATGAACTGAATTGAACTGAATTATTATTATTGTTGAATTTTTATCTTTGTAATTATTATTATATTTCTTTAATAACCCCATTTTGGGCCTTTGTTCTTCCAGTTTATTTCGTGGGTTATTCCCTGTTGTTGTTACCTATTATTATTATTATTATTATTATTATTATTATTATTATTATTATTATTTATACCAGATGGTTTGTTTGTGTTTAGTATTTATTTGCGTAAAATGACGGCCGTTTATGGGAATAAAATTATAATCACACAAAGAAACTCTCTGTTTACACATTTAGGTTATTTACTCATTTGGTATTAAATGTATGAAATTATACGATTAAGGAATCAGTAAAGAGCGTTTTAATTGTTGGTAATCTTACAAACATGGAAACACGGAATTCTTTTGTATGGTTTTAAAGGACCATCACTTTACGCAAATAAAATCATACAAGATCCACTCAACTTTTTTTTTTGCAATTTAGTAATACTTTTTAATATAGCAAATGTTTAAATCAGTTGTTAATTAGTAATAATTTTGTAAATTCTTATACTAAGCGTTTCAATAACATTAACTGATTATTGTTAAATATTTACGAATTATAAATAAACTTTATAATTTCTAATAGTAAGTAATAACTTCAGAGTAAAATTCTGCGAAATTATGGGTCAACATTGGCGTCTTTAAGTGATGTTTCACTGCAGGGCGGATACGAAACAGTTGCTATGAATGAGTTGTTCATTTGGGTGTCTCTGAGGGATGCTTCTCTGCAGTGCACGAAATGCTCGCAGTTACTAAAAGTCAACTTTGCCTAATACACCTATACCTCGTTATACGTACTGATTGGTTCCAAAAACTTGGTACGTAACTCGAATATCCGTATAACGAATACGTACTTTTCAGGGTCAGTTGAAAAGTCGAGGCAACGGAAAAACGTGAGACGTTTTATTATGTAGCTCTCATCAGAGGTCACTACTGTACTTTTTTTTAAATAAATTTCCGTGATAACGCTTTGACAATGCACATCAATGATTTTCATGATAACGCTTTGACAATGCACATCAATGATTTTGATACAAAATATACACAAAGTAAATTGAATTTGTTTCAGTGTTTTTTTATGAAATAATACAGCAAAGTTAGTATTTATTTTTTATAGTCTTTAGTTTATTATTTTTATTTCTTCATAAACATAATAATACACATGAAACAAAAATCGAAAATATATGGCCTAAATTAATTTATTAGAGTGGAAATAATGACGACGTACTTGACGAGGTCATAGTGCTGGCGCTGATGATCAGTGTATTTCCACTCTACTCTTTATTTAATCTCGTGTGACGAAATATTGGGTACGTAAAACGAATTCGTGCCATAATTTGAAAAGTACGTAAGTCGAAAAGTACGTACAACGAGCGTACGTATAACGAGGTATGGGTGTATTTATATTACAGCTAAATTGTCCCTCCTTATCTCTGAGTCTTTCGCCCCGTCCCACTGTGTCTGTTTCGGGCCAAATATCGATAACTTTTTTGTTATTAAAGAAAGAGTGTTAACAAAATTTTTAAAAAATAAATAAAAATCAAAAACTTCAAAAATGGTATTTATTTTATTTTTAACTAAAAATATTACTTTCAAAGTGTACGAAAACACCTTAAAATAGCTTAGAAAAGTACGAAATATACATAAAATGCTTACCTACTAATTATAGAAATATTTTGAATAGTTGGAATAACAATTTTTAAGCAGTTGCTTCTATGGAATAATGTATAGGTACATTAAAGGTACTATATTATACTTGGGGACCTCCAAGTTCTGAAATCAGTTCGTTGACTTTCAAAAGCTGCAGAGCATTTGTTATACAGTTTTCTAATGCTTTCAAATTAACATCAACAACACAACAATTAAAATTCTTTCAAATTAACATCAACAATGATTTGAGTTAATTTGATATTTGATGTTTAAAAAAAAACAATAAAAAGGCAATGCTACATGCGTTGACAAATATGGTGCACAACCTGTTCCTTAAAGCTACCTTTTTTGAAACGCTTTTTACCTGTGTTAACATGAACAAATACGCAAACAAAATATCTCGTGCACATCTATAGCACAGGAACTTTCCAACCATATAAGTTTCATGCGTATTCGTCCACGTTAACACAGGTAAAAGTGCATAAAAAAATGTGTTGCCGTATTTATATATAGATTTACCCAAATGTACAAGTCAGAGTCAAAAAACCGTGGACACTCTGTTTTTAGAGAAAAGTTAACATTTGTCGGTGTACAAATAAATGACAATAGTGTTTGATTAGTGTAAATTTTTAATCTAATGTGCTTTGCGATCTGTTATGTACGTCTGTAAAAAAATCAGAGCAAAATATATACTACAACAAATTTTAAAAATTCAAACAAAAAATAACAGCAAATCAAAAAACCGTGGACACTCCAACTGGGAGTCATAATACTGTGGACACCTTGTCAATTATAATTATACATTGTTACTAATATTTTGTAACATCGTCTTTTGCATTAATTAAAACTTGCAGACGTTTTGGCATGGAACAAACAAGTTGGTTCCACAATTCAGGCTTTACATCGTCCCACAGTTGCTGCAGAGACTCCTTCATTTGATTCTAGGTTGTTGGTTGCTTTTTTTGAACTTTAGCCTTCAAAATACCCCAGATATTTTCGATAGGGTTCATGTCTGGTGAACTGGAAGGCAATCCATCACGTTAATTCTGTTCACCGCAAACCATTCCTTAGTCGTCTTCGCTGAAATATTGCGCCACGACCCAACTTGAATTTTGCAATTGAAGGACGCAAATTTCCTTCCAAAATGGTCTCGTACTTTGCTGCATTCACTGTCCCTTCCACGAAATGCAGCTTCCCAACACCTTGGCTGCTTATACATTCCCAAACCATAAGGGATGCTGGAAGCTTAACACTGCGTTTCAGACATGCAGGATGATTTGCCTCATTTTTCGAACGAATCACCGTATTTCCAGTTTGACACCCAACAGACAAATGAAACGTAGATTCGTCGCTAAAAATAACTTTTTCCACTGGTTTTCGGTCCAATTGAATCGCTCCTTGGCCCACAGCAAACAATATCGTTTTTGTTTCGATGTGAGAAATGGCTTCTCTTTGGCCTTGTTATTTGTAGAAAATTTGTAGCCCAGCTGTTGGATTCTTTGCCTTGTTGTGGATGTGGATACCGGTGTTTTAATCATGTCCTGCCATTTTTTCGACAATTCTGATGTTGGGGTAAAGTGGTTGGATTTAATTATGGTTTTCAGTTGTCTATCATCGCGAGCAGAGGTCTTTTTCGGGCGGCCTGATGATTTTCTAATATCCACGTTACCCGTTGTTTTGTACTGTTGGATCAATTTATTAACCGCACTTTTTGAAACTCCAAGCATTTCACCAATTTGTCATATTGACAAGCCCGCTTTGTGATGTTTAATAATTTTATTTCGTGTGTTAACACAGAGAGCTTTTCCGGGCGCCATTGTCAATGTTTTTACCGTTGAAATGTGTACAATTACCTGATATGTAAATGAGACGATTCCATTCAATCATTGGGGGTTGATAAAGCAAATCAGCCTTATACACAGTATTATCACTCCAAGTTCGAGTGTTCACGCTTTTTTGATTTGTTTGTTATTTTTTGTTTGAATTTTTAAATTTGTTGTAGTACATATTTTGCTCTGATTTTTTACAGACGTAATAACATATCCAAAAGTACATTAGATTATAAATTTAAATTTATCAAACACTATTGTCATTTATTTGTACACCGACAAATGTAAACTTTTCTCTAAAAATAGTGTCCACGGTTTTTTGACTTTGACTTGTATACTGATACTAGAAGAGGTACCCGGCGTTGCCCGGGATAATTACACTTGCACAATCTTTTCCTTTCATTGTTAGTCATGAGATATTGATTGTTGGTTCATGC
>JAHWFO010036886.1:2077328-2181204 GCA_023313115.1 Rhysida immarginata
TTATTATTATTATTATTATTATTATTATTATTATTATTATTATTATTGCGCTCTCCAAGGAGCAAGTTTAAAAGGGTTTAAAGTATTACATTAAAAACATTATACATGATCAGTCTGTAAATGCATAATCCAATTCCATAACATCTTATATATCTATGTCTCAGATGGTCTAGACAGTTGGGAGCTTGACAGACAATAATGTTTTGGCGCTGGTCGAATGGCAAACTGTTCCACAGATGTACCGCACTGTAAGGGGAAAATCCATCTTTCCATCTTGAGACAATCTGAGGAGACATTAAAAGGAAACGGTTGGATGTCCTGGCCATGTCAGTCATAACGAGCCATAAAAACATAAAGTGGGCTGGATGTGCGTCATTATAAAACGATCTTGCGAGATCTTTTAAGTTTAATAAAGATAATTAAAGAGTTAAAGTTCATAATTTTTACTTCGTTACAAGCTGATGCGATTTAAATTTAAAGCCGCTCTAATAATAATATATATGCTACTTTGGTTAATTGGCGAGTGTACTTGTTCAGAGGATACCATATCAATATGGCATAAGTAAGTCCTGGGAAGACTTTCGTTTTCAATATGGTTACCATCTCTTTTCGTGATAAAGTCCTCCTCAGAATATGAACCAAAAATCTCAGTTTGTTAGCTTTGGCAATGATGCAATGTAATTGTTGAACGAACCTTAGGCGGCTGTCAAAAATAATACCTAGTAATTTCAAGGGAGCGGCGGTGTCTTCAGGAATCTTCTGCATTTTTAGAACAGAGGTTTTGTCTGGGTTAATCCTCATACCTCTGAGTTCCTTGCAAATTTAATTATCAAATTTTAAGTTCTTAAATTTTAACTTGCCTTTCAGTTTTTAGTTCTTCCTTCCCGTATACGAAATAAAATTTTTCAACGCTTTCATAAAAATTTATAAGTTCTTGATACATTAAAAACAGAAAGAAGAAGAAAGATTCTTGCAAGGAAGTCTTTCCCGAATTTATTTTATTCTGACTGAACCCTAAAAAGTGCGAAGTTTTTGCCGATAAATGGTGTTAGGGTTACGTCTCAGCTGTAATTGTGCCAAGCGATGTCATCCTATGTCCACGTGATTTTGAATTTGAGCTATTTTTGTCATTCTTTGTGTTGGTCGTGTTGCGACTCTTGATATTAAAACTGAAGAAAACTGCGGCTGAAACCCACAGACTCTTGAAGAAGGCTTTTGATGGAACAAGCTTTAGGCCAAATCCAACATCTGAGTGGTTTAAGCGTTTCAAATATGGCCGGGAGTCTGTGTAAGACGACAAGCATTCTGGTCGACCGTCAACAATCACAATTCCAGAAATGATCACGAAAATGAGTGACGTGATCCGAGAACACAGAAGGCAGATAATCCACGATGTTTGTGATCACCTTGGACTGTCATACGGGACGTTTTGAGACGATTGAAGAAAAACGAGAGGCGCTAAAGGCCAGAAATATGGAAGAAGAAAGATGGCTGCCCCATCACGACAATGCTCCGGCGCACACTTCGTTCGCTGTGAGGGACTTCCTCAGCAAAAACAACATGACAGCTGTCCCCTGGTACCCTGCGATTTCTGCCTCTTCCGAAAATTGAAATTGCAGTTAAATGGGTGGCGATTTGACTCCATGGAAGAATCCAAGCGGAATCGCAGCAGGTGTTAAACATGCTCCAACCTGAGGACTTTCAGGAGTTTTTCTAGAAGTGGGAACATCTTTGGATGCGATGTATAGATGCCCAATGAGACTACTTTGAAGGGGACACTAGAAATCAAATAATCGGGTAAGTTCCGTATAAATTTTGTTTAGGTCGGTTAAGTTAGGTTAGGTCAGTTCCTACATTTCGGGAAATTTTGGGTAGCACCTCGTATAAATAATTAGGCGATAGTCTAAGTATTACTCATTAAGTATTTGAATTGAAGATCTTTCTCAACACATTTCGCCTGACGGCATTATCATAGTGATTGAACGATACTTAAATAAAAAACCAAAATTTTTGAGATTTTTGAAATTTATAAGATAGATAGGGCGTTTGTAATTAAACTGTTTGTACCCAGAGTCATCTGTAGCTGGATCTTACACAAGGATTGGCACCAAGTTTTCGTAGGGGTGCTAATGGCGATATGGGAAAAAGGATTCCGCGAAATAAAATTATATTCCAAATGTCGCTAATATTGGAAAGGGTGGTGCTGTGCAGTTGGAGAAAAAGTTACGATATATACACAAATGAATAATAAAGATGTTATTGAAGTAAAACTTCCACACATTCCCTTCTCCGACACGGGCATCAACCAGCTTCAATTTGAAGCCGAACTCCTGAACGATGAATATCAATCCTCAATTGATTGAGAGCCTTTACGCAGGTTGTAACTGCTTCTAAACTCAAGTAGAGCGGCTGCTGCATTGGAATGATTAAGCTATAAAACTTTACAAGTAACGCGCGCTGAGGTAACGTAAGAGCATGTTAAGTATGGTTGGTCCCCGCATTGTCTTTTCGCAAGTCCGATGAAATGTAGGTGGCACCAGTCACCCAACATGGTATAATTATGGGGTATAAACAGAACGCTGCCGGCTTCTTCGTATGTGCTAGGTTGCGAACAAAATCAACTTAACCGTATCTTTGGCCAACATCTTTGCCATCTTGGAAATGAAAATGAACAAGTTGAAAGAAGGTGAGGCCCATTTTAAATTAAAAACATTAAATACAGGGTGCAGGAGAATGAATGGGTGTTTTTGAGACTGCTTGTACATTTGAAGGGCGGGGGGTAGAGGCTTTTGGCTAACATTTTTTAGTCACAATGGTTATCTGAACGAGAGAATTTCATGCTTTCGCAGTCGAAGAGTATTTGAAATCGGGTGAATCTGGGATTGATGTGCAACGGCGTTTCCGCTGACGCTTCAGTATTGGTAGCAACGGTCGGTCCCGAAAAGTGACGCAGTCGTGCATCGGCTGTGAATCCGAAACCTCGTGATCGTACTCGAACTGTAAGAACGGTTCACCACTGGATTGAAGAAAACGGACATCATCTGCCTCATTTCATTTTCAGAGCATGGATTTTGATTTAACAAATTCCGCTTTTTGATTGTTTAATGGTAACATATAAGATTTATTTGTCCTAATAAAATGTGTTGTAAGTTAAAAAAAATCAGTTCTGTTATATTCATTTCACAAACACCCACCCAATCTGTCATATCCTGTATGAGATGTGTCCCGAAAGTAAGGTACAAAGGCTAGTATTCTTTCAAAAAGAATGTTTACTTGACAAAATGTCCACTATAACTTATTTAGTGATACAAGGGTTATTTTACGACGTAATTTACGCCATTATATAAATTTATATACTATACTCTGTCCAACGAAAGTTGGAGTGGGCGTGTCCAGTTAAACTTCCTATTTCAATTGTTAGACATTGTTGATTCTACTTTGGCAACAATGTCTAACAACTGAAATAGGAAGTTTAACTGGACACGCCCACTCCAACTTTCGTTGGATAGTGTATAGCTCCTGATCCCACAGTCAAAGAAATCTGGCGCCTATTTCTGGAACCACATTTCAACCTCGTGCTTGATGTCTTCATCATCGTCCAGCCAAATTTTTATTCAGGTTAAGAAACAAGGGCAGAATTTCATCAGAGACCACAAACGGCGGCAGGACGCCGCTCCAGAGAATTCACAACACCACTTCGTTACATGTTGTCGACTCAAATTGTTTTTTCAAAATGAGAACAAATGCTTTGTTAATATCCGCTGGGCGCTTACTTTATGTTTATAAAAAAGGTATGACGGAGCGCACTTCATATTTAGCGGGATTGTGAATAGGCATAGCCATTGTAAACACTTGTTACACGAACTAGACTCAACGTAGCAATGAGGAACAGCCGCGAGAGCGGAGTGGACGTCTAATAGTTAAAGCCGGTTTAGCCCACTTGCCCGCCTACAGAGACTGTAACCTTATTTTTCGGACACGTCTCATATTTTATGTAATCGTCTAACAAAAGCAGCTTATAGCAAAATATTTGCATTCTGCCTTCAAATCAGAGAACCATGAATGTTTTATACATTCCTAATTTAACACTGCAGTAGCGCTGGGCCGATACCAGATAATGTATCGAGCTTATCGATTAATTCGGTGGTATTGGTATTGGCAGTATCGAATAAAAAAAGTTAATTGAGCCAGTATCGTGAGCACTGACGCTATGGTCATTTCAGATCGTTTGGTATGGAACCTGCACCGTCAAGGAAGCAATCGAGATCAGTTAATTAAAAAATTAGTAAAAAAGCAAAATCAAGACAGATAAAAGAATTAGTACAACAATCCTGCGTTTCTGTGAAGGTTTGGTTCCCGAAAACCACCGCATGAATTATTTTAGGAATTATGACAAAATTTACTTGATGAAGATTTTTACTTAAGCAATGATAGTGAAAGCATTACAGAAAATCATGCAACTATAAATAGGACGTGCCAAAAGGAAAGTTAAAAATAAAACTACACAGCAAAGTTAAAAACATATCGTACATGCCAGTGATTGGGAATGCCATGTTCGTAAACGCAAATTACCTGGTGGGAAGGAATATGTAAGTAAAAGAGATAAAATTGTTCCAGCTAAAATATTGAAACCTCCTTTCTCTTGTAGGATGAAATGCTTAGAAAAACAACCAGCAACACTATGTCTTACAACATTTCGAGCTCATGAGAGGTATACAGCACCATGTCCCTAGAAATCGGTAAACAACTAAATAAATTACGTTAAATGGATAACTGTATGAAACATAACGTACAAAGAGTTTCTGGTAATTTTGTTACAAAAATCCAATTAATTGAAAAGAAAATAAAGGAAGAACAAAATCAAACTGCTCTCTTGTAGCGTTTGGTAAGGGTGACATGGTGTCCTATACCTCCGATTTACAGATTTATTACCTGGACTTGGAGGTTCATCTTCGGCATTATGAATGACAGCGATTGTCAATATTATTAGGAAGAATATTCCCAAGTGTTTGCAATATTTCATTATTGTGGTTGTCGCTTGCGTCGGTTTTTCGATTTCTAGATTGTCAATGAATTGAAGCTTTTCGACAGTTTTATATACTTCGCTAGCATTACATACATCGACCCCCAACAGCCTACAAGAAAAATAAACATAAAAGAAAAAGAAAAATTACAACATTAATACGGGTTTTCATGCATCATTTCATCATTCTACCTCCCTAATTTTCCTTATATATTATTTTTTACATCCCGATGTATTTACCAAGCTTATATCCACAAAAGAATATAGAAAGAAGTAAACTCTAGCTTTGTTTACTTTAGACATACTTTATTATTTGAAAGGTTTTTCTTTTTGATGGTACTTTGTTTAATATATTTATTATACTTCAAGGTCCTTGGAATAGTTTTGCCATAATCTTCGTAGCTTAATTTCTTGTGCCATTTAATTTAATTTTAATAGCGGGATATTTCAAAAGTATATGGATTCTTTTATTAGGAAAATTAATGGTAACGATAACTTGAGGAAAATGCGTTTACTGACATTTCGTTTTATTGTATAGGCTAATAGGAAAAAGGTCATTCATTTTTTATTTTGAAAGCGGTGAAAGAAGAAAATGAAGAAAAAAACTTTCCGAAAGTACATATAATGTTCTACTCGTTTATTATGTCCTTATTGAAAAAAGGAAGTTGAAAAATACGTTGTTGGTGTGGGTACACGAGCTGAATAATGTCTTTTTATTATTACGAGATAGTAATTTAATTATTGCATTTCAATAAATTTTAAAATATTGGTAAGTACAGCTTTTTTATTTTATTTTTTGTTATGAAATAATATGGGTTTATTTTTCCTTATGTTTATCAGTGCTGATCTTATTATACCCATTCTACCCATCAAAATTAATGAATTACTACGATCTTTAATTAAATGGATAATTTTTCAGTTGATTCAGCCTTTCTTTAATAATAAAAATAAAATAAATATTTATTCATTTATCAAAAGTCAAAGTAAACCAAAGAAAAAAAGGTTTGTTATACAACGTAACAAAAACATTGTACATTTTCGTAATAATAATTTTTATTATTAAGTAGCGGAAGAATGGAGCCACTTACTGATTTTACAATTTCCGTCTGTCCCCTCATAATTTCTGCATTTTTACATAATCGTTGTTTTCAACTTTATTTTATTCTAAACAGAACATTATTATAGTGAACAATTTAAGTATTTTTTCATGCACATCAGTTTCAATTGACTCTTATATAGCGCACACGTTGAATTAATGTTTTTGCTTGCATGAACATCAATATAGTATTTGTGTCGGCCTCGTTATAGGAACAGTCTCGCAAATACAGTTAGTCGTGTCAAGAAAACGGCTTGCCTATACAACTGTGCAATCGCACTACGAACCAATGCACGTGGAAAATAAAAAGAAAAAATAAAGCGTCAGCGTACAATACATAAATGAAGGTCGAGAAATGGAGAAGTAATTGGTTCTAATATTTTTATTTTACGTAATAGACATTAGCAACAAGTATTTTTGAAGTTTATGGAGGCCTTACAGTATATAGAGGAAGAAAACACAAGATTTCCCAACCGGTTTCGCCGTTTATTCCTTTTTCTTCCGCTATACACTACATGATCAAAGGAGTTGGGAACACCTACCGTAATTGTGGGACTGGACTGAACCCGCTCATCAAGGTGGACGGAAACGTCAATGCTGATGGCTACAGAAACATTCTGGATAATGAGGCACTTCCAGCGCTGTGGGACACTTCGGTGACGGGCCGTTCCTCTTCCAGCACGACTATGCGCCTTGACACAAAGCAAGATCCATATCCGACTGGTTTGACGAGATGCGGGTTGAAGAACAGGATTGTCCCGCCCAGAGTCCTGATCTCAACCCCATCTAACATCTTTGGGACGAATTGGAACGACGTGTGAGATCCAGGATGGTTCGCCCTACATCTGTCCAGGAACTGACCACGATACTCCTCGAGGAATGGACGTCAATACCTGTGGACACATGTCGTAAAGTTGTGGACAGTATGCCATTTAAGGTGGAGGCAGTAATAGCAGCTCGGGGTGGTCCTACATACTACTGATTGAAGCTTTTTGCGGCTTTACGGTAGAGCAACATGTGTCCCAACTCCTTTGATCATGTAGTGTATACTGTAAGGCCTCCATAAACTTCATTAAGAAGGACAGTACAGTGAACCATATTTTTTATAGATATTTTTGCATTACTCAGGTTCAAGTATCTCGGGATCTCATTCACGAGTAATGGGCGGCAGGAGAGAATTGGATGTTCGGATCGGTATGGCAAGCTATGTCAGAGGTGAACTGTGGCCATCGGTTGTAACGGTTGGTTTGGTTTGGTTTGTTTGGTGTTAACGTCCTTTTCATCGTCCGCTGTGTAGATGCGGCCATGGATATTGCATTTCCAGCTGTTGGAATCGATGATGACATTGGGCAGATGACACTCAATGACTGCAATGACAGATGCGACGGCAGAGGAAGAGGTGGCAACAATGAAGCATATGTGACGTTTTCTTCAAAGCTCTTGTCCTTAACCAGCATGGTGTGTCTTGATGGCAGCAGAGGGATGCAGAGGGGCTGGCGGTGTAGTATCCCGTGGCTCCCGAGGTGGAGATGGGGGCAGAATGACTTCACGCAACTCTTGAGGTGGAGGCGAAGGCAGGACCATCTCTCGTGGATTTGAGGGCAGAGGTGGAGATATCATCATTGGTGGCAGCTGGACTGGCATCTGCTGAGGCGTTGATGTGGTACTACTGGCAGGTCGAAAGCCCTCTCTGGGCAATGGTGGTTTTTGCCTATAATAAGAGAACAAGTCTCGCATACAAGACACATTCTCCATGCAATTTAATGGAATTCGGGATGTCCCTTTCCAATCTCATGTCGAAGAAAATATCGCCATTTTTAATCTCAGCATTAACTTCATGAGAATGTCAGCTTAATCGGGATGGTAAATACCAAGCACCTCCCCAAACTCCGACATAAAATTGAAAATGTTGTTCTCGGAGAGAAGTGGCGAAATCCCTCTGACGTGAGCTGTTAGGTGGCCAGGTTCAGCGGTACAGGTGGATGGTATTACCAACCTGCATGCACTCCGCATCTACGATGCGCTTGGTAATATGTCGTTCCCTGCAAAGCATTCTCGAATCAGCATTCGAAGAGATTCTTTGCAGGACCAAAACAGCAGGGTCTCCAGATGCTAAAACAGGGGGTATGCCAGTTTTGGCATACAGTCCCTTCATGTAATCACAGACAGGATAGGGCCCATCTGTTCTCCATGGTTGCAAAAATGAGAAATTAGGAAAGTCACAAAGTTATAACCTCCCCTGGGGTCACCGAGGGGGGAGGGGAGGGGAGGGTCGCACAACCCAGAGGCACAAAAAAACTGTTACTCACAATATGGCACCAAGTTCAAAGGAAAAAGTCACTATCACAATAACTAGCATGCGAAATTCAAAAAAGAACAAGCAGACTGGCGAGATAACTTGCTCGCTTCATGATTTCATGCTCCTGACTCTCTTTTTCGATTTCCCCTCACTAGCCTCGCATTCTTCTCTGCCTTTCTTTTTAAGGCTGATTCATTCGCCGGAAAGGGTGATCGCGAGCCTGAGTGGAAATCCATATTCCAGAAATCGGCCTCGGTGGCTCAGCGGTTGCGTGATCGCCTCTGATGCCCGAGTACGCGGGTTCGATCCCGGCCGAGGACGACGAGGATTTTTCAGGGGGAAATCCTGAGATCACGCACTTCCTTCGGAAGGGAAGTAAAGCCATTGGTCCCGTGTAGTCGTTTGCCGGCTGCACGTTAAAGAACCCTTGCGAGGCAAAATTTGCGGCCACTATATCGCCGTCCTGAAGTGACCATAGCAGTTGAAAAGGACGTTAATACCAAATCAACCAACCAACCAACCAATATTCCAGAATATTCTCCAAACATATCTTCGAACCCGCGACTCCCTGTTTCCATCAACAAAAGCTTTCATTTTCGCTGCCGAGGTACGTAATACTCCTGCTTTTAAATTTTCACAGTAATAAGGGTAAATAAAAATTGTCGTCTACATGGATAATGTTATGCCATTAGGTTTCGTTCAATATTTTAATTAATTATAGAGACATTTACAAAACATTTATTACGTTTGTATTTTTAAATGATATAGAATAGCTAAAAGCGCTGTGCATAGAATATAAGTTTTTAAAAGTGTCATATTTATAGTATTTAATTTGGGCTGTTTGTTTGATGAAGTTTTGCTTATCTGATTTTGAATATAAATAAGAACACATGAAACATCCTTAGAGTTAGTAAAGTAAATGTTCACTTTGCAAAAACGAAAATAACTCTTTAAAATGCTCACACTGGATATTTGAGTCCAATTGGTTTGCCCAGGAAAATTCGACTTTGCATCCTTAACATTTTAGAATATCAAAGAAAGGCTATGAGTACTGAATTATTTCTGACTATATTAAAATATACTTCATAGATGGATTCAGAGAGTTGATGAACTCTTGTCTATAGCCTCATCAACATCCCTTATCAACATGTAACTGTTTCAATAGAGTTGTATTCAGTCACGGTCACAGAGCTTGGAATAATGTCCTGAATGTGGTTGTTCATATTGACAGTACCAGTTTAGCAGCAAGGATTGCTCTCTCACACAATCAGTTGAGAGCTGCACGCTCTAGAATTTGTATTCTCTTATTTGTTTTAGAATAATTTCTTACACCTCTCCAAAGATTTTAACAAAGAAATAATAATGATTTTTATTTATTTATTATTTATTTATTACTTTATATAACTACTCCCCTTAAAACGTTAATCATTAAAGTTGTATCGTCGGTGACGAAGAAGAGAGGCCATGGCACTGAAAAGTCACCTGATCTTCTTAGTTGAAGCAGCAATGTAACCATTTGTCTTCCTGCATTGTTCAAACAGTGTCTCAAAATCAGTCGCAAAGAGCAGGATATAACCAACACCTCCTAGAAAGAAAGCCTCACAAACTGAAAAGTCATACATTGTTACATCATCATAAGTCGACCAAATTTAAAGCTTATCATTGGTAGAAATGCGGTTAACAATGGTCGAAATATGATGATGTAACAATGTATGACGTTTCAATAGTTTGGCTTTCCTTCTAGGAGGTGTTGATATAGCACCGACTAGCGACATAATGTAACATTGTTTGAGTCGTTTATGCTGTCAAGTTATGAAAAATGGTATAACTAAATAGAGGTTACTTGATTTTTCATATAGAAAACTAATTTTCCTTGTTATTTATGTTGAGGTGTAAATAGGCATGTTCGCCTATCATTATACAGAGGTTGATTTATTATGCATTCACAGTTTTGCATATTGTTTTCTGGGACACAGGTGATAGCTTGAATCGAGACTAGATGGGCTATAAATATAATGGCATCGGGGGATGGCTCACAGTTAGTTTCAAATTTTCAGCGACTAAGTATGCCTCCGAAAATTGACGCTTGATGTGAAGGATTATTATTTGGATTTCCACAACAGGTTACTCGTCAAGTATCATCGAAAAATAAGTGCTATGGACTCGTTTGTGTAGTGACTGCAAATGCGTTTGTGTAGGGACTCGATGTGCATTAAAGAGAGCACGAGCGGGACCAGGGGACGCAGGTAAGGAAGCTCGGAAGAAACATCCTACCCCAAACGCGCTAAAGAGGTGATGAAGAAGGTGCAGGTTCATGTGCTAAAGGAAAACCCTGCAACACAGAGGGCAATAGCACGACACGCAGGATTCTCCCAGGCAACAGTAAATCGTATAATCTCCCAGGATTTGCAGTTTGTATAGCGTCTGAAGCCAAAAGTTCACAGGTTGCATCTGTGTCATGTGGCCGAGAGAAAGACCAACTGCAGGAAGCTCTACAAACGTTATTTAGCAGGCGATAAATGGCGGTTTAATGTTACTTTGAATGAAGTCTGGGTCTACCCGTGCGATACAAACAAACCTCGTGCAATATTTTATCATCTTAAGGATGGAAAACGACGTTATGATTGGGTCCGTCAACCAGTTGCATAAGTTGATTGAATCAATGAAAAACATAGTATCTAAGGTGATTTCCAAGCACGTTGGCTTTATTGGATATTAGACCATGAAATAAAATATTTAACCTATGTTATTTGTTCTGTTTTTTTCATTTTTGCACAAGTGGTTCTATCCTTTTGGGACAGTGCAAAAACGATTTTTCCCCTGTGCGCAACAATGCGACGTTTTTTATTATTTATTTTTTGACTATTGTTCATTATAATCAACGGACATTCTTAGTTCCCTTTTGTTTTTTAATTGTACTAACGTTAACAGCACTAATCAAGGGTGGTTCTGAGATCGTATATATGGGAGGCACCTTATAACTGTCCTTGCGAGAAGCAGGTGGATCTGAGATCGAGACCAGCGTCCAGGAGTATTTGGTCAAAGCAAAACAGACGCTGGCTGGGAATTGCACGGGTTTAAATTGAAAGTGAAAGTTATTAAGAATGAGGGATATACGGGGTATGAAAATTATCTCACCAGCACCACAACCCATTCGGATATTCGCTTCAATCATATAATTTTGTAGCGATAAAACGAGGGTAGCCCAGAAAGTAATGCACCACAATTTTTTTCTTCAACTATTATTTATTGAACACAATGAAACTTATACACACGAAATAATGATTTTTCTTCTACACTCCACATAATCTCCGTTCCGTTCTACGGCCTTCCTCCAGCGAGACACAAGGGCGTGTACGCCCTGTCGGTACCAGTCCTTGTTCTGTTCACACAGCCATGTCTTCACTGTGCGAATCACCTCTTCGTCATCCTCAAAATGTCTTCCATGGGCCCAAACATGTGAAAGTCTGAGGGCTGTAGGGTGGATGGGGTAATACTGTCCAACCCTGTTTCGTGATGTATTCTGACGTCCTCAGTATAGTGTGATGGCGAGCTTTATCATGTTGAAGCAAATAATCAGCTGGGTTGTTATGGCATCCAAGTCGCTGGAATCGCTTCTTGAGTATGGTTAATGTGTTCACTTACGCCTCAGAATTAATGGTACTGCCTGTCGGCATCACATCAATGAGTATGACACCATCACATTCCCAAAACACAGTTATGATGACCTTACTAGCAGAAGCAGTTGCTTTGAATTTTTTTCTTCTGTGGAGAGTGCGGATGATGCCATTCCATCGATTGTCGTTTTTTTCGGGCTCAAAATGGTGCACCCAGGTTTTATCAGCTGTCACAATCCGGAACAAGAAAGCTTCTTCATCAGCTTCAAAACGTTGCAGCAACTCAGAAGAAATTTTTTTCTCAGAGCTTTGTGTTCCTCCGTAAGACAGCGCGGAACCCATCGTGAACACGTTTTTGTGTATTCAAGAGCACGGATAATTTCACTCACACTTTCTTTGCTGATTGACAGTTCCAGCGCCAACTGCCGAGTCTTTTTGCGTCGGTCCTGACGAATGAGCGCAACACCACGCTGCATCATGTCAGGTATGACAGCCGAGAATGGCCGCCCCGAACCACGACAAATCTTGGAGGTCCGCCGAACCGCTTTCTGATGGCCCAGCGCCTCACCCTCTGTGCCCAGCGCCTAACCGTACTTCTGTTGACTGCCGATGCTCCATAAACTGCACATAAACGTTTGTGAATGTTTCCAACCGTTTCTTGCTCCGCAGTGAGAAATTCAATGACGACACGCTGCTTGTAAAGTACATCACTTACAGACGCCAAGTTGTTCCATTGCTGCACGTACGTTATCTGTCGGAAGAAACGGAAACTTTGCACGCGCACTCCGAAAACTTCAAAAAATGCATATCTCAAGTTTCGCATATCCGTTATTGGGGATGGAGAAAAAATTTGTGGTGCATTAGTTTCTGGGCTACCCTCGTAATTTATGTCGAGTTCCATTACACAACTTCGGAGAGGTTATGTTCTGAAGAAGTATCATTCTTTCAGGGCGATATTTTGCGCGGGGAGTCCGGAAAAGGGACGTTACGATACTACTGATATGAGTAAGTATCGATACTTTTATTTCGATATTGGCAGTATCGATATCGGTTATTCGATAATATCGTGGTATCGAAAAACAAATATGAGTATCAGTAAATAGTATCGGTACTATTTTTTAAATTTTAGAAATATATTTTTATGCGTATGCCTATTAATGTTTCGTAGCACCCTTTCCATATGCCAAGCTCAATGACGGTCCCACTCCTTATGCCACCACAACGCGCCTCTAATATCGCTGTATTTCTATTTTTGCATATTTTATTTACCATCTCCAAAGTGTAATGGATTAAGAGATTTAATTCATGTAGGCTTTGTAACCGATTTAGAAATTAAACATTATATTCTTTGCAACAATAATAATAAACAACAACTTTTCTTTGTTGTAAGCTGTCGCTTGTAGAATATACAGGGTGTTTCTGAATGGTGTGTACAAACTTTTTGGGTATGTTCCAGGGACCAAAGCAAGCAGAAAATGTCATATGGACATGGGGTCGAAGACGTTTCTTTCTACAGTATAATGGTTTCTTTCTCCTGTAGTAGAAGAAGAGTTACGACAATTCAAAGAAACGTCTGAAGAAAATTATGCTCTCCTTCCTGACGTGCACAGACTTCCTTGTAATCTAACAGAGGCCTATCATTTTGATCATTTACTATAGCAAATGTGTTGTCTTGTTATATCGTAGAAACAAGAAATTATTCACCCCCCCCCCCCGAGAAGGGTATAGGAAATTAGCGGAAGCCTGAGATGATGTATTTTTACCCCTTTATCTTCACTTTTAAATCTCCCAAATTTTTTAATTAGAAAATTGATTTTCTCGAACATAATATTCGAATCAGAAAATGTAAAAGAGCTCTATCTTCTTTCGTTTCTCACTATTGCCGATCGAAGGACACATCGTATGACTTATGTTGCCATATTTCTAAGGACCAAGTGACTGCCACCCCCACAACTCCGACCCTACTGGGACAATTTATCCCAAACTTCATAGTAATCTGCTTACCGAATTTCACTCCGATACAATGTAGACCTTTTGGTGCTCCCCAACTCCCACATCCGTAATTCCGACCCCAGCGGGCTAATCAAAACCAAATTAAATAGTGAAGGAGGACATGCCTATGGTAAGCTATGTTCGAAATTTCAACTTTCTACGTGAAAATATTACAAAATATGAAGGGGACAGACGGACGGACAGACAAACGGGCATTGTGAAAAGAACAAATCATTCCACAACTTAATAAGTCACGCAATTTGCAACACTATAGGGTTTAGAGTTAATTCGTCTACTGCAGGACAATATAACTCTAGAACGACACGTTTTAGACTCATATGACATTTTGTGCTTCTTTTGGTCCCCAGAACCTATCCTGAAAATTTGTACAGGCCATTCAGAAACACCTTGTATTCAGTTCAATATTACTTGAAACTTAAATACATGCAATTGTGCCTGCTGTTACAAGAGTATCGAATGGATACGATACCCTCTATATCGATACTTTCTTTTCGATAATATCGGGATATCGATACTTGACTCTAAGTTTGATATTGATGCTAAATATCGTATCGAAAAGAGTATCGCAACGTCCCTATTCCGGAGGCACTAAGACAGTTAAGAAACTATACCGCATCAATTTAATCCAAGACCATATTTATAGAGTTATATACCATCTCATTCTCTTCAATGTTTTGCAAAATGCTGCGGTTTATTGCAGTCTTTTTGCTCATTTTTAGGCTCTTTCACACAATCAAGAGTTTTCTTGGTTTCATTTTTGAGTAAATTTTCCATTGACGGAAGGCTCGACCGCAAGGATAATTTTGCAAAGGCTCTCTGGCAGACCTTTTGATTCAAGCAATACACCTTCTCGGATGTTTAGTAACGTGTTTGAAAACTCTTCGCGCAGGCGCGGTATTCGACGTTTACGTGAACTTCAAATGCACCGGTCGTGTACTTTTATTGTTTTCAAGACAGAGTAAGGTTAAATTGAAAATAATTTAATTAAAGTCTTTAGATAACTTGAAATGGAAACATTGGATAACTGATAATTATTAATATGAACAATTAAAAATTGTTGAATTGTAGAGTCTCAGTTCAGTTCATGTACAATTTCTTCATTTACGTGATCTAATTCCAAAATGGAGCTCGGAGTTAGATCCAAGACAAGGTAAGCTGTCGTTTGCTGAGGAGCGGTTCGAGTATGAGGCAGGAGTATCAATTGGAATAGAGGACTCGGACACAGTTGGATTAGGTACCGCTAACTCGGAGAGCGGCGACCTAGATAGGCTTGTCAACCGGGGCAGGTGATCATTGAAGTTTACCCCCAGGTCCAAGCGCGGAATTCAGCAGGGCGCCCCGCGAGAATACCAGCTATTGATGAGAGGGGATGGACGACCTCGATGCTTTCCACCTCCCACGGGAATTTGTGAAATGTTCTCGTTCCGGGATGCTGGGCCCTGTACGTTGCCGAAATAGACGGGGCATGGGGTCGTGATCTATCTTCCTTGGATGGGAACGCTGAAGATCCCCTTGAAGTTACCTCGTCGAGTCCTTTGGGCTTGGCGTCGAGCGCTGGACTAATTCCACGTATATCTGGCGACGAAACCGGGCCTCGACCTTGTTGCGGGCCTTGGTCGGTCGGGGCAGTGGCTCCAAGTGTGAGTTCTGAATTGACGTCTAATTGATGAGAGATAACAGTCATGGAATTAACTAAACATTGGAATTTTAAAGTCTCACTTAGGTCCTGATCGTTCTGGGACGCTTTGATCCTTTCTCCGTTGGGAAATAAGGATGTAGACGATAAATATCAGTGACAGCACCTTGATCGAGATGCTGGAGAAATCAGGAGAAACGTAGACTGCCCCAGTCTTGTGGGTCTAGTTGTCGAAGATCGGGTAAAAAGGTCCGTAATTCAGTCATCTATCTCTATATATCAAGAAGGATGCTTGTTTGTTTGTGGGTTTGTGGGTTTGTTTGTTTGTTTTTTATAGAAATCTACAGTTTTATTCCGATCTTGATAAAATTTCGCATACATGACCTTCAAAGCATGAGGAAGGTCACTGTCTACCTCAGATTTCGAAAAAATAATATTTATTGAAAAAAATCGATATTCATGGTTATGGCAGGGCATATTAATGAGAAATATCTCATGACCTACAATGCAAGACAAAGTTTTTGCAACAATGGTATCAACACGCAATTCACCAACAATATGCAAGGATCAACAATATATGTCTCAAGACCAACAATGCAAGGCAAAGTTTGTGCAATATGGAATTCAATGCATAGAATTCCTGTTATTCAGGCTTTTCTTAGAAAAGAGAATTCTTAGGACTTAACAATTTCTTGAAAATCTTTAAAAATGATCAGTAACTGGAGATAATGAGTTAGCAGACTATTGAGAAAAAGTGAAAGACGATAGAGGAAGCACTCCCTAAGCACCATGCTGTATTGAGCAAATGGTAAGCAAGTAAATAGAAGAATCGGCGACCGCTAGACTACACAAAGTGATGAATGGCCAATTTTTGCTTCAAGACATCGAAAGAGGAAAGGAAATTGCAGCAACATCACGTGTACATCTAAAGTAAGATTGCGTGAGTAAAAAATTATTTAGACTAGAAGGCATCCTTGGAGAGGTCCATCCATTGTGATCCTTTAAAATTTTTTTTTCGGTAAATCAAGTCCCGGTATATCACCTAGAATGGATTTTTTCAGTGAAGAGGTAAATTCCTGTCTTTCGGGTTTTTCTTAGAATGGATAGTCCCTTCGCTCTATATTGTAGTGATTGAGTTATTATTTAATCAATTTGGAGGTTTAATTTAGCGTTTTGAGGTTGTTCTGTTTACCTACAAGCGTAATTATCCCGGTCAACACCGGGTCCTCTGCTAGTTAATATATATATATATAAAGATGGTTGTATGTATATATGTTTGTGTCTTATACAAATCTACAGTTTTATTCCAATCTTGATGAAATTGTGCACACATGACCTTAAAAATAAGGAGAAGAGCACTGTCTACATGAGATTTCGAAAAAAAATAATCTGTTATATAAAATTCATTTTCAGTTTGTTAACACATTAACTGGTATTGCACTACAAACGTAACACATTTACTTGTGTGGCACTACATAATTAACCAAATTAACCTCTTTTAGGGAGGGGGGTAACGAATTGCAGAGTGTGCTTTCCACGAAGCGCGATATCTCCACCATGACCTACCTAAAATCTTCCCAGGCTCCATCGGAATTACCATGAAAAAATTCATCAAGATTGGTCTAGCCATTTTGAAATTCATAGCGAACAGATAGGTCCATGTGTGCTTCTCTCTTATATAAATCTTTAGTTTAATTCCAATCTTGATGAAATTTGATCTTCAAAGCAAGAAAAAGGTCACTGTCTACATGATATTTCGATAAAATAATATTTATCGATAATAATTCATGGATTTAAATTCAAATTATGGACCAAAAATACATGTCTCCTGAAGAACAATGCAAGTTAAAGTTTGTGCAACAATAGATTGCTCTGTTTGTTTCAACAGTAGTGATAACAACACAGAATTCTAAAAATGATAAGGCATTAAATACAAAAATTGGAGAAAATATACCAGATTCAGCTAATCCAATAATTATATATAAAAATTCAGGTTCAGGGTGCGTCTGTAAATGCTCTAAAAACTCTTGAACCACTTATCCGATTGAGCTCATATTCGCACCATATGTTCTTTAGGTTTAGAGTAAGGTTTATATGTCTCCAAAGGGAGAAGGTGGGGGTAAATATATCTTGATTTATGTTTGTTTGTTTCCTCAAGAGATGGCGCAAGGGATACGACATTAAAATTTCATCAAACAAATAGACCGAGCAACACCGGGCATATCACCTAGTAGTTATGTATGTAAGACATGTTCATTAAGACATGTAAATGAATCTCAAGACTGATCATTTTGTAAACTTCATTAACAAAAATATTTTGAGGACACACGACTTACATGCATAAATCGAGGACCACCCTCTTAGAAAATATAATATTCTTCGGGCTTTCTAATTTCCTGACCATAATTTAAAGTTTCGCGTAATGGTCGTCAGCATATAGCTGGAAGGGTCTTCCTCCTCTGAGAATCAGTGAGAAGGCGTCGGAAATTTTAACAATACATATAATTCCTCTCCTTTGTGCTTTTCTTAGAATTGATAGTTATTAGAAATTAACATTTTCTTGAAAAGCTTTAAAAATGAGCAGTAAATGAAAATAATGAAGAGTTAGCAGACTATTGAGAAACAGTGGAAAGACGGCAGAGAAAGCAGCCCCTTCACTCGGTGCTGTATCGATTTTTCCAGCACACTGCTTCAACTAAATAAGTGGTGAGTGACCCTGTGGCCGTCGATGCAAATGTGTCAACAGAAGAAACTGCGACTGCCAGATCACACCAAGTGATGAATGCACCAGTCTTGCTTCAAGACCTCAAGAGCAGAGTGTGAATTGCAACAGTTTACCAATTAGAAAATTTGATGGAAAAATTCCGCGACCTGGATTCGAACCAGGAACCTCGACTGTCATGGTCAACGCCTCTATCAATTGGGCTATCACAGACACTTGAACAGCCATGTTGTCACCAAGTGTCTTAAAGACAACCAAGTTGTCAAGAAGGAAAGCCCAATGGGAGGTGGGCACCCGGTTCACAGACCGTGAATTTCTCCTATCCAAACCATCAGAAAGTTTGATGAACACACAATAAGAAATAAAGAAATTAAACTGGAGCAAACACCAAACATCAGGTAAAGAGTACTTGGTTGTCTTTAAGACACTTAGTGACAGCATGGCTGTTCAGGTGTCTGCGATAGCCCAATTCATGGTTTCTTAATTGAAGAGGTTATGACATTCGTAACAGTTCCAATGCTATCGGCGCGAACCAGAAGATGTACCGGAAGTAGATGGCGAACGAGCAATCTATGCTCCATTTATTAAATTTTTATGAATCACTAGCTGATATACCCGGCGTTGCTCGGGCTGTTTTTTGATGAAATTTTGATGAAATTTTTCACATTCGGGCTGTTCTGAATGTGAATAAAAAAAGAACACATGAAAAAAGCTTGCGAACTAAAGCCACAGCCAGGGGTGAAGAAACGTCAGATCAGACTATGGTTTCACTTTCTTTCTACTTCCTTCTTCTTTCGAAACTACATATACAATTCTTCTCCGATTTTCTCCGGCAAACCCACTCAGCTAAACACAACATTCCAACATTTAGCGAAGCCGAGTAGAACTGCTGAAGGGCCGTAGTTGGAGAGGACAACCATTGAAAGCATTATAAAAGAAGTCTTTTTCGTTTCTTGAAATTTAATTTTTACTATATTAATTCTAAGCTTTTTTCACATATTCATTTTTTCTGAATATTCCCATTCAGATATTGCAAAATTTCATCAAAAAATAGCCCGCTCTAAGCTGGGTATATCAGCTAGTAACTAAATACACCATTAAAGAATGACATAACCAAGTACCGAAAGGTTAAACTAATCGCTGTCACAAAATTTATGAAACATTTTAAAAAAATTTATGAAAATTTTAGAGGGTGTCATAAGGGGTGGGTAGCAAGATCTCCGGATATGAATTCGATTGAGCATGCAGGGAGGAAAAACGTACATAATAACTTTTTATTCGTTCTCATTTTATCATTTCGAGTTGTTTGATATACCACTTGCTATATCTTATCATTGAAATCTTTTGAGGGTGTCATAAGGGTACCATTAGAGCACGTGTCATTGAATCCATTTCGACTATTATTAAAACAGTAATTAATACCGTTTATATCTCGTCGTTACGATTTGTTTGATATATTACTTACTATTATTTAGCATTGAAAATTGCTAAGTCGGGTCATGAAAGTACCATTTGTGACTGGTTTTGATCATATTTGTGACTGGTTCGTGTCATAAACCATATTACTCGACTGACGAAAACATATTTTGAAAAACTGCCATAGCCTTAGAGGAATTAGAGTTACGGTCAGACAGACAGACAGACAGACAAAAAGGATTGTAAAACAGATTCTTTATGTCATTAATAAACCATTAAGGAATGACATTACCAAGTTCAGAAAGGCTAAACTAAATCATTCGCGGAACTATATTTTTCAACTGCCGTATGTTAACATTGAAAGTTTCTAATGGACCATAATGATAACATTAAAACACGACCCGTTGAACCAATTTGGATTTTTATTAATTTTACGTTGTATTCATTTATTACACATCATTCCAAGATGTTTGATATATTACATTCCATACCTTTGCAATGATAGTTCCAATGAACCATAATGGATCCACTAAACCTGGTGCCTTTGAACCAATTTCGACTATCATTTTTTTCTTTATATTCATTCATGCCACACATCATTCCAAGTTGTTTGATATATTACATGCCATATCTTATCATTGAAAATTTTTGAAGGTGTCATAAGGCTTTCATTAAAGCATGTGCAATTGTATCGATTACGGCCATCTTCAAATTGGTTCATGCGCTGAACCATATTATCATTTGGAGAAAACAGTAATTAATAATACACATCCCCACAGAATTCTATGCAAAGTGAAGATATGCAAAGCATCGAATAGCCGGCAAGATCTCCGAATATGAACTCGATTTAGCATGCATGGGATAAAACGTACATAATAACGTATTATTCGCTCTTATTTTTTCATTTCAAGTTGGTTGATATACTACTTGCTGTATCTTATCATTGAAAATTTTTGAGGGTGGCATAAAGGCATCATTGTAGCATGTGCCATTGTATCGATTACAACCATTTTCAAAATGGTTCTTATAGAGGAACCATATTTATCAGTTGGCGAAAACAGTAATTAATAACCGCTTCTATCTCGTCATTACGATTTGTTTGATGTATTAATTACTATATCTTACCATTGAAAATTGCTAGGTGGGGTCGTGAAGGTTCCATTTATGCACGTGCTATTGATCCGGTTTAGATAATATTTCTGATTGGTTCGTGTCATGAACCATATTCATCGACTGACGAAAACAGATTTTGAAAATCTTCTGTAGCCTTGGAAGAGTTAGAGTTTTTAGGACGGACGGACGGACAGACAGACAGACAGGTTTCTCCACACTGAGAGCATAAAGCACCTTTCAGTATTTAATAATCCGTATTAAAATTTCAAATTGTTTTTTTTAATATTTTTTAAAATTTAAAATTTGCTGACATACCCAGTGTTGCTCGGGCTCTTTTGATGAAATTTTTGCAATATGTGAATATTCAGAAAAAAGCATGTGAACTAAAGCCACAGCCACAGCGTCAGTTCAGATTATTGTGTCATTTTCATTCTTTTTCCTTCTACAGCTCTGCGTCAAACCAAATATACCTTTCTTCTTGTCTTTGGTCAAACTCACTCAGCTTTTCAAAACATTCTAACATGAACGAAGTCGGCCAGAACTGCTGAAGGGCCATTGTTGCAGAGGCCATTCATTCGGAGCATTTAAGAAGTCTTTTTGTTTCCTGAATGTCAATAACACAATGAACACAACTTCAAATGCCAAGAGGTTACTTAAATAAGATAAATCAGCAAACACCAAATTTCCATAAGGACAACAAATTACTACATTAACAACAAAAACTACAATAAAATATATAGAATTCAGCTTAATTTCATTTCATCTGGTTATTCACATTTTGAGAATGCAAAATTTCATCTGAAAAGTGCTCGAGCCACGCCGGCTTTTTCCGTTGGTCTCCAAAAAAGATGAAGGTCTCGTTTAGAGAGCCTTTATAATCATGATTAATTATAAAGGCTCTCTAGTCTCTTTTTGAATGTGACGCCATCTGTTGGCAAAAAAAAAATTCCACTTTTTAAGATGACTTTTAAAGGCAATGGGCGAGTTTTTCGTTTCCGCTACGAATTGAGTAATAACGTTTCAGTCGGTTTCCAGAAACCCGAAAATGGAAGTTGCCATTACCCTCAGTAGAAAAACGTATCTGAAAGATGTTCGATACGAAATTGAAAGTAAAACCATGTTCGAAGAACTGCGAATTACAAAAAAAATAATAAGAAGAAGAAATAGCAAAGTTCAGGAATAAAAAAAACAAACTGTCACCCCAGAGCCGGCTGGGAAAAAACTAAAAAACAGTTTTCCGCATGTTTAGACATCTGTTTTGCATCTCCAATACTCACTTCCGGCCACGTCGGCACTTGAAGGTGAGGCCTTCCTATTTGCTTCAAGGATGGCAGCAGGAATCAGGGACTATCATTGGAATTCTGTCGAAAAAAGCGCTGCCACCAGAAATTGGAAGCGCTACCACCAGAAATTGGAATTCTGACGAAAAAAGACAAACAATTTTTTTTAAGAAATCTCAGGTAGACAGTGACCTTCCTTTTGCATTGCAGACTCAATGAGCAAAGTTTCAACTCCTACGGATGAATGATATAGGAATGCATACGATACAAACAAACTACAAACAAACATTCGTTTTTATATATAAAGACTTGCTGATATACCCGGTGTTGCTTGGGCTCTTTTTTGATGAAATTTTGCAATATTTGATTGTGAATTTTCAGAAAATTTGAAGACTTGGAAAAAGCTTAGAATTTATTTAGTAAAAAATAATTTTGAAGATTCGAAAAGACTTCTTTTTAAATGCTCCCTATGGATGGCCTCTCCCACTTCGGCCCATTAGCAGTTCTGCTCGTCTTCGCTCATGTTGGAATTGTGTATTGCTGAGTGAGTTTGACGCAGCGACGGAGAAAAAAGTGGGGAAAATGTACCGGGTGATTCAGTCAATTTCTGACCATTTCACTTGAATGACGTGCATTAAGGATAAACAATTGAAAGAATATGAGCGCCATATCGAAATTCTAAATAGTTGGAGTTGTATTGTTGCAACGGCGCTGCATGAAAATCGTATTGTGGAAAAATGGCGCCCGCTTTATCAACAGAGCAGAAATGCAAGGTTGTCGAATGGTATTTCGAGACAAAATCACCTGTAACCGTGCAAAGAAAGTTCCAGGAGTATAAGTGTCGAGACGCACCAGGCAGGCAAGCAATCATGGATTTTGTCAAGCAATTTCGTGCCACTAGATGTGTTAAAGGCAAGAAAAAAGGCGGGAGCGAAGCTCGTGTTCGAACGGCCGAAGTTGTCGAAAATGTTCGCACAAAGTTGGTCGATTCGGGGGTGGCTTTCTTTGACCCCTAAGAGTCCTGACCTAAACCAATGTGATTTTTATCTCTGGGGGTTCCTTAAAGACAGTGCGTTCACTACAGCACCAAGAACCCTAGGCCAGCTGCAACAAAGCATCGTCCACTGCTGCACCCTTGTGGATGCAGAAATCCTGGATAGAGTTATGAACAACTTCACCATTCGGCTGCGAGCAGTTCCAAACGTTCTTGGTGGCCACATTGAGCATATCATCAAGACTTTTCCACGGGAATGAAAACTCCGAACTGCCTAAAATATCATACTGAAATGCAAAGTTTGTAAACATTAATGGGTCAATAAATCATAGTACTGAAATGGTCAGAAATTGACTGAATCACCCTGTATGTAGTTTCGAAAGAAGGAAGTTATATGAAAATGATGCAATGTTTTTTTCATACCTGTCTTCACCCCTGGCTGTGGCTGTTGTACGCAAGCTTTTTCCATGTGTTCTGTTTTTCACATTCAGTTTTTACAAAATTTCATCAAATTAGAGCCCACGCTTTGGCGGGTTTATGAAAATACGGAACTGAAAGATGTTCGCAACGAAATTGAAATTGAAACCATGCTCGAAGAATTGTTTGTTTCTACTCGGGGCGGGCGTGTAAAGGAATAATTAAACTGTTTCCCTCAGGTTTAGTCATGGTTTTGCATCCCCTTCCCCACTGCCTGTTAGAATCAAACTGTTTTTCTGTTTCCTTCTGCGGCTCTGCGTCAAACTCACTCAACTAAGCTCAACATTCCAACATGAGCGAAGTCGAGTTGAACTGCTAAAGGGACGTAGTTGGAGCTTAGACTAATAAGTAAAACTTACTTATTAGCCCAAGACTGGAGGGTCATTCGTTGGGAGCATTTTAAAAGAAGTCTTTTCGATTCTTCAATATGAATTTTTACTATATTAATTCTATGCTTTTTTCATGTGTTCATTTTGTCGGAATATTCACATTAAGATGTTGCAAAATATCATCAAAAAAGAGCTCCAGCAAGAGGTTCGCAAGAAGTCTTTAAAAAGGTGGCGCCGTCTATTGACCAAAAAGAAAAATTCATTCAAAAACAACATTCATTTTTATTTTCGAAAATAATTATTTTTTTCGAAATCTCAGGTAAACAGTGACCTTCCCCTTGCTTTGAAGATCAAATGTGCAAAGTTTCATCGCAATCGGATATAGGAAGGCATACGTAACAAACAAACAAACAAACATTCATTTTTATATATATAGATTTTGAATCATTTATTTAAGATAAAAAGCTTAAAATGTATAACTAGCTGTGCCTTAAAATAAACATCGATAACTTACGCTTTATATGTTGAATTCTATTGTACTGTATATCTGATTATTTAAAGCATACTTCGATGTTTCGCCATCTGGTGGACAAAATAATAGCGGGATCGCGTTTAAACGGGAGTGTCATAAGTAATGACTACAGTGGCTAGAAGAATAGTGTGGCAACGGCTACTACCAACACCTCCTAAAGAGAAAGCCTCTGCACGGAAACGTCATACATTGTTACATCATCATAGTAGTGCATTGTTATTCGTATTTCTACCAATAATAAGCCCTGAATTTGCACTACTATGATGATGTAACAATGTATGACGGTTTCCGTGCAGAGGCTTTCTCTTTAGCAGGTGTTGCTACTACTCGCAATGCTACGTAGTTGATTCCCGATTTGATGATAGTAGCAGTGGCGCTGCAATCGACATAGATGCGAGTTACCCAGGAGATGAGATGGAAATCTTAGGATGACGGAGGTTTTTTTCAGCTATATTATGGGTGAAGTAATTTTATATATAAAAATTTAGTATATTTTAGGTAATTGTCTTCCACAGAACTTGAGGATACTCTTTAACGTTAAAATAAACGAAAAAAAATCTGCTGTTGAAATAAATAAGTTGAAATATAAGATCACAGATGGATGAAGGTATCCATCCCTAATAAGATGGAATATGAGCCCTTCCGAGCCAGAAGAATTAAATTTTGAGCAATTAAGCATTAAACATAGATCTGCTAAATTAAGTCTAATAAAATATAAACACAAAATCTAATAATATAAAGCTGTACACAGCTGGTCACCTAACAAATGATAGAAAATGAATTTTCAAAAATGTTTCAGGAGAAAAAGAAATCAACAAATGAGGCGTTCGCCCCTCTAACTCAGAAGGCCTCATGTGAAATGCACAATAGTGAAAAATACATAGAGATCAAAGAAAATGTCTTTTTTCATATAAAATTCATTTATCACATGATTAACAACCAAACTACTTTTTTATGTGATGATAAAATATTTAAGTATCAGATATTTTAGGTTAATAGGTTTGAAAAAAAACACTTTTTCTTATTATTTAAAAAAAAAGTAAGAAATATAATAAATTTGTATTTAAAGCTGCTTTGATTGCACTTTATTATTTAAAAAAAGGAATTCTTAAGAATTATTCTGATTTTCTTAGATTTTACATAAAGAAAAAAATAAATGAGAAATACACACAGTAAAGTGGTTCTTGGAATTTTAAAATGCAACAGTAAGAGGGGAGGAGTGCTATTTTATTCCGAAACTAAAATCGGATGAAGAAATCGAAAAACTTATCTAAAGAAAATAACTCAGTGTGAAACGGTCGCGTATTTCTCTATAAGATAACTGAAAAAGAATAAAATCATTTGAAATTAAAAAATACTGCAAAATCATTTCTAAATTAAAAACAAAAGGGAGGGGGTCGAAATATTATTAAAATGGTATATTATTTAATGTTCTGGAATGAAAATGAAATAATAAATCAAATTTATAAGTTTTACGAAGAAATTAATGGAGCCTTATTGATGTAATGCTCTGGATGTTTAGCTACTATGTTGATGTAGCTGCCATCTGGCGGCATCATCATTCGAGGAATCAGATTTGAACGCTCGCTGCCACACTATTCTTCTAGCCACTATAGTTATGACTCATAACCTCTTCAATTAAGAAACCATGGCCCAATTAGTAGAGGTGTCGACCATGACAGTCGAGGTTCCTGGTTCGAATCCAAGTCGCAGAATTTTTCCATCCATTTTTCTAATTAATATCATTTACCTGATGCTTGCAGTTTGCTCCGGTTTAATTTCTTTATATCCTAACAGTTTATCAATTGTTGGAATTGCAGTGTACACAGACACAAACGATCATGTACATCCGTCGCCATCCAAGAAGAGAATTTTGGAGTTGTTGAATTTTTAGATAAACAAATGAATTTTTAAAGGACAGGTCACAAAAATTTACAGCCATAGCCAGGGCTGAAAAAACGTCAGAGCAAACTATTGTATCATTTTCATTCTATTTCCTCCCACTTTCGTAGCCATACACATTATTCCACATTATTATTTCTCCTGCACTATGGGTAAACTCGCTCAGCTATACACAACATTCCAACACGAACCGGGGAGAACTGTTAGAGGACCATCCATTAGGAACATTTAAAAAAAATTTTTCGGTTTTTCTACAAGGTGTTTCAAAATTATGTACAATAAATTTAGTGACATATTCTTCAGGTCAAAAGAAGACGAAAATGTTCTATAGCACTTTGTCTGGAGACGATTTGTTTGCGAGTAATCCAATATCATACAGTAGGGAAGCACGGTAGTTAGCGGACGATATTTCAGCAGTTCCAGCGTTTCGACCCAACACAAGGTTGAGTGGTTTGTTCCATTTAAACCTACTTTAGGGCTGTTCCATTAGTTGTGTACGGTTGTTTCACTACTGTACATCCACTAGGAATATCAATTTCAGAACGTTTGCGTGCTTTGACATACGCATTACGATTTACGTAAAAAAAAATCATGTACACGTATTCCAGTGCAGAATACACTGACATGCACCTAATGTATGGTCTTGCGGACGGAAATGCTGTGGAAGCAAGAAGACTATACCAAGAACGCTTTCCGAATAGACGTTTGCCAAATAACCGAACATTTGTATCTGTCGATAGACATTTGAGGGAGCGTGGTTCCTTTGGCCGTCAAACAGGACAAGGGCGGCCTGTAGCACATTCTCCGGATGAGGAGGATGTGATAATTGACATCATACATGATGAACCACAGACAAGCACCCGTCGTATTTCTTCCATGGTACACATTCCGCACTCATCTGTTTGGCGCATTCTTCACCGTCAGCTTTTGCATCCATACCACCTGCAACTGGTTCAGGCACTGAACCCAACGGACTGTCCACACCGACAACGATTTTGCCAATGGATACAACGTCGTCATGCTGCAGACCCTAGTTATCTCAGCCAGATACTTTTCACGGACGAAGCAACCTTCACCCGGACAGGAATCGTAAATTCTCACAACCAGCACCATTGGGCAGATGCTAACCCGCATGTTACCAGAGCTCGAGCGCATCAAGAGCATTTCTCCGTGAACATTTGGTGTGGAATTGTCGGAAATAACTTAATTGGCCCTTATGTGTTGCCGCCACGATTGACTGGGCGAACGTATCTTTTGTTTCTGCAGACTGCATTGCCAGAATTACTGGAAGATGTTCCTCTTTTGATAAGATCTAACATGTGGTTCATGCATGATGGCGCTCCAGCACATTTCAGCCATGTTGTGCGAGCACACCTTAATGCTGCATACACGAATCGGTGGATAGGTCGAGGTGGACCGGTAGCCTGGCCTGCAAGATCACCCGACCTTAATCCCTTGGACTTTTTTCTGTGGGGTCATGTGAAAACGATCGTCTACAGCACAGAAGTTCCTAACATTATGGATCTGCGACAACGAATTGAAAATGCATGCCAAACCGTTCGTAATGCTGGCGACGAATTCTTCCATGACATCAGACGGTCGCTCATGCAACGAGCCGAAGCGTGCGTGCGAGCTCGTGGCGGGCACTTTGAACAATTCCTGTAATTTGGAGCCACGGGTTTAATTGGCTGTATCGCGTAAATAAATCGTTTCCAGACAAAGTGCTATAGAACATTTTCGTCTTCTTTTGAAACACCCTGTATATATGGGATTGGTTCGTGCCATATTCCATATTCATCGAATGACGAAAATAGTAATGAATAACCGCTTCTATCTCGTCATTACGATTTGTTTGATATATTACTTAATATATCTTCCCATTGAAAATTGCTTGGCGAGAAAATAAAGGTACCATTTGTGCACGTGCCAATAAACCAATTTAGATAATATTTTTGATGGGTACGTGCCATGAACCATACTCATCGACTGACGAAAACAGATTTTTAAAATATTTCATACCCTCGGAGGAGTTTGAGTTACAGACAGACAGGCAGATAGACAGACAGACAGACACGTTTTCCCACACTGATAGCCTTAAGCATCTTTCGGTACTTAATAACCCATTAAAGAATGACAAAACCAAGTACCGAAAGGTTAAACTAAACCATTCGCGAAACCCTATTTTTAAACTGCCCTATGTTAACATTGGAAGTTTTTAACGGACCATAGAGATACCATTACACCACGTACCTTAGAACCAATTTCGACTATCATTAATTATACATTATATTCATTCATGACACCTAATTCCAAGTCGTTTGATATATTACATGCCATATTTTAGCATTAAAATTTCCAAAGACCCATAATGGTTCCACTATATCATTATAGCTCCACTAAACCAGGTTTCTTGAAACCAATTATGACTATCATTAATTTTACGTTATATTCATTCATGACACATCATTCCAAGTCGTTTATATATTACATGCCATATTTTAGCATTAAAATTTCCAAAGACCCATAATGGTTCCACTATATCATTATAGTTCCACTAAACCAGGTTTCTTGAAACCAATTATGACTATCATTAATTTTACGTTATATTCATTCATGACACCTCATTCCAAGTTGTTTGATATATTACATACCATATTTTAGCATTTAAATTTCCAATGACCCATAATGATTCCATTAAACCAGGTTCCTGGAAACCAATTTGGACTATCATTAATTTTACGTTATATTCATTCATGACACATCATTCCAAGTCGTTTATATATTACATGACATATTTTGGCAATGAAATTTCCAATGACCCGTAATGGTTCCACTATACCATAAAGGTTCCACTAAACCAGGTTCCTTGAAACCAATTTGGACTATCATTAATTTTACGTTATATTCATTCATGACATCTCAATCCAAGTCGTTTGATATATTACATGCCATATTTTAGCCATGAAATTTCCAATGACCCATAATGGTTCCACTATACCATAATGGTTCCACTAAACACGGTTCCTTGAAATCAATTTGAACTATCTATAATTTTACGTTATATCCTTTCATGGCACTTCATTCCAATCGTTTGATATATTACATGCCATATTTTAGCATTAAAATTTCCAATGACCCACAATGGTTCCACTAAACCACGTTCCTTGAAACTGTGACATTACATGTCAGTTTGATCCGTTACGCCCAGGAGGAGGCAGTGTGTTTTGGTGTCGTGAGTGGTGTTTTGTTGTGATTGTTTGTTTTGTGGCTGACGAAAGTGAGGTGGGTGGAGCGAGAATTGAGAGCGTGTTTTGAGAGCATATATTGTGAACGTGTGTGGGTTAGTGCGGTGTTTGCGTTTTAGTGTGTGCATTTTAAGGGGGGAAATTTTTCTGAGTGCAATGTGCGGTTTTTTTTATATAGCATATTAAAATGTTGCTTTTATACATTTAATTGTTAGATTGTTGTAAGTTTAGCCTGCTGATGCGTGGCCGTTGTCGCTTTCCTTAAGAGGAGACAGAGCTCACGTATTGTTGGGGCTCTTTGTTTTATTGGAGGCTCTCCTTGACTATTGTTGTGATGACGCTGTTGCGAGCCTGGAATGTTTGGCGAGTTTTTTTTGGTTTTTTTTTTGGACGATAGGCTTGGAGGGCAAGAACGTGTCTTGGTGGAGAAGTTTGGAATGGCGATCGGCCATGTTTGAGAAAAGATGAACATCGCTGTTGCGATCTCTAGTCCATGCCTATTTGCTGCTATGGCTTATCGTACAATAGAATGTTCGCATGATTTTGCAGAAGTGTCTGAAAGCTGCACAACCTTTTCTAGTTGTTA
Source organism: Rhysida immarginata (assembly GCA_023313115.1). Classification (NCBI taxonomy): domain Eukaryota; kingdom Metazoa; phylum Arthropoda; class Chilopoda; order Scolopendromorpha; family Scolopendridae; genus Rhysida; species Rhysida immarginata. The sequence continues at coordinate 2,107,609 of JAHWFO010036886.1, forward strand.
ATGTGGATTTGTGTTTAACTGGCTCTTTGGTCTCCTGTTGAACGTCCATAAATACATTTTGAAGGGTCGCCAGTGACGCTCAAGGTACTGTGCCGGGCAGTGAAGCCCGCAACGTGTGCCAGTAATGATGTCTGCATAAAGAGTGAGTGACTGTCTTTTATGTTTTTGCCCCCGCGAGGAAGAGCCCCCGCCGTTCAGCGTATTTCGCCTTTTGTCAGTCCATTGGAGTGTGCCCGTCGGATCTGTTAATATAGGGTGTTTTCCGCAGATCAATGTGCTTGAACAGATATGAACTGTCAGGAGAGTTCGGAAACACCACAAGCAAGCTGTAGAATTATGCAGTTTTGACTTTTCCTATGAAGACTTATGTACTATGTGTAATGTTAGGTGATAGGTTTAAGGCTGGCTCCTGGTGAGCAATACAGTGTAACGAGGAGTGTTGTTTTGTGAACCGAAGGGGAAGGGCTGAAAATAAGGGCTCTAGAGGTAGATAATTTTGCATCGGTGAGGGGTGGGAGGAAAATAAACAGTTGTGCGGACGGGCAGTGCTCTTGCACCTGTGCCTTATTCTTGGTGGAGCCTGAGGAACACCCCACGCGTTTCCGGTCCGCAGGGATTCCTGTGATTCCCCCCTGTCAAATTAAAGGGGGGGGGGACCCGACGCCTGAGGGTGTGTGTGTTTTAGGAATTTTTGGAGGCCGAGATTCCGTGGGGGTGGGGCCAGCCAAAATTATTGTGTTGCCCCCCCCCCCCCCCTGAGCATCGATTCACAGCTACCGTTTGAGCCGCATGAAATGGGCCTACTGGGAACTTTCAGTTCCTAATTCCCGAACTCCTTTTACAGGACTGCACTCCCAACGTTCCGGCTCGGGAGGTGTAGGCGTTGGCCGGTTGTATGTATCTAGAATTAAGTATTTATTAACTAGATCGAGGGGCCCTTCTAGTTTACTTAAGTTTGTTTCATCTGCTTTATGTATTTACCCATTGCTTGATTTTCTCTGGCTGCACCAGATATTATGGTAGTGATTATTGTTTTGGAACGTGAAATAAATTAGTGGCTTTAATTTAGTCTTGTGAGCAAGTGTTTTTATGTTAATGAACCAATGCGTGTTCCTCTATCGATGCCCCGAACTCCTGGTAGGCTCCGCTGTGTAGCACCCGTAGTGTGAGACTAGAACTACTTATCGATAGGGCGGGGTTTGTCACAAAACCAATTTGGACTATCATTAATTTTACGTTATATCCTTTCATGACACCTCATTCCAAGTCTTTTGATATATTACATGCCATATTTTAGCCATGAAATTTCCAATGACCCATAATGGTTCCACTAAACCACGTTCCTTGAAACCAATTTGGAATATCATTAATTTTACGATATATTCATTCATGACACCTCATTCCAAGTCTTTTGATATATTACATGCCAAATTTTAGCATTAAAATTTCCAATGACCCATAATGGTTCCACTATACCATTATAGATCCACTAAACCAGGTTCTTTGAAACCAATTTGGACAATCATTATTTTACGTTATATTCATTCATGACGCCTCATTCCAACTCATTTGATATATTACATGCCATATTTTAGCATTGAAATTTCTAATGACCCATAATAATTCCACTAAACCACGTTCCTTGAAACCAATTTGGACTATCATTAATTTTACATTATATCCTTTCATGACACCTCCTTCTAAGTCGTTTAATATATTACATGCCATATTTTGGCAATGAAGTTTACAATGAGCCATAATGGTTCCACTATTCCATAAAGATTCCCCTAAACCAGGTTCCTTGAAACCAATTTGGAATATCATTAATTTTAAGTTATATGCATTTTTGATACCTCATTCCAAGTCGTTTGATATATTACATGCCATATTTTAGCCATGAAATTTCCCATGACCCGTAATTGTTCCTAAATTGTTCCTAAATAAATATTCCACTAAACCAAGTTCCTTGAAACCAATTTGGAATATCATTAATTTTAAGTTATATGCATTTTTGACACCTCATTTCAAGTCGTTTGATATATTACATGCCATATCTTGGCAATGAAGTTTACAATGACCCATAATTGTTCCACTATACCATAATGATTCCACTAAACCAGGTTCCTTGAAACTAATTTGGACTATCATTAATTTTACGTTATACATGTATTCATTTATGACACCTCATTCTAAGTCGTTTGATATATTGCATGCCATATTTTAGCATGGAAAGTTTCAATAAACCATAATGGTTCCACTAAACCATGTTCCACGAAACCATTTTGGACTATCATTAACTTTACGTCATATTCATAACACATCTTCCCAATTTGTTTGATATTTTACATGCCATATCTTATTGAAATTTTTTGATGGTGTCATAAGGGTACCATTAGAGCACGTGCCAATGTTTCGATTACAACCATTTTCAAAATGGTTCATTTCCTGAACCATATTTATCAATTGGCCGAAATAGTAAATTATATTCGCTTGTATTTCGTCATTACGATTTGTTTGACATATTACTGAATATTTCTCTCCATTGAAAATTGCTATGTAGGGTCGTGAAGGTACCATTTGTGCACGTGCTATTAAACCGATTTAGATTATATTTGTGATTCGTTCGTGCCATATACCATATTTATCGCATGACGAAAATAGTAATGAATAACCGCTTCTATCTCGTCATTACGAGTTGTTTGATACATTATTTAATATATCTTCCCCTCTGAAAATTGCTTGGCGGGAAAATAGAGGTACCATTTGTGCCTGTGCCAATGAACCAATTTAGATAATGTTTGTGATAGGTTCGTGCCATGAACCATATTCATCGACTGACGAAAACAGATTTTTAAAATATTATTTCATAGCCTCGGAGGAGTTTGAGTTACAGACAGACAGACAGACATGTTTTCACACACTGATAGCCTAAAGCACCTTTCGGTAGTTAATAAATAAAAGTTTCTGAAATTTTTGATCTCCTCGGTGTAAATTAAACCTTTACACTTTATTATTCCCAACTTTTCAGAAGAACCTCTTATTACTTTTTACTTAGGTCTAGCATAAATCCGTCATTTCACATTGTTACGCCAGAATCATTAATTATCCATAAGAATATAGATAACAAAAGTAAAATTTCTCGCTATCATGAGATACATACCTAAGTACTATTTACTAATCCGTAATTGTGTAAGCAATAAAAAATTAAAATGAGCTGAGATACGAGATGCAAGTGAAAATTTTGAAAATTCTCTACACAATGCGGTCACACATGTAACGATACTTCAAAAAGAGAAACTATTATATCTAATTGACTGCTGACAAAAAATAATTGCCACAGATAGTCTCAATATACTTATTTATGAATTATGCACAATTTATTAAAAGAATAATTTGTCAGTTAGAATTTGAACTGTTTTATTTTGTAAAATGTTATAGACATAACGCTGGAATCTTCCTCATGATGAAAGTGATACGTGAATTGGGAAATTTTCTTAATTGACTTTGACCTGCCTGCGTATTAAGCATTTATGTAGTTATTTACTTTTAAAGATTTTAAAAAACTTCGGGATAATATTTTTCGCAGACAGCTCTCACTGTAAACCTAGTGCCCGCGCAGGGAAAGTCATGCGAACACATTTCCTCGGTACTAAGCACCAAGCAGTCCTCTCGATCCTGTAAGTTGTTGGGTTGCCCGGGACACCAGTCGAAGAATGATTCATTGTATCTTGCTGTGTTCCAAGTCCATATTTTTTGGCCATTTGTCCATAATTTTTGGCCAGTTGTCCAAATATTTGTATTACCATTATCTGTAAACGATGTGAAAGTCGCATTAATTTCCCATTTATAATTCACATATAACTTATATAGGATTATTCAAAAAGAATCATCCAATATAAAGTCGATTTATTCACTCCTGCCCGAACCTATAATAAATGTAAAGCATTACTTGAAAAGACAGGTTAAATGTCTAAGTTTTATCTCTACAATACAACAGTAGCGTAGCTAGAAGCAAGGCTGCCCTGGGCGATTCCTTCAATTTGCCGCCCTCTCCCCTCCAGTAAACAAAATAATAAGTACCAAGCTGACTAAAACGAAATTGTAAACTTGACAGTTCTACATTGTGAAATGGACAGCTCTAACATTCCAATACAAAGACAATTTTTTTCAATGCAGTAGAACAAAATTGCCTCCACTTAAAACGTTCCGCCCATTCCCCCTCTCGTTACGCCCCTACGATACAATTACAAGATATGTATTTTCTTGTAACGCGACATAAGTCAGGCGGTAATCCTAGTCCTGTTCTACCCAGAATGGTGCAAAAAGTCGTTAGGAAGAATGGTAAAAACGGTACTAGACCAGTCAGCAAAAAAAAAAAAAAAAAAAAAAAAAAGATGAAAACTCGCATGTTACAAAGCGCGCTGTTACAATAATTGGAAGACCTGAAGCAACTCACCTGCGAAACAATAGGCCGTGCCTCGGCATAATTAGAAGCGCCCACATCGAATATTTGCAATATTAAAATAAAACTAGATTTTTAACTTGTGTTTTCATGAAATTACATTTGTGCTAGGTATGGTCAAGAGTGAATAAACAGACTTATTTTTTGCACCATTCTCTTTGAATCACACTGAATTAAGAATGACCAATAATAAACAATATGCTTAAAGTAAAACATTTTATTATATAAAAACTCAATTTAATTATCTGTTCTCTGTTTTACAATTCTTTTCTAAAATTACAGTCTCGTTGTTTAGGGGAGGGTTGCCTATATTGTACCTGTGTCGGGTTTAAATAAATAGATTTGGTGAAATTTAAACACTGAAAAGAAGTACTTAGGCAGAAGTATATTTTAACAAGCTAACTTTAATCAAGCTAGTTAATTAGAAACATACTTTATATTATAAACTATAAGTAAAAGTAGCTACATTAATTCAAAAATTATCAATAATGAGGTAAAGTTCAATCAATAAAAATCACCAATTCGGTAACCACATTATAATTTCATAAATATACAAGAAACAAATTACACGTTTCTTCTGCTACCTAAACGAACACCAATTACGCAATTAACTATTTCACTTAAACAGTGGAAGCACACTTCTGTCAACCATATCCAGCACTTTGAATCGAAGGAAGCTTTAGTTGTCGTCTTCCTCCGTATAATTACCGTGCTTTGACGCCTTTAGGGAGAAATATGTCGCTTCTTATATCAATCAGTCCCCGTGTGTGGCTAGATGAATAAATCAAAAGAATATTATCGATATCAGTTTACCTAAAACCAAATAAGATCATAGATTTCCATTACAGAGGTATAGGCATCTTGAGATATAAATCACTAAATACGAGGGTTGGAGCATAAGTCATGGCAACTATTTTTTTTTCTCAGAGCTAAAGGATGGTATCATAAAATGTCATATGTCTCAAGGAAGCTGTGACTGCTAGTATGTTTCCACAACATTAGATGGCTCCGTGAGTTCCTGATGTTGCGCAGAGAGCAATGTTAAATCAGTTCTCAGTCAACCGCCGTGCAAGGTGGATGTAACCCGAGTTGAACAACGCTCGTATATCAAAATAGCCGTTCTCTACTTTGATTTCTGTTACTTATTCTGGAAAATGAAATCTGTAATCATTTCCAGAATAAATTTACCAGAAGCATGAAACGTATGAAACATTACAGGCTTCATGATTCCAGAACATGAAACCTGTAATGTTGTCAACTACCTTAATAAATATGAGAAGCAAAGTGTTGGCGTGTTATTAAATGTTCGTACATTTTGTCCATTCGTTGTTTTTTCATCTGTATATTTCCCATTTTCCACCCATGCTTGAATTCTCATAAAAAAAATAGTTGCCATGACTTATGCCCCAACCCTCGTAGAAGTCATAAGATAACGCAGGGTCCCATAAGATATCTGAAGATTTGAATTCCGCTCAGGTAAATCAATTTCCAAGTCATGACTGAGTCCATATTCGAAAATTTTACGGATTACTTGTGTCTGCCGCAGAATATGCAATAATGTAATGTTTAAATTGTGTATGTCACGGAAATCGGCAATCATCGTAAATCCCGACGATGGAATCGGGCATTTCCGGACACGAGTAAAATTTATATCATGAAAAGATATTGTGTTATATCAATTCCTTAAGTCTGATTATTATATTTTTCAGGCATTTAAAGCTATTTGGTTAATAGGACTGCACTTGAATTTTTGTACTTCAGAACTTTGAAATCTGTGGTTTGTTTAAAGACTGCTTTTTAAACTATTCTCGGACTGGACTCTAAATTACCGAATGTGATATCTATATCCATATTTGTGACTCTTTGCTATGACTTACCTGGACTGAAATAGTTAGACTCTTTGTATATTTGCATTGAAGACCAAATAATTATTGGGCCGAATAAGAGTTACGCTAATTTATTGCATTTTGTAAGTGTATTATTATCATTATTATTATTATTATTATTATTATTATTATTATTATTATTATTATTATTCCATTTATTGTAATATAATTACATATTTGGAAAAGGAGTCTTAAACAAAAAACTTAACATCTTTTCAGTTTTTATACTATTTCAATATTTAACTACTTCATTATTTCAGATCTTTACATTTTCTTTTACAGAATATCCTTTCTTTTTCAATCAACTATTTTTTTACAAAAATCTTTTATGATACAAAATACTTTCCAATTAATTTGATTTCCATCTAGGTACGTTTTTTCCCAATTTTCTTTTCTTTCTAGAGCTTGTTTCTTTCTCTCTTCCTCTACCATTCTACATTCAAATAAAACATGTTCCAAAGTTTCTACATCTTCTTTACATCCTCTACATATTCTTTCTTCCTCCCTACCATACACTTTATTTCCCATCAAAATATTTCCGCATCTAATCTTTAGAAATAAAATTTTTACTCTAATATTTTCTGTTATTAAATATCTTTCTATTTGCCAATTTGTCATAATTTTTTTTATATATTCTACATGTTACAGAATTATTTATTCTATCCATCCTTTCCTTTAATTCCTTAGCCATAATTGTCTCCATTATTTTTTCATTTAATTCTTGCAAACTAATTTTTCTTACTCCTTTACCTTCCCACCACATCTCTCTATATTCTTCTGATATATTTTCATTTATTTTATCAATCCATCTGTAACCCTTAACCCCTCTAGCCATTTTTTTTAATTTCATCCCAACATATCTGTACCAATCTATTCTCTTGCATATCTTCAATCCTTTCGATATATTTTAAAGCTTTTCTCACCAAATTAACCTTCAACTTTACTCTTCCTATTTCAGTCAAGACTACATAATTTGGTGTACTCCTTCTCAATTCAAATAACCATTTAAAAAATTGTTTTTGTATACTCTCTATTCTTTTATCTTCTTCCCATCCCCATATTTCTGCTGTATATTCAACTATACTTTTCACTACACGTAATACATCGAACATCTTTATCATTATTTTAACCTCATTCATCTTTGTTCTTTTCACCAATGACCACAACTGCTTCATTGCCAATTTTGCCTTTTCACTTATTTCTTCTTTCTGTTTCCCATAACTATTCTTCGGAGTAAACCACATACCCAGATATTTATATTCTTTCACTATTTCAATATTTTCATTTCCCCATTTCCATTTTTCTTTTATACTATCTTTCCCGCCCATTTTAAACACCATCATTTTTGATTTACTAACATTTAGCACCAAATCATTTTTTCTCAAAAAATCCTCTACACGTTTTAACATCCTTCCCATTTCTTCTTCATCCTCTGCCAATAAAACCACTTCGTCCACATACATCAATTGAAAAATTTTCTCCCTTCCTACTACAATTCCACCTTCATTACATTTTTCCAGATAATTTCCCAAATCATTCATAAATATTATAAACAGCAGAGGACTTAAACACATCCTTGTTTTACTCCTTTAGTTATCCAAAAGGATTCCGTAACACCATTTCTACTTTTAACTTTACATTTTGTCTCTTTATACATAGTTTTAATATTTCCTAATAACTTACCCATCCTCCTTAATTTCACCCACAATTTTTCCCTATTTACCGAATGAAAGGCAGCTTTCAGGTCCATAAAAAATACTATTACCTTTTTTCTTTTCTGTATCAGTCTTAATTCTATTATACTGTTCAGAATAAAAATATTGTCTATAACACTTTTTCCACTTCTAAAACCAGCCTGTGTATCTTCATGATACTCATTCTCTTCTATCCATCTTCTCGATCTTTCTTCTAGAATACTTGTATACACCTTATAAAGGCCGGAAGTTATACTTACTCCTCTATAATTAGTCACCTCATTTGCACTTCCCTTCTTTTTAATTGCACATATCACCACCTCTTTCCATTGATCGGGAAATTCCATTTTCTCAAAAATTTGATTATAAATCTCACTTAGTCTTGCAATTATTATTGGATCAGCATACTTCACAAACTCTCCTGGAACACTATCTAATCCAATCGCTTTCCGATCTTTCAATTTCTTTATCGCTCTCCATATTTCCATCATTGTTATCTCTTCATTATACCATATTTTCACATCTATTTTCCTACTTCTATACTTCTATCCATTATCAACTCCTCTTTTCCATCCATTATCTTCATAAAATCACTTTTCCATTCCTCCTTACTTATTTTTTCACTTATACCTTGTCTTTTTCTTCTGAATCTATTAATTAACTTCCAAAACGACTTCGTATCTTTTACATTTACCAGCTCATTATTCCATTTCCTCTCATATTCTTTCTTTTTTTCTTTTACACAACTCCTTAAAGTCTTTTCTCTTTTGTATAAAATCCGTCCATCCATTATCATTTTTTCTTGCCTTTCTAAGAGACCTTCTCATTTCTCTTTTCTTTTTCACACATTCATTATCAAACCATTCCCTCCTCTCTGTATCTATATCCTTTTTTTCTCTTTTCATCTTTTCTCCTGCCTATTTTAATATTTATTCAATTTCTTTTATCTGTTCTGTAACTTTTCCTGTATCTTCCACAATTTTCTTTTTGTTCAACATCTCTCTTATATTTCTCCTATTTTCCTCTTTATATTCTTCATCCCATTTATAATAAAACTCTCTAATTCCTTCTTCTTTTCCTCTATAACTCGTCTTTTTTCTCCTTCCTCTAATATACATTATTATAGGCATATGATCCGATTCATCTCTAATATCCACTTTAAAATCTTCAACCTCCTCTATTGCATTTACATCTATTAGAGCATAATCAATTATCGATTTTCCTTTACCTCCAATAAAGGTATATTCCCCTTCCTTATCTCCTTCATACCGTCCATTTGCAATTATCCATCCTTCCTCTCCACACCATCTTTTCATCTCTTCTCCTTGTTTATTTACAGTCTTATCCCTTGACTTTCCTCTTTTAAATACATTCTCTGGCATACACTTCCAAAAATTCTCATCTTCATTTTGTTGTAATTCTCCCATCCTTACATTCCAATCCCCATATAGAAACCAATTACCTTCTTCATATTTTTCTCCTGTCCATGCTTTCTCACTTATTGATTTATCATTATAAACACCATATATATTGAACCATTTTTCATCTCTCTTTAATTTCACAATTATACCTCCATCTTTCTTTTCATATCTTAATTCTTGTTCACATTCCCTTTCTTATTCCCATTATCAGACCACCTTTTGCTCTTCCTTCTTCTTTTCCTTTACTGCATAACTAACAAACCATTCAAAATCACCACTCAACTTATCTTTCCTTACTTTCCACATTCTTTCAGTCATCCAAGTTTCTTGTAAAATTATCACTTCAAAATTATATATATATATATTTCCACCATTCTTTATCCTTATTTATTAAACCTGCAATATTCCATGAAATTATTTGCCATACTTGTCCCCTTTTTCTGTTTTCATCTTTTTTCCATTTCTCATTCTTTTCTCTATCCATTCTATCCACCTCCAGAGATTTTAGCACATTTTCGTAGAAAGTGCTTATGTGATCGGTTGGTCCAGCTGTCCGTCCGTCCGTCCGTATGTAGGCACAATTCCAACAAGGCATTGCGTTGCAATAAAGAGAGTGCATGTATTGAATTGCTGGAAGACACGAATTATCTTTGCATTGGGGAAAACGCGTACTGAGCACATCGGTTCGGCTCTGCGCGTGCTCTAAACGTTAATGAGATGGTGCGCGTGCAGGTTGAACGTGTTTGACGAGTATTGAAGGGGCACATCGGTCTCTAAATCAAAAGAATTTTTTTATTCGTAGAGAGCTCATTATTTATTACAATAACTTGAAAACTAATTAACTTTTTCACACTCTTTTTTTCAGCAATCCTTTAATATGGGACAGAGCATGAACAAGTTCGAACTGGCCGGAATAGGACGTGCTCTAATGGTGCCACTATGATACCCCGTTAAAAACTTTCCCACTATGATATAACCAGATACAGCATGTAATATATCATACAATTCGTAATAACGTTTCAGGAGTGAATATAACGAGTAAATAATGATAGTGGGAATTGGTTTAGTAGAACGTGCTCTAATGGTATCATATGGTCCCACTGGAACTTTCAGTGCTAAGGTATGGCATGTAATATATCAAACAACTCGTAACAAATTGTCATGAGTGAATATAACGTGTAAATAATATGATAATGGGAATTGTTTTAGTAGCACGTGCCCTAATAGTACCATATGGTACCGATTTGTATCGTTAGAACTTTCAATGCTAAGATGTGGCATGTAATATATCAAACAACTCGTAACAATTTGTCATGAGTGAATGTAACGTGTAAATAATGATAGTGGGAATTTGTTTAGTAGCACGTGTATTAATGGTACCATATGGTACCGTTGGAACTTTCGATGTTAAGGTATGGCGTGTATTATATCAACCAACTCCTTACGAGTTGTTAGACCTATTGTTATCCATAGCTTATTTGTATCAAGAGCATATTGCTGTTAGGCTTAATAGTATCTAAAACTAATTATTGTGATACATATTGCTAATTAATAGTAGTTAATTGTATGTTTCAATAGTAAATGACAACGTAGAAACACGAAACGGCGTATGGTATAAGAGTTGTCTGTTTGATTCAATTAGAGAAAATAATCTCTTAGCAAGTAGAGAAAATATTGGCTATGATAGCAGTTCTATTTGTGCACGAAAGATGTTATTATAATTAAATAAACGTCGGAAAGACTGCTATATCTTTCTTAATAAAACAAATTTATGCCAAATTTATTAGTCGGAATATGAAAATATAATAGATGCTTACACATAACGCTTCAGCAATTGAGGCTCACTTAGTTTAACATTATGTGGGAATACCTACAAATTAAAGAACTTTTATTTGTTCAAATATATAAAGAATAACTTCATTCTCCATTTAATCTTTCTGTTCTTCAAGTTTATTCGTTTAAATTCTCTCTTTACGTTAGTTTACCTATAGTAATTTACAATTTAGTTTTCATACTTATATATGTTCTGTAAAGTGTTCTAATTCTATATATCCACGCATGATGCTATAACACGTAAATGTGCTCCCTTCATTCGCTTTGGCGGTAAAATCATACTTGTTCTCTCTCTTTTCCTTCATTGCTTTGTTTAACTGTCCCTTCTATCGAACGAATTCGCAGGCCTTCATTCCATCTCTCTCCCGAGAAAAACGTCGTTCGTGCCATCGCATTCACGTCTGCACTCCTTCCAATCTTTGTTTCACTCGAGTACGAACCCGCTCATCCGATGACGTCACAACGTTGCATCTGTTGATTTCTAACTCAAAAAATATCTTAGACACAGTAAAACATATAAATTTTCTAAAATTTATTATTAAAAATCAAATTATGGATTTCAAGAAATAAAATAAATTTTATTTACATCATCAGCATTCAGTTAAATTTGGTCAATCATAAAAATGACACGCGTGATGGGAGCAGCGATCCTGTGAAATCTAGGATAGAGGAGCGTTTCTGTGCATGAATAGTCGATAAACCAGCAGATGGATCTCTAAGTCCTTAGCGTAGGGAATCGGTCTGGCGTGAGCTTCTTTCTTCATCTCACTAACTGACGGGAGCAGAATCTTCTTGTATTATATCTATACTTCGGAAATGCTCCCAGCAACCAGTTTAGAGAATTAATGCTTTAAATCCATCTGTATAAACAATAATGGAAAAATAAATATTAAAAGTGATAGCCAATTTACTTGGCTTTACCGAAAAAAAAGCATAAATAATTAAAAAAATAAAATATCAAACCTTGTCTAATGGTACGAGTTTGGCAGTCCGTACCACAAGAAATAAAGGCAAGATTTATCAAAAAATTACTGCGGTTTATTCATTAACATTAATAAAAGTTCCATGGGCTAACCAATCACTTGTATTAAAGCTACTGAGATGGCAGATAATAAGATCCGAAAGCTTTAGACATTTGCCTTTCTTGAGTTGAAGATAATTGCTTATCAGTAAGCGAGAAATATCAGATGGGGGATAGCAACAAAATTTAAATAGTGCTCTCGCCGTTGTTTCTGCTTCACCAAGCTCCGCAAGCGCAGTGTAACATCTGTGGCTAAAGTAGTTACAAAAACTTTAATAGATGCAATCAATCAGGTGTGCATTGTTTTTGCCAATCGCTAATGGTACAATTTAGGAGGTGGTACGATATAGGCAACCTTCCCTACATTATTCTTCTATCTACTTACAGTATTTTTTAGCGCATGTCATTATATTGTTACTTTCAGCTTTATCTTTAATGGTGACCAAATCAGACTGCATTCCTTCACAGTATTTGCGGGCTTCTTCCCATGATTTAAAGGCAGGCAGACCAAAATAATAGAAATTTTCCGACACAAGGAGACGTTTCCATGTTTCGATCTAAATAGAAAAATGTTAATAAGATGGATTTACAATCAGCATAAAATTTAAAAATCTGGTATGTAAAAGAAAGTTTGCTAAAAACCCGTAAAATCTCATTGAAATATATACTTACATCGCTTGCACAGTACTTAATTAACAGGAAATAAATAACAGTGAACTCCGGTCTCATGTTTTGAGCCTTAAAATAAATATTTTTTAAATAATCATTTAAATTTCATTGATGTCCTTAACTTATTTTTACAATACATTGCCTTATATTGAAATTGGCTGATATTGTAAAAAAAAAACTTTGGTAATTGACACTCGAATAAAGCATGAAAAAAAAACAGTACAAGCTAAATAGAAGCAGAGGTTTCACAGCCAGAATCGCCCAAAATATAATTTGACGGAGGTAAAAGAACAAGATGAACCTTATAAGTCATCCAGAGGATGAAAGGTAGTCCTTTATTAGCAGGATCAGATAATACAAGGTGTATCTATTAAATTCCAGGACTGGAGCTAATACAACGTAACGAGCAATAAGAATCAAACATAGATTAATAGGCTTCGAAATAATCATCTCTGGCAGCTACACATTTTTGTGCAGGGCTGTAAAAGTCTTTGAAACACCTGTTATAGTCCTTTGAAGATATGCGCTAAAGTACAGCCGTTACGTTCGAAATAGATGTCTTTTCAAGGCGGACTTGAGTTTGGAGAACAGGAAAAAGTCAGTAGGGGACAAATCAGGAGAGTAGGAAGGATGGCCCACCTCTGTGATTTGATGTTTGGTCGCAGAGCAAAGAATCAATGAAAAAAAACTTTACGTTGAGTCTTTGCTCCATCATGAATCGGAACAAAACAGTTGATAAAGAGCACCTGCGTTTCGCGTGCGTGTCATGACGCGAACCGCTTAAGCAATCAATGCAATTTTTTCCCTGCGCAGGTAGTTAGTTTGCAATAACATCCGGGTGATTACGCGTTTGCTCGCTGCAGGCAGAGTCCTGGAATTTAATAGACACACCTTGTAGATTGGAGACTAACGAGGAGTCAACAAACCGCTAGAAGAATCAGTGATCTTTAAAAATGGCCTTGGTAATATCTTCGAAGTCGTCATCTAGAATGCGATGGGATATGCCATGACTGAGAGAACCCATTACAGTGAGCGTGTGGTCTAGTCTGCCAATAGCCAGTCAGTTTACATAGTTTTCCATTTTAAGTGTAAACAAATTGCTTAAAGACTCTTGGATGTATTTACCAGCGTGAGACATAATAAGATCATCATAGATGGAGTAGTTATTGGCAGCTGTTCTGTCAAGTTTGGAAATGGTCTTAAAATCGATTGGTGAGACAAAAAGGACATTACCCTCTTTAACATGTCAAGTACTGTGACATTTTCCATGTAAATCATTTCGGACGTGCTGAAATGAATCATCAGCGGGTCGGAGGTCAGTTGAGCTTTGTCCTGATCTGTATTACTCAAGACTGCCAATTTTATCAAGCAACGGCGACAGTTTCACAGGTCTGTTATTCTTGAGGACCCTTTAAGTTTTCATTCCACTTTTGATTCCTTAGCAATCGGAGCTTTGATCTTGAGAGAAAGACTGTTGAATTTGGTTTTGTACTTGGAGAGCCGAGTAACTGTCTTAATATTCTTTCATTCTTGAGAATGCCCTTTCTTATAATTCTTTTCACTCTTTCATTCCTAAAAGCAATGTAACTCTATTTGAGAATGCCCATGAAGAACTTTCAATCCTCTCTAAGGCGGAACCCAACTTTCAGATCGATATTTAATCTTTCGAAAGTAAAATCAACTGCATAGTCATCGGAGAAAAGCGTTCCGTAGTAAAAGCGTAAGGAACCCAACTTTCAGATCGATATTTGAACTCTCGAAAGTAAAATCAACTGCATGGTCTTCGGAGAAAAGCGTTCCGTAGTGAAAATTTGAGGAAAACAATTTCGAGTACTTCATAGCATGTGAATGGCCACAATAGTATTTATCGTGAAACGGACATAAAAGGATTATGTCAAACAAGTACAAATCATTGAAAAATGGAAAGAAAAATTCTGCGACCTGGATTCAAAAAAAAATCATTACCTGATGTTCGAAGGTTTGTCTCCAGTATGTAATTATTATATAATTAATAATTATATAATTATATAATAAGTACAAATCAATCGAGGGGCAATTCCTGGGATCAAAACAAGAAAGAATGCCTCTATGAAACATATATCCTCTAAACGTTGTTAGTGAGTTATATGTTTATGTACACAGATGTCACTTGTTTTCATTCAGGTCACCACATGTGGTATACATTTCTCGGTCTTCTGAGCTTAATCCATTGGACTTTTATCTGTGGAAGTTAGTACATGAATACTTTTTTGTCAAGTCATGTAAAAGTGTGAGTGATAAATTATTGCAGAGGTTTTGGTAAAAATTAATCTTAAATTTTAATACACAAATTCATGAAAAGTGAAATTACAAATTTCAAATATTCAATTAAATTTATGAAAACAATTTACGTATCCTTGAACTGTGGACAAACAGCTGTCACGTGATCCGTTTTAATCGGGAGGAGGACTGGAACCCAAATGACTGATGGAGATAAACACATCAACGAGGCGAGGTCTGATCCTGAAGCATAAAAATCTTGTACGGGGCTCTGTTGGGACACGGCCGCCTGTTAAGTCGTAGAATACGTCTTGTGGTCACATGGCGCATAAGAAATAAGTTTGTACAATACAATATTGATTGTAGTCTGTTGCCATTTGTATCATACTTCTTACATAAAATGTTCAAACAACGAATATGCTTGCAATATATCATAAATTTTTAACCAGACTCGTTATTTTTTAACCAAATCTTAATTATAAGGCTTCTCAATTTACAAATCACTGATCTATGATAAGAAGTATGATACAAATGGCAACAGACTAGAATCAATATTTCGTGCAAACATCAAGTACTGCCACCAAATGTAGTAAGTGATTCGATGAGTATATAATCTAAATTGAAATGTTTCTTCATAAAGATAACAGCGGGTAAATTTAATGTAGCATCTAAATTGAAGTCGCCAACTATCATAATTGGCACACCAACCTGCATGTTGTCACTGATTGGTCTAGTTGTGAATATTTCATCAACGTACTGAACAGCAACATTTCCATATCAGATTTTGACACATTAGGATAAAAATAAACACTGTATAGATGAATACACCATTGTACAACACCTTAACCATACAAATATCACCAATACCAGTGAAAATCAGTCGTCTGTAGTTTGACCAGTCTATCAGTGTAGGTTCGCATTCCGTTAAAGAGTTAATATTTCTGAAGATCGCAACACCGCCTGCTCTCCTATAATTTCTAACACCATATTTTGAATAGTTTTAAAATTGTTTTACAATGACTACACAGCATGAAATCATTCACACTGGACTGGTGAAACTAATGGAGCAAAGATTAGTTATAGTGAGTGCTTCAAGTCCTTCTCAAACCAAAATCTATCACAAACATTACAAGAATATCCAATTTCATTGTTTATAAAACGAAATATGAATTCAGTGCCCCAAATTCTCGCATACATCGCTTCGTACATAAATCCCATTTGATGAGGATGCTGTTAGTGTTGACGGTTATGGTTCATTACGGACCTCCATAGGTTTGACGATGTTCACGCGATCGTGTCATCAGATATGTTATTTGCGTCTAACTGAGCGGTGGAAGTTATTGGCGCATTCGTATCGGAGTATAGTTCATCTTGGGGGCGCGATGCCTCAACTTTGAGGCGTTTCTGCTGAGATTATTGAAGCTCAACATCGGATATCCCGATGGGTTCTCCATCTCTCGATCTTAATGGGTTCCCCATCTCTCGATCTGTTTTCGTGTGACAGTTTTCATAATTTATCTGATGTTTGTGAAATTTCCACACTTCCAAGGTCGATATCTTAGACAGTATTAAATACTGAGGTTTAATTTTTAAGATATTTTATAAAGTGCAAAAAGATAAAACAGATCGCACCTAAAACATCGTGCAAGACTAAATTAATATTCGCCACAGATCAGATTTTCTGACTCAACTTTCCACTGCGATTGCATCAGCTGATGAAGTCGGACGTAGTGAATCAAGATCTAAAACATGCTTTATACTCTATCGAATGCAGTATCGTTCATTCTTCTATCTTTAATAATTTTCACGTTATTAAAGTTTTCGAGATCAACCCTTTTCGTGACATTCACGATTTAAACGTTCCATCCTAGTATCGATACGTAAGACGTACTCTAGTGTCAAAAGAAAATCACGGGCATGAGCACAAGAATCAATATTTTTTTCCATACTACTAAATAACACGATATCACTAATGATGGAAGAAGGAAAGTCTGACTACAATAATCAGCATTAACAGATTCGCAGCATGCAACACACGACCACCGGTGAAAAGCGTGCACTCGCTACTTAATGTACAACTCAAAGACAAAAGTTTAGCAATGAGACTAATTCTAATCTCTATTAAACACAAACTTCAAATTATACAGAAAAGAGAAACATGATTATTTTATAGACATTATACTGATGAAGAATAACATTATTACTTCTCAATGCATTATTTACAATACTATTGACATGTTAGTTTGTTTGTTTTTTAATGTTTATCTTTGTCACACGGAGACAAAAGTTTTAGCAATGTTAAAATCTTAAGACAAAAGTTTAGCAATTTGTATAAAAAAAAGTTAACCATAAGTTTCTAACACCTTTATTTTTTTAGAACTGCCTGTATTCTACGTGGCATTGAATCAACCAGTTTTTTACACTCCTCTGCTGAGATATCCACCCAGGCATTTATGAAGCTTCTTTTAGAGACTTCAGAGATGTTAGATGTGTCTTTCTTATCTTTTTTTTATTGTTCTCCAGATGTTTCCACTGCATTAAGGTAAGGAGAATTCCCTGGCCATTCCAGAACACCAACATCGTGATGCCACAGCCATTCCTTTGAAAATTTAGCTCTATGAGCTGGTGGTCCATCCTGTTGGTATACACAATCATTTTCAGGAAAACAGAACTGCATTGTCAGAATTAGATGATCATCCATGATTTCTGTATATTCCTTCACATTAACACTGCCATCAATTAGGTAAAGGCTTCCGAGTCCTTCAGCAGTAAGAGAGCCACAAACCAAGAACTCATGAAGGAAATTTAACAGTTCCTGAAATGCATCCAGAAGATAACCCTTCATGTTACTTACGAATGACAATTTCTTTATCATCATTGATTGCACAAAATCGACACTCATCAGAAAATATAACTTTTTTCAATCCATTACATCCCATTCAGAACATTTTTTCACCACTGGACACCTTTCTTTTTCATAGTGGGTGTGAGTAAAATTTGTAGCCCAATTCCTTTATGCATCAAATCGTCCTCTTTGAAGAAACATTTTTCTTAATTATTTTACACCATTCTCTTGTTATGTTCTTGCTATATGCTTACGCATTCTGGTTATAAAATGTTTCAGCATAGTCAAATCGTGCTTTGTTGTTTTTTGTAGACGTCCAGATCGTGTTGTACGTCAATAGTTCCGTCTTCTCTGAATTTTGAGAGGGTCCGGTAAACACTGGCTGGGTTAATCTGCAATTGCTTGCAATGTCTCATTGATTCATTCCTTTCTTGGATAAATAAATGATTGCCTGCTTAATAATCTGACTGGTCAGTTGTTTTGCTTTAAGCATTCTGAGTCT
The DNA here is from genome assembly GCA_023313115.1 of Rhysida immarginata. Taxonomy (NCBI): domain Eukaryota; kingdom Metazoa; phylum Arthropoda; class Chilopoda; order Scolopendromorpha; family Scolopendridae; genus Rhysida; species Rhysida immarginata. The sequence continues at coordinate 2,126,201 of JAHWFO010036886.1, forward strand.
TCATGCGTTCACTTAGGTACCAGTACCAGTTATGCTACTAAAAACCAACGCATCACCCTTTCAATGAATGTAAAATCTCATTAATTTCCATGTGTTATTTTAAAAAACAGGATTTTACTCCCCACAAAACAGAAATTGTTAAACTTCTGTCTCAGGGTTTGCATATTGCTAAACTTTTGTCTCAGGGTGACAAGGATACATAATTGTTTTCCAGAAAGATCATTGTTTCAAAACCTGCTGCTAAAATGCATTGAGAAGTAACAATGTTATTCTTCATCAGTTTAATGTTTATAAAACGATTATTTTTGTGTTTTTCTGTAAAACTTGAAGTTTATGTTTGAGAAAGATAAAAAGTAATCTCATGGCTAAACTTTTAAAATGGAGTTGTAGATGATAACGATAACCTTTGTCGTTGAAGGCAACAATTAGTTCCCTATGGGCCTCATCTTGTAGAGCTGAAGGTGTCCTCCGTTGACTGCTGTATGCCACGATGATCGGGATGGTGAAGAATACTACTATTCTGATTTCTATAAGTCGATTGCAGTGTGGAATAATATTCGGGACGAGAAGACGTCTGAGGAACTATATGCCGGGTATCTTGTTGCACAAGAGAATTGACGTTTCCCTCAAAGCACAATTGTCCAAGCAATAAGGGTTTATGATTGGGTGTAACTAACTCCGTGAAACGGCATACAATTCTTTGTACTCCGGATGAGTAGAACGATCATATGCGTGTGTTGCATTATCGATAGAAATAAAAGTTTTTGAGGAAACAAAATTACTTTCTGTTACCTGGGTTGTGGCAATGTCGTATTGGACCAGGTTTATATTTTCTAAAGAAGGCTCTTGAGAGGATTACAGATTATCCAGGACTCGCTGACGGACCTTCCAGAACCTCCGTCAACTTCAATGAATGAAGGCAAGATCTCGGAAGAATTGCGTCTACGTTGCGGCCGTTGACGATATGTTGCTTTGCCGCGATAAAATGAAATACATTGATTATTGCTAAGGTTCAAAGTTTGCCTTATGGGATATTCTTGAAGAAGTTCTGGATTGGCATCATGGTTCCAGGCGTTCAGCCTAACTCGGTGGAAAGCTGGAATCGCTCTGCTGATCTCTCTCGAGTTCTCAATATATTTCCTTGTCGGCTTCCTGCCCATTACTTTGCTTGACTTAGAATTTTGCTTATACAAGGAGCACGACCCTTGTCAAGCATTCTCTTTGACTTATGCCTCCTATTGACTCAATCGCTTTATCTGCGATTTTAGGTTTCGATTATCTGTTTTCTACTCTAATTTTTTTGCCTGGACGAGATTACATGGCGCTCCGATTGATCTCCATGGCACAGTCCCCGTGGACCTTCGCAAGAGGGATCAATTTGTGATTTCTTTTGGAAGTATCTCGACAAGGCATCTGCAAACATCTTTTTCTGTCTTAATGTAATGCAAAGATATCGGCAGCTCCAGTACATTCTGAACGGTATGTGATTGCATTTTCCGAAAGCTTGTTCTGGGATAATAGGCATGAGACTGCTTGCTATCTGTACGAGATACAGATACACGTGGGTATTTGTTGTAGGTATGCTCTCCAACACTTGATGGCATGCAAAACTGCCATTGTTTGAAAGCCTTTCTTCATCCTTTCTCCATTTGCGAGACTCGAATGCAAATGACAATAATTATCTTTTGTGCATCTGCAACGCAGCTAATTCTATGAGGTCGTCTCTAAATTAATTTATGGTTGAGGAAGGTTATTTCGACAGCGTTACACAGCGTTTCAGATGGGTAGGGAGATCAGGTCTGGTGTTACGTAACACTTCTTTCGAGATATATTTAAGAACTAAATTTGTAGGATGGTTATATTTATCAAACAAGAATCAAGAAGAGTTACTTTAATAATAATTAATATTATAAACTGGAGATAAGCCTACCAAGCATCAGGTAAAAATTTTTATATCGAAAAATGGAAGGAAAAAATTCTGCGACGTGGGATCGAACCAGGAACCTCGGCTGTCATGGCCGACTCCTCTACCGATTGGGCTATCGCAGACACCCATAGAACCTCACTAGTTGGATAGGAGCGATTCTCGATCTATGAGTCAGGTGCCCGCCTCCCATTGGGCTTTCAAACCTTGACAACTTGGTTGTCTTTAAGACACCTTGAGACAACATCGCTGTCCGGGTGTCTGCGATAGCCCAAATAGTAGAGGCGTCGGCCATAACAGCCGAGGTTCCTGGTTCGATCCCGGGTCGCAGAATTTTCCTTCCATTATTCGATAGAAAAATCTTTAAGAGTTACTTTATTTTATTCAACCTTGTTTTATAATTATTACATACAGCAACCGGGGGTGGTAAAATGTTTTACGGGTAAAATAGGATACTTTCCGCTAAGAGGTTCATGTCTATTTTGAATGCAGATAATCGAGCACCTGAGGCCTAGCACCGTCTTATTGTAACCGTTGCTGATGTAAACCGTTGCTACATTGCAGTTCAGGAAAAAATATTAAATCCTAACATCTCCAGATAATTCTTCTAGTCACGTACTCCTCAAAGAAAAAAGGGTAAATGAATCCTTGCAGTGATAAAGCATACCATATTGGGGTGAAAGCTGGACTCGTGCATCACCTTGTACCCCAGAAACGAACATTCTGTCTGTTAACATCTCCAGTAATGAGAAAATACGGGTCAGCAGAACACCGCAGTCTATCCAGCGGGTTGTTTTCCAAATGGTCTCTCTTTTTGCCGTGGCAACCACTGTTAAGTCTTGTAACAAACGAATCTTGTAAGGGAACATGTTGAAATCTTTCCGAAATATACGCTAGGTACTTGCCAAGGACATGTCACTTTCATCTGACAATCGTCTCAATGATTTCTTGGTTGGGGAGGCAATAATCCTCTAAAAATTATTTTCGACGTTTACTGTTGATCGAACTCGCAAGGTCCGCTGACCCTTTTAGGCATACCTGGAACGTTTCCCGTTTCACAGACTTGCTTCAAGAATCTCTTTATCGCACTCTTATTTTTCTAAACTTCCTTTGAAGAGCCATGGAGATTTAATTTCCAAAAACCATTCCACAACCCGTGTTTTCTGTTCCGTTGTTAGCGCTGGCGCCATCTTGATTGCGAAATGACTGGTTATGTTGCCAGATTTCAAAAAAAAGTGCCGGAAGAGAAAGTACTTGAGATCCAGGACAGAATGTTGCAAAGTCCCAGTAAATACCTGCGCCGATTCTCACAACATACAAACCTGTCTACCAGCCACTGTACAGTAACATTTGAATCACCCTGTAATTCCAAGCGACAAGATGGTAAGAAAATCAAGTATTGATTGCTGCCCTACAGTGAATTACATCAATCACGAGCTCCATGCATATAATTTAATCTCTGACTACCTTTTCTACTGTTCAATCGACCTCTTTCATTCAATTGTATAACACGGCTTCATTGAAGCGGTAATTTGGTGATAACCCTTAAATCATGTAAATAATTACATTGTTTTCTCTCACACATTCCGAATGATTTAATTGTGAACTGTCAATTACTATAGCCTTTTTCTTTTGGTTTAATTGTACCCTTTTCACACTGCATTTCCTTGACGATGCTAAACCAATAAATAAACAAATACTTTTTTCTGGTCATACCGTATGCTATTGCTTGGCACTCTTTTTAAGAGCTCCCTTTTGAGATATAGGCTGTGAAGGAATTTCTGTGTTTTGCCAAAATGTGAATGCGAATATAGAAACGATTTTAATCAGCTCAGCCTGAAACTTCAGAACTATATTATATTATGCATATCTTTAAATTCAAATTTTTTCCTGAATATAACGAAATTTCAAATTTAATTCATTATTGTTGTCTATTTATTGGAGTATTATTAATCTATTAAAAGTTGGTCTGTCACTAAACTCTGCATATTTTATTATTTATAATCGCTAGAGGTTCTCCGTTGAATGTTTCTTATTAAATATTAATAGTGTCATAAATCCTAAAGGATTCTTTAAAAAATCGGTTACATTTATTGTATATGCTTTTAGCCAGCATAAGCATTAAGGAACGGGAATTTAACAAACTTTTCTTTTACACCTACCTAACAGTATGTGCCGTCTGGTTTGAAGCCCTTTGATAAAACTTTGCAAGATACAATTTTGCATTTTCACATTAAAATAAACTTCTTATCTTTTGTTTAAGAGCAATAAAGAGCCTATAAACATTTCCTTATAGCATTTTTATTGATTTTTAAACAAAGACAGCGTTTATCGTCTTACATAAAATGATACTTCGATAGCGCGAAGTAGTATTTGTTTAGAATACGATCGGAATGATTAGATAAACGAAGTCATATTAGAGCTAGATTTTTATTGAGTATTATGTCAAAAGTGAAATTGGTATTTACCGGTGTTTTAAATACACGCTAATTAACTAATTAGCGCTGATTAATTAAGCTTATTATTTAGAATCAAACGTTTTCTGTTCAACTATAGTGATTTGTGATTTATCATTCGAGCGCAATTTTTAGATTCTCAATCTGGAATTTTTTTTTCACAGAAGTGAAAGCGTCACGAAATTACCCTATCCATTCGTCCAAATTTAATTTTGATCTAATTTCTTATTATAGCTTATGTAAACTTGCCTTAAAAAGAGTTAAAAATAAAAAGACGCAGTGAAAAGCAAGCAATCGCAACGCGACTTGTAAGGATGGTTTCGACACTCGGACTGAGTAAAGTTATCCCTTTTTTTCATATGTACGTGATATATTCAAATACACAATATATATCAGATTTATCACATCAACAATTATTGAGGAAAAAAATTCACCCTTGCAGTACCTCAATTAGGCATAAATTATTAGCACTTGTCGAGTTCGTGGCCTCCTTCTAGCATCAAGTCAATAAAATATATAAAATAGAAATTTTAAAGCACACACTTTCACTTTAAAAAGTGCAGTAAAAAGGGAAAAATCTAATTTTAAAAAGGGTAAAAGTGTGGTGGCGTTTTTATTTTATTATGTAATATTTTGGTTTTAAAATTTAATATTAAACGCGCCACCACAGTTTTACCTTTTTTATATAAGATTTATTTACTTTTTACTGCACTTTTTAAGGTGAAAGTGTGTGTTTAAAATTTTTAGTTTATATATTTTATTTTATTCTTTTTAGTCTTTATTTAAAAGAAAAAAAGCTTTTATATGATTTCTACAAAACCAAAAAAAAAATGAAAAAAACAAAAAAAAAACAAACAAAAACCTTAGAAGCCTGCCCAGAAGGCTACGTTTGTACAGTACATTACGCTGACTGATCATAAACAATCCACTCCACAAACGCTTTAACTCACTCCAGGCGTTCTCAATTGGATTTAAGTCTTGTGATCTGGCTGGCCGCGCTAGACGTTCATACTGCAGATGTTATTAAACCATTTAGTGACAATGTTTACAGTATGTATGGGAGAATTGTCGTCGATGAAGAGGACGACTTCATCCTGATAGAATGCTCGGACCATCGGTTGCATTATGTCATTTAATATATGAATATACTGAGCAGAAGTTAGAAATCCTTGAATTCCATGAAGATTTCCAGCACCACCAGCACAAAACCATCCCCAAGCAGGAACAGTGAAACGTACACTGCGAGCTATTTCATTAACGAAGTCATCATGAAGTCGTTCTCTTTTTCTCCTCCATATTTTCAACCGACCATTGTTTCTAAGTTGGATGCATGTTTCGTCTGTAGATACTGCACTCCTCCAATCATCAGTAGTCTTCGGCAGGTGTTCCAGTGCAAATCCTACTCGTTCATTTTTACGGGCTTCAGTCAAAACTTCCTCTCTAGCAGACCAATAATTGTGAGAAGAGAGACGGTGGATACCACTTTTCCACAAAATGAGTTTATTGAACATCATATATGTACATTTCGGCTACTAAGTAGCCATCTTCAGTATGCTGAGGATTCATGCTGAGGATTCATACTGAAGATGGCTACTTAGTAGCCGAAATATACATATATGATGTTCAATCAATAAACTCATTTTGTGGAAAAGTGGTATCCACCGTCTCTCTGCATACAAGTATCCACAGACAACTCAGTAAATTATATTTTCTCTATATAATATTTGTTATTAACAATAATTGTGAATTCCTATCTCGTGCAATAGCCTTTCTGTCGTTCGTTCAGAAATGTTGAGCTGTAATTCTTGAACAATGTTCCGTGCTGATTTTCAAGAATTCTGTCGGGAAAGAGCGGCTGAAGCTGTGTACGGGTCCCAGACCCTAATTAATGCAGTCGTCTGCGCCATTAAAAAATACACCAAGTTTAACTAGAATCTGGTCCGTCCTTCCGTCTGTGAATTAAACGGGTAGCCGAGGTTTATTAGGTTCGACCCGGTCGTGGAAAGTGCACCGGGGTTTATCATAAAGTTAAAGAGAAGATGTTTGGAGTAACCATGGAAACAACATTTAAAAATATAAACACACATTTATTCTATAATAAAATATTATATACAGCAAATGTATTATATGTATAACTCTTTACAAAATTTTAATCAGAATGGTTTTTGAATGCTTTATATACCCTTTATAATAAATGCTTACATAGTGTATCACTTGAAATTACTTTCTCTACTCAAAGTTTAATATAAAAGATTAATTATTTATTCTTTCAATTTAATGTTATTCTTATTATCTCACAAATCAATCATTATCTTAGGCACTGCCTTTATAACTCTTTAAAGGTTCTAAACTGATAATTAATTCACTTTTCTCTCTTTTTAAATGAAAGTTAAATTAAAACAAGATTTTTCACCATTTATCATATTCACAAATTTATATGTTCCGTGACCTTTGCGATATAAAGAGAATGAGAAAAGGAATGTGCACCATTACCCGTTCTTCTTGGTGACTCCGATGTCGCTCGTCGCTCGCTGCGGTGAGTGGTGGGGGGTGGTCTGAAATCTTCTACCGTCGGGCTCCGCGAAAGTGCTTTTAACTGACATTGGCTTAAGTTATAATAATAATCATAATAATATAATTCATTTTATTTGTTCTTTTGTCAGGGTAATAAACTGTTTCTATCTAAAGGTTGATTATTTAGTGAAAGTGTTTCACTCTAAAAACAACACACGACTTTCATGGTTTGTCTCGCCTTCCTCCGTCTTTCGGTACGAACTCCACATCGTCCGATTCTCTGAAGATCTCGCCATCAACTCCTCTTCTCAACATCTACATCAGACTCCTTCCGAACATCTCTATCAGACTGATTCTGAGTCTCTCTCCAAATTGTAAAGAGATACCGCTCATTGACGATAGAATAATCATCGTTGATTGGTTAAACAATTTAATAGGTGCTCCGGAATTGAGAGATACGGCACAGGGCTCGCTATCGCAGAGGAGGGAGGGGGGGTTCAAGGTGAAAAGACGATCTCGTCTCCACTCGATAGGGCTAACCGTAAATGAATGCCGTTGTCAAACAATTCTGAAAATGAAACATCTCCACTTCATGAGCGTATTGTTTAACAATTCCAATGGTTTAAATTATAAACCGTTTTTATAACAAAAGTTATAAAATCATCCCCAAACTGTTAAAATTCTTTATTAAGAATTATGGTTGTTCTTAAAAATATGGAACAACATAATCAGAGGGGCGGGCCGCCACAGCTGCATCTTCTTCAGAAACTGTTTTTCGTTTTCTAGCATATCTTTGTCTGTCGTTTATGCAATTGTCCTTCTCCAAAAACTTGTTGTATATATTTGCAACCGTTTGTTTGTTGCAGCCATTTACCTGTTTGAATAGAATCCCGTCACCTTCAAGCCTACAATTCTGCCTCGTTCTGCATCATTTAGATCTAAACGAGCAAGACCTTTCGGCATTTTGACTGTAATCTGTGAGAAAGCAGTTGACATTCAAATGACTAAATTGTTTTGTCTTAAGGCAGAACGTCACTTGCTTGCACCAACCTGTCCAAAGCTGCACATCCTTTGCTTTGTTGTCAACGTTAGTGTGTTTACTTTAAACGCTGATTATATCATCATTGTTGAAATGGATGAATAATAATTTTAATAATTATTAGTGGAGTTAGCTTTGTAGAAGGGGGAGGGAGTTCTATAGGGAAGCCCAAAAAAGCGCCAAACGCTCAAAATATTTTGAAGGAAACCAAGGAAATCAAGTAACGTTGGAATTTAACGATGAGATAGGATACTACCATAAGCATCATCGCCACAGTAGTATGCTTTTAACATTTATAAACGCACTATACATTGTTCACCGTAAGCAAAAAAAAACAAACTATGGTTAAATAACTAAGGTTATTCTATTGTATAATGTTGTTAAAGAATTTTATTTTACATGAAACGACCATTTTCATTTTATTTTTTTATTTATTAATTAATTGGGATCCAATACATCCATCCAGGGCCTGTATGGCCAGAGGCCGACGAGTTGGGTCCCTGGATGGATCTGGATTCACGACTGCTGTATGATGGTTGCACCAGCCGGGGGGGGGGGTGAAGATTGGCTATCACGGATGGTCTATATAGCCGTGCCTGATGTAGCTTAACTTCACAGAAGTTGTGTTCAGTGAAAGCCCACCAGGCCACGGCCTCCCCCAGTGGTTCAGTGGAATTTCCTCCCCCACGGCCTCCCCCAGTGGTTCAGAGGAAATTCCACAGCCTCCCCTAGTGGTTCAGTGGAATTGCCTCCCGGTTCAGTGGAATTTGCGCTGCGTTATTATTGATGACAAATCCCACTGAACAGTTTTCTCATGACAATAATCATAGCAAACATTATATAGTCAAATTACGATAAAACGTTGTTTAATCCAAGTTAATTTCTTCAATTAACTTTGCAAGTCGAAGGCAAATTCTGTTCCTCTGGGTGCAAACATCTAAGTTAAATTGAAAACATCCAAAACTAGAGGAATTATATTTTTCCTTCAACTTCAGATTTTACTTTTCTATTTCATTATTAAAACAAAGTTATACAAACTGTAACTTTCTTTTACTCGTTCTTTCGTTAATTCATTTTACGGAAATAACATTAAATTGATTGTGCGGTGTAATACTGTCTCGTTTTAAATTATTCTATTGTTATTAACGAAAAGAATAACGTGTCTATCCACTACTTTATATTTTAACGTAATGGCTGAAAATACGCATAGTCGTAGTGCATCGAAAAAACTGAACCCTTCCTCATATGCTTTAAGGAGAAGCCTAGTGCGAACTCCATATTGAAGCTGCTTACCTCAACTTAATTGTTAGTTCGGTCTCCCGCCATAGTCGGTCCCGAACATCGAACAATGAACTCAACTGCACCAACAGATTTGAAGCTAAGCTTCCACCGTGTTGCCCGCTCAACAATGATCTTTTTCAGCGGAAGTTGTGCTCGCGCGGTCACATGACTTGGCCGCCATTACGAGATGTTGATTTGAGTGATTTGAGCACTCAGTTTGCCTCAGCTTGAGCACGAAGCGTTTGGATTAAGCTTTTGTTCTGGATCAAAAATGACTGATTTAATCGCAGATAAGATAAAAACTCATTTAAAATACAAAAATGTTAAATGTTTGCTCATTTAAACTGTTAGATTAATATTTACATAAATTTCAAGATGCAGAAATATATATTTCAGTAAACTTACAGTTTTCGTATAACTTTATTGCACATGTTTTACACAAAATATATGCAGACTATAGATTATATATTTCTTTTAATACGAGGATTGAGACATAAGTCATGGCAACTATTTTTATGAGAATTCGAGAGTGGATGGAAAATGTGAAATATACAGATTCGTTATGTCTTCACTCTCCACACATCGCGCGATAACTGATCATGCGACCAAGATAAATGAAATTTTTATCAATTTAACTATCACTTCTTAGCCATTTACTGTGACTAGATAGAAAAGAGGTATACATCAGTTCGTTAGAGGGGGTTCCCCCCCCCCCTCTCAGTTATTATTGAAAAATAAAGTCACTTACCTTGGTCGCATGATCAGTCATCGTGTGATGTGCGGTTAGTGAAGATTAACCATTAAAGATAGTGAAGATTAAAACTTAACGAAATGTTAACGCAGTAACAGCATATGCTTTCTGTATAAATTATGAAAATTCCTAGTTATCCGTCGCTAAAAAATTGGTTATCCGGACCAGTACACTGAAAGCTGACGTCTTAAGCCCAAGTTTTGTTCAACTCTGGTTACATACATCCTGCACTGAAATTGAGTAAGAATTGATTTGTGGAAACATAATACGAATACACGGCTTCCTTGAGACATATAAAAAATTTTCTGTTAATTGCATTCATCCATTTCAGATTTTCTGCATCATTTTTGGGAAACAAAAATGAAGAAAAAGGCACCAAGCCAGGGCTGTCTTCATATTGTAAAGGCGCGTGGGCAACACAAACTTGTTTCTTCCGTTGTCGCAATCGAAAATAGCTATTTGAGCAAACTGCCACAGTACGGCATAAACCCTGCTTGTTTAGCTTTTCCATCTGAGCACTAAAACCACTAGAAATAGAAAAGGGGTTGCCTGCGAGTGCCGAAATCGTTCTTGTCCCATACACTCTCTAGCCTGAAACTCTAAGAATCAACATCTCATAATGGCGGACGGAAGTAGCGCTGCTCTGCCATCTAGCTGCGAAATGCGCGTCTGAAAAAGGTCTATACCCAGTCTCAGCTTTAGTTGAGAGTGACGTCACAAGTGAAGCGGTTACAGTTCGTCCGCATGAAGAAATAGTTCGAATGATTTTTCTGTATAAAAAAGTTCGAAATTCTTTCTGCAATCATACTTCATCTTACGAACAGTTTACTCAGTTTACGAACACGGCCATATAGTACCTTCCGAAGGAAGCGTTTTTGGACTAACGTTTAAGTATGGGAACTTTTTTCATCCTCATGACAAGCCTAATCCAATCCCTGATTTTAAACAACAATTTCAGAACTTATACAGGGTGTAAATGTACGACGTTTCACAAATTTAAGGATATGTGGAGGATGAAACGCTGAGCAAAAAAGTCGAGTCGCGTTTTTCGTCCGTGGCTCCGTTAAAAAGTTATAGCGCTTTAAAGTTCGGTATCGGTATCGGCCAGGGTGATTCTAAAAGGTCGTGCCAATATGAAAAGGCAGGTAGAGGGTGAAATTCTGAGCAAAAAAGTCTAGTCGCGTTTTTCGATCTGAGGCTCCGTTAATAAGTGTCACGGTCCTTCCGCAAGCACTACAAGTCAAGATACTTTTATCCTACGCGAAAGGCCGTGACGTCAAATCAGAACGCCCACCGGCGAGGAGAGGGCTCGAGTCTAACGAAGGAGACCGAGAGAGACGAGACTCGGAAGCAGAGAGATGGAGAAGCGGAAGTGATAGCCAAAAGGAAAAATGGCGACAGTACGATGAATACGTACTACGGAATAGGTATCAAGGCATAGGAAACGTTTGCAAAAGTCTAACGTAGTGTCCAAAGCTGTAAACGACGAGCGACCGAATTTTCATCGAATGCCGACTCCAATACGAACAGAGACGCTGCAACTACGACAGCTCGTTCATTTTCGCTTCCAGCTACGACGAGAGCGGAGGCACGTTAACGGAAGAAGCCATTGCCAGAGTGGAAGGCTAAGGTCAAAAACTCTCACCGGTGAGAAGAGTTAGCGTTTGGTCGGTCAGAAATCCCGGTGAGAAAACTGTGACGTCATTTTAACGCGGTCAGAAACGCCAGTTAGTGCTGCTATGCCTAACCGGTTAGTCTCACCGTCCTCACCGAGAAAAAGACGGTTAGCCCAGTGAGAAATTACGTCATCATTCTCTCACCGGTGAGGGTTTTTGACCACAGCCGAAGACAAAGAACGTAAAACAGGAAGAAGTGACCGTGGCGTCAGAACCTTTGATCTTAATGGCTAAGGTACGGTCAAAAACCCCAACCGTCTTTTTCTCGGTGAGGACCAGAGACAAATGAAAGTAACAGACTGGCAGTGCCCTATTCATTTTGCTGAGCGCTACTGGTGCCACCGGAAGTGCAGCGATCTCCATTATGGGGATGGCAGAAACGTAAGGCGGCGTATGCGCTCAATGTTATTTCAGCTGTTTTTGTAGATGACTTCAAGAGGTATTAGTAAGCGTAACCTGTTTTCTGATTTTTTTAAAAAAAACTTTATTGCATTAACTAACGATAACGTATACTTTTAATGACTTTCAATAGCTGATTCAATGCCTTAAGAATTTTTAAAAGAGCGCCTACAACTCGCAACTCCTATCGTTATTGTAATAATGGAGGCTTAGCCAGAGACAAATGAAAGCATAGATGAAGAAAATTGAAGAATAAGAGTTTGGCTTCCAATTCTTACGCCTAATAAGATGTATCCGCTTTTTACGAAGAATGTCATCCTTTGGAAATCTATTGTGCAAATATTATACCTGATTATACGAGCTTGGTGCTCATTTATTGAGTGACAGTTGTTTTTTTAATGCATTCATCACAATAAAAATGTTTATCACAATACTTATCTTTATTGAAATATCAATTAGATGTTTATACTTTAAAAAATTTAACAAGCTGTGTCACAAAATTATTTTAAGAAAATAAAAAAAAAATGTCATTTATTTTTTGTTTATCTGACAATAATGGAATGTTGATATAGTCAGAAAGTTTAAACTGGGAAGATATTTAAAAGTGTTTCTTACTATTGATAAACAAACCTAACATAATTTATCAAATTTTAGCTAATTGATTTTAAAATTTTAAGTTTAAAGAAAATCTGGTAACCTAAAATACTTTTAAAAAGGTACTCAATTTTTTTTTTAAACAAAAAAAAGGAAGAAATAATTCTCAGTTGAATAAAATAATTGGACCAGAGACAAGTGAAAGTAATAATCAGTTTATTAATCCACATATTGTAATAAACTATTAACATATTATTAATACACATGATTACTTGTGAAATGAAATATTGGATCCTTTTAAAAAACGATTTGTGCAATTATATGCACAACAACTGACAGGCATGTTTTTTCTTTCATAAATTATGAAACAATAGATTCGCGCCAGAACAACAATGAGGTTTATTTTAAAACGGGGGGGGGGGGGGTTGTAAAAGATCTTTTGTTTTCCTTTCGATCTGTATCTGTTTTTTGCTTTTTTCTTTATATTTTTATTAAAAAGCAATTAATTTACGAAAATTCTCCTTTATAAATTCCTTTATTTATGGTAAATAAAATAAAATATACAGTTCATTAATTATAATCCAAATTATTGTTGATATGTATATTTTATTTTATTTACCTTAAATAAAGGAATTTATAAAGGAGAATTTTCGTAAATTAATTGCTTTTTAATATAAATTATAAAAAAAAAAAAAAAAAAATACAGATCGAAATAAGAAGAGAGACAAGAGAAAGTAACCTTAATATGGTCCGGTGAGTTATTATTATACTCCATATCAAAGGTAATTTGATGTAATCTGTATATTTTATTTTATTTACTTTAAAATTATAATTTATAGAGGAGAATTTTCCTAGTTAATTGTTTAATATCTTCCTCCTTTTTCATTTAAACTATTTTTTTAATTTATGTTTAAAAATAACTTTATTTATCATCAAATAACTTTTTATCAGATGGGCCCGATTTGAATGATTATTTTTTTGTTTAATAGAGGAAGTTTTTCTGGTGGTTCCAAAATAAATTCATCGAGATATCTTAGGTAGATATTAGAAAAAATAAATGTTTGCGATTGATTCACATGCATTGCCTACGGCGATCAGCTGTTTCTTGCCAATCCCGATATGGCGGCGCGAAGGCACCACTAGAGGGGAGGTCACTGCCAGTCTCTTACTTTCATTTATCTCTGGTGAGGACAGTGAGACCATGGATGTATAGAATAACATCCATTCTATGGGTGAGACTAACCGGTTAGGCATAGCAGCACTAACTGGCGTTTCTGACCGCGTTGAAATGCGACGTCACAGTTTTCTCACCGGGATTTCTGACCGACCAAACGCTAACTCTTCTCACCGGTGAGTTTTTGACCTTAACCTATGTTACGCCTGCAAGACGATCAGACTTGTGGCGCCATCGCACGCGTATTAGGTATCACTAAAAAATATTACATGCAATGAAAGCAAAATGTAACAGTAAAAATTTATTCTCAGAATATTTATTGGAATTAAAAAGTAAATTTTGGAATTTATTTTTATCTAAGCTGTAGTAAAAATGTAGCATATTTTCCAGGCGACAAAAAAAAAATTATTATATTAAATCTTTCGCGAGAAAATTTACATCAATTTGGCTTTTTTTTACACAAATATTTTTTCTTAACCAAAATGGTCAGGCATATAAATGACAAGTAAATTTAAAATACGGTATACATTTGATTCTCAATTTTCGAATAAACATATTTATTTTATTTATTTTTTTGCTTTGGAGTAGTTTTTTTTTTGTCCGGATAATACAAAAAAATGAAGAAATTCATTCTCAAAACGTTACACAATTTGAGATTTTTATTGTAAAAAGGAAAACAAGTTAAACAAAATATATTTTGATTTTTATGCTGTGATTTTGATTTAAATGATCTTCAGGACATTGAAAAAATAGAAGTCGATTTAAACTTGAGATTTTTTTTTTTATTTTCCGATAACAATGACCAGTTATCATTGGGTTCAAAACCTTTAAAAGTAAAGTTTTAGAACCAGTGCCTCTATCTCCTAAACGATTGGATCAATTGAAAAAGCACCAAAAATAAAACATTTCTCAAATGTTGTATACAATCTGAAAAATAAATACAGGGATTTTTATTTAAGATATCAACGTTGCCCCCTCCTCCACCCACTGAGGGTGGAGGGGATGATTTTAGAACAGAAAGATTTCCCCATTTAAAATAATATTTTTTTGTCTCGGCAAAGATTTCCGTACAATGCTTTATTTTCGAAATATTTCCATGCCTGCACTTTAATGGACCACCCTGTATGGCACTTAAAATAAAAGTCAATAATAATAATAATAATAATAATAATAATAATAATAATAATAGTTGGAAAATGGGTCTTTGAAGGGTTTTTAAAAAGGATAATTAAAAGATAGCAGGGAGAAATATATACGACATAAATAACAAATAAAAAAAGTATATTTGAATGAAATTTTATTTTGTAATTTATCTTAGGTAATTTTATATATAAGTTTGTTATTCTGTCATGCATTCACTTAAATTTACAAATTATAAGAGTGAAATTATTATTAAAAAATATCTAAATTTTTTTTTCTTTTTTTTTTTTTTTATTGATTGTAATCCAGTACGTCCATCCAGGGCCTGTATGGCCTGAAAGCCCACGAGTTGGGTCCCTGGATAAACCTGGATTAACGACTGCTGTATGATGGTCACAGCAGCCGGGGGGGGGGGGTGAAGTTTGTGAATCACGGATGGTAATTATTAGAACAAATAAAAATATTACACATTTAAACTTCCTTTTGGTAATTCATTATTTCTTTGAATATAACTTACCTATTATGGTACTGTTTATTATGGTTTAGCTTGGTTATTTTATTTACATTGTCTGATATTTATAGCTATGTTATTTATTGTATGAAATTCATGTTATTTTTATATTTAAACTTCTAACCTGTTTTGTAATATTACAATAGCCCTCTGGGACCTAACTCGTCGGCCTTTGACCATACAGGTCCCAGTTGGGTGTCGCATTAATCTTTATTAATAAATAAATAAATAAATAAATAAATATAATAAATAATTATATATAAAATTATATATTATTTATAATTTAATTTCATCTATGTGTATTAACTTTTTATATTAAATTTTTATGAAATTTAAAAAATTAACAATCATAAATTGTTAAAAAAAATTATCATTTATTATTACAATAAATTAATACAATATTATGTAAAAGTATTGCACAGTTTATTCTAACAAAAATATGTATTAATTATTTTATTTCAAATGTTTTATGATGAAGTTATCCAGTGAGCAATATGAAAATTAAAAAGCACAATAAAATGATTTTTAATAGATATTTTATTTTGTCCAGGTTAAACGAGAATTTTTACAATAAGAGGTTGAATACCAAACAATTTAAATATGATTTTATCACAATTTTTAAAAAATTTGTTTAATTGTAAAAAATTATCAAAATATAACTTTTATCATTGAGAATGCATGGAAGAATTTATTGATACCTGCTACCCGTTAGAGTCCGCCACTGATTTATGACGTGAACATGACGTCACACGCGTTACATGTTTTCCCCCGAACGGTCACTTCTTCCTGTTTTACGTTCTTTGGTGGAAGAAAACTTGACGTTTGACATATTTCCTTGGGGACTACTGAATGCGTATCTATCAAGCGACTTGGGTACAATTCAAGGGACTGAACTTTGTGGACCTATGTACTAAGCGTATCAACGACAACGGTAAGCCTCGTTTTATCATTTTCCTACTCGCGAGCCGTGAAGCCGTTAACGTTAATCACCGGGCCTAACCAGACATTGCTCTTACAATGATTTATGGTTAATTTAAAATCGAAACTGTGCCGTTCACTGAAATTAAGCAATTGGAAAGTCACCAGACTCACGTTCCTAATAACGACGTGCATTAAAGAGCCCGTACTCTCTTTTTAACCATTAGGCCTAACTACTTCGCTATTAAACTATCAATCTGCGCCATTCAACTATTTACGTAATTAACGCTTCAGTGTTGAATCTTCTTTATTAGGCATTTTCCATATGGGGCTACAAGTACTGACTCAATTTATTGCAATTTAAGTTTTGTTTTATTATCGCCAGTCACCATTAAGAGCCAATTTAAAGCATGCTATCCTTTGTGTTCTCTATAAAGTCAATTAATGATACTATTAATTTATCGAATATTTCTTAATGGTAGCAACAAGAAAAAACTTAAAGTCAGACGAATGGTTCTTTATCTTCCCCACATGCTTAAAAGAAACAGCACTAGATTGGTACAACGACTTCGCTTTAGGAAGATTCGATCTTAATTGGGACTCCCTACGTACAGCATTTATAAATACGTTTGCAGGGGGACAAACTCAGCTATCAAGGCGTACGGACCTGCAAAAGCTAAAGCTTAAAGGTTCAAACATAAGAGACTATGTCCTTAATTTTAGAAGACTAGCCAATGGGCTTATGGATACCATCCACACAGAAAAAATGTACTTTTTTATTCAAGGGTTACCGCCGAAAATAGCCGCAAAAGTAAAGCTAAGTGGATATAAAACGGTCGAGCTAGCAATAACATGGCTGGAACAGTGGTATAAGGCACATGGTAATCCGGAACAGATGGATTGAGAAGCAGTAACCCAAGCACCTGAAGAGGAACCCATGGAAATCGACATGGTTCAAGTAAATTCTTGACAGGAGCGTAAGGCACAGCGGTGCATTAAATGTAATAGACCCAATCAAGAAATATCCGATAAAAAGGTAACCGAAATACTACTACAAATTAAGAGCATCGTAACGTCCTTAGAAAAACTGATTAATTCTGCAGTTGCCAACAGAACGAATAACGGCACTACTAAGGATTTGTATAAGCCTTCATCTACCGCGAAGAAAAGAAAAGGCACGCAGCATAATCATGGGAAGTATCAGAAAAAATCAACTTCTCATCCTCAAGAAGCGTTAAAAAGCAAAATAGGCAAGAATAAGCCAAATAGCCTACCAACGGATAGTACAACGATGATGTCAATTGGTCCAGAAAATTGTGCACATAGAAAAGAAAAAAGCGTAAATCTTCAAAAGCAAACCGAGTCGCACAAAATGTTGCAGCTAAGCAATCAGAATGTTCTAAGAAACATGGGCAAAAGAAAATACAGACCCAGAGTAATAGGAGAACCAAACCAAATGGAACTCCATACCGGTATAAACGGAAACGTAAAATGCCTCTGGAGAAGACTCTAATACCAGCCAAGACTTCGAAAAGAAATCAAATAAAGGCTAAGATTAGAAGAAAACAGTACAATAATACGTATTGTGCTTCCAAAGTGTTTTGAATTCTTATCCAACTACAATACTGCATATTAGTGGACACTGTGAACTTTATTAGTGATTCACAAATTTCGTAAAGACATATACTCCAATGCATCTTATTGTACAAGTAGTTTCAATAAAAGAGTAAAGCATTTTATAAAATATGTATCCCTCCCTTTATTTCTGTCATTTTAAACAAAACCGTTTCCACTGCACGTGACAATAAGTTATAGCACTAAGTTAAAAATTGCTCAGCGTCTGTACCAAGATAAATTTCCGGAAGTGACGTCACGAAACTTTAAAGCGCTATAACTTTTTCACGGAGCCTCAGATCGAAAAACGCGACTAGACTTTTTTGCTCAGAATTTCACCCTCTACCTGACTTTTCATTTGGGCACGACCTTTTAAAATCACCCTGGCCGATACCGATACCGATATTCCTTATCGATACCGAACTTTAAAGCGCTATAACTTTTTAACGGAGCCACAGATCGAAAAAGGCGACTAGACATTTTTGCTCCGAGTTTCATCCTCTACATATCCTAAAATTTGTTAAACGTCGTCCATTTACACCCTGTATATGCCTCCATACATGTCCCTTTCTTACGAACGTATTGTAGTTATTAAGTACCGAAAGGTGCTTTATGCTATCAGTGTGGGGGAATCGTATCTGTCTGTCCGTCTGTCTGTAACTCTAACTCCGAGGCTATGAAAGATTTTCAAAATCTGTTTTCGTCAGTCGATGAATATGGTTCATGGCACGAACGAATCACAAATATATTATCTAAATCGGTTCATTGGCACGTGCACAAATGGTACCTCAATTTTTCCGCCAAGCAATTTTCAGTGGGGAAGACATACTGTATTAAGTAATATAGCAAACAAATCGTAATGACGAGATAGAAGCGGATATAAATTGCTAATTTCGCCAAGTAATAAATATGGTTCTGGGAATGAACCATTTTGAAAATGGTTGAAATCGAAACAATGACACGTGCTCTAATGGTATCCTTATGACACCCACAAAAATTGTCAATGTGATGTGCCACGAATGAATATAACGTAAAATTAATGATAGTCGAAATCGGTTTCAAGGAACCTGGTTTAGTGGAACCATTATGGCATGTAATATATCAAACAACATGCAATGATGTGTCATGAATGAATATAATCTAAAATTAATGATAGTCATAATTGGTTCCAAGCAACCTGGTTTACTGGAACCTTTATGGTTCATTAGAACTTTCAATGCTTAAATATTGTACGAGGTCTGTTCAAAAAATACGTAGACTGACGTCATAAAACAAAATATACTTTATTCAGAAGTTACACATCTGGGTCCCCTTCAAAGTACTCTCCTCCCCGACGCACACACTTATCCCAACGGTGTTTCCATTTTTGGAAACAGTCCTGGAACGCTTCTTTTGTGATGTCCTTCAGCGCCTTCGTCGCATTTGCCTTTATGTCGGGAATCGTCTCAAATCTCCTTCCTTTCAAAGGTCTTTTGAGTTTGGGAAACAAGAAGAAGTCACAAGGAGCGAGGTCAGGTGAGTAGGGTGGGTGAGGAAGAACAGTGATCGAGTGTTTGGCCAAAAACTCTCGAGTTCTGAGGGCTGAATGGGCTGGAGCGTTGTCGTGATGAAACAACCAGTCACAACTCGTCCACATTTCTGGCCTTTTCCGCCGGATAGCATCCCGCAGACTCAAATTTCCCACAAAATTTCACAGCAACTCTTTGCTCGTTCAAGTCATTCATTCTAAAAATCCGCCAAACGAAAAAAACACACTTCACAAACAACCGAGTAGCTAATCAACCAATACTGATATTTGCAATCAAAAAACTGCCTTGTAATCAGCGGATCTGTCAGAAGATGGCGACACCAAGCGATTTTGATTGGGACCAACAGGGCCCGCGCAATTCAAACAGTCTACGTATTTTTTGAACAGACCTCGTATGTAATATATCAAACAACTTGGTTGGTTGGTTGGTTTATTAGAATTATTGGCGTTGACTACTCAGGTGATTTTGCACCTTTTACACAAGTTGCCTGGAACAAACACAAACATCCATGCCCACGGCGGGATTCGAACCCACGACCAGGCAGACTCGAGAACTAGAAAGCCCTCTATGCCACCTGGCCGGCCAAACAACTTGGAATGATGTGTCATGAATGAATATAATTTAAAATTAATGATAGTCGAAATTGGTTTCAAGGAAGCAGGTTATTGGAACCCTTATGGTTCATTGGAACTTTCAATGCTAAAATATGGCTTGTAATATATCAAACAATTTGGAATGATGTGCAATGAAAGAATATAATGTAAAATTAATGATATTCGAAATTGGTTCCAAGGAACCTAGTTTAGTGAAACCCTAATGGTTCATTGGAACTTTCAATGCTAAAATATGGCATGTAATATATCAGCATGGAGTGCTTTTGCCATGACTAACATTATTTTGAAGACCAACATGCTACTTAGCTTTAAAAGAAAAGTTTTCAACCAGCGTGTTCTACCAGCATTCACCTATGGAGCTGAAACATGGACTTTATCAAGGAGGATAACACAAAGTCTACAGACAACACAGAAGCATGGAAGGATGTATGCTAGGAATTACAAGAAGAACTCGAAAATGCAACAGCTGGATAAGAAGCCAAACGAAGGTGATTGACGTCATCGAACGGATCAAACATTCTAAATGGAAATGGGCTGTGTATTTCTTTTTATGGGGGTGTGTAAAGGACAAGGATAATTTTCAGGATATTTCTCTAATATTCTATTTGCTTTTAGAGAATTATCCTTTTTGCTTTGAGAAAGGATAGTCTCTATCCGAAACGTCAGCTTTTTGTTTTGATTTTGATTTTATCTATTATTTTTTAATTATTTTTGTTTATTTTATCTTATTTTGTATTAATTTTATATTTTTAATTAATAACTATTATTTATTGTATTCCAGGGTTCTTGTGCCTCGTCCTTCTCTAAATATATATCCGTTCGTAATATATCAAACAAATCGTAATGACGAGATAGAAGCGGATATAAATTACTATTTTCGCCAATTGATAAATATGGTTCAAGAAATGAACCATTTTAAAAATGGTTGTAATCGAAACAATGGCACGTGCTCTAAAGGTACCCTTATGACACCCTCAAAAATTTTCAATGATAAGATATGGCATGTAATATATCAAACAAATCGGGATGATGTTTCATGAATGAATATAACGTAAAACTATTGATAGTCGAAATTGGTTCAAAGGCACTTGGTTTAGTGGAATTATTATGGTTCATTGGAACTTTCAATGCTAAAATATGGCATGTAATATATCAAATGCCTTGGAATGATATACCATGAATTAATATAACGTAAAATTAATGGCAGTCGAAATTGGTTTCAAGGAACTTGGTTAGGAGAACCGTTGTGGTTCACTGGAACTGTCAATGCTAAAATATGGCAGGTAATATATCAAAGAACTTGGAATGATGTGTCACGTTTGAATATAATGTAAAATTAGTGATAGTCGAAATTGGTTTAAATGTACGTAGTTTAATGGTATCTTTTTGGTCCAATACAAACTGACAATGTTAACATTGGGTGGTTTAATAATATGGTTCCGCGAATGGTTTAGTTTAACCTTTCGGTCTTGGTTATGCCATTCCTTAATGGTTTATTGCTTATATAATGAAGATAATTTCATTCAAGCAGACAAAAGATGATTTTATTTTTTTGAAAAAGTTAGGTTTAAGCTACATCCTTATGTGTTATGGGATTTCTGCTACAGTTAAAACGAGATTAATTGTTCCATAAATTTACATAAAGTTGAAAATACACTCGACAATGCAGATATAGTTCTAGATATTTTCTAATATTATGATTACAAATGACAAGAAAGACAATGATGTTTGCATTAAAAGACGTTAGTTCTACTATGGAGAGGGCTTGAAATTTCCTTAAAACATTCAACAGACGGAACATTACATAGTAACAGCAAATTCCTAGAAAAATAAATATAATAAAAATAAATATATACTTATTTTTACAAAATATTAAATGTAGTTCCTGTGTTTAATTTAAATGAACTAAATATGAAATATTTAGCCATTTTTTTAAAATTCATCGGTCAAAATAAAATTTATGGATGTTAAGCTATCTCGTTTTTAAGTAAACTTAGATTGTATTTATATACAAAATAATCTAAAAGTTTTGATATGTAAAGAAATCGTAGAATATACAGGGTGATTCAGAATTCATTGTACAAACTTCCAGAGGAGGTAGTATGGGTGATTCTAAGCAAAAAAGTTCATATGAACGTGGGTCCGAATTTGAACGACAAGTGAGATATGAACAGAAATAAAAATGCCGCCACCAAGATCAACAAGTTAATAACTCAAGTTCTGTAACATCAAGAATGATGAATTTGGTAAATCAACAGGGTAGAAAAAACTGTGTGTAACGTTAAAATTTGATCGAATTCCAACGAGTAGTTTCAGAGTTACGCTTTCAAAATCGTAACCCGTGCTCACATGCGAGTACAAACTAGATAATAACAAAGACAAATGTGGATAATTATAATGTAAAACTTAAAACTAAGAAGGAAACTCTTTCACCACAACGATAATAACTGAAAATTATTACCTGATACTGGAAGTACTTTTCGGGAGCAATTGCTTCTATCCGTCAGCAGCACCTCAAGGAAACTGAGAGAACAATTGAGTTTTCTCAGTTTTCTCAATTCTTTCAGTTTCCTTGAGGTGCTCCTGGGCTGCTGAATGATGGATGCAATTGCTCCCGAAAAGTACTTTCAGTATCAGGTTGTATATTTTCAATCTATTATCGTTGTGGTGAAAGAGTTTATTCTTAGTTTTAAGTTTTGGAGTACTAACTAGCACGTGTTGGTGGCGGCATTTTTATTTCTGTTCATATCTCAGTTATCGCTCAAATTCGGACCCACGTTCATATGAACTTTTTTGCTTAGAATCACCCGTACTACCTCCCCTAGAAGTTTGTACAATGAATTCTGAATCACCTTGTATAGCCAACAAGTAATAAAAAATATTTTATTGTTAACCACAAAACAAAATCTTTCAAAATAACGCGCTGAAAGTTCATGACGCAACTTTATGAAATCTACCTACTACCACCAGAAAAAGCTTGTGTTTTCGACGATGAGGACTATTTGGATAAATCTGTTTATAGTTGTGGTTTATTCTAAGGATATTCTGGAACATAAAACTCTGGCCTCCACTTTCTGTATGTTTTGCGGCACCTCACGATAGAAGGCCGCCCTGGGGCGGATTTTTGGACTTGAAATCGCGGTTTAGTAAGCACTAGAGAGAGACAGGCCCCGGCACTAAAAAATTACCAGACCAAAACAGCTCTAGCAATAATGTAACTCTCATTGTTTCCATCTTGGGTTTTAATAACCCGTGCATTTTTCGTTTGTTGGAAACAATGAAGTTTGGATTGTTGCTAGATTTATTTTAGTCAAATGACTTTTCAATACCAGGGACTGTCTTCTTTGTCAGCTACGGAAATGATCCGAGACTAACGAGAGACAGACCTGGGCACTGAAAATTACCTGACCATCGGGGTCTGAACAACAATCCATCTTTCATTGTCTCATCTTGGAATTAAATAATCATTTTTTTTTCTTTTGTTGGAAAGAATGAAGGATGGATTGTTGTTGGGACCCCGAGGATCGAGTGACTTTTGAGTGCCATGGCCCGTCTCTCGTTGGTCTCGACTGTTACTTACATTGCGGTCAAATGTCCAGATATTCGCCCCTGGGCGGGGATCATATTCCAGGCAGATCTGGCCACTTTGGAAGCGTCGCCACATAAAGCATTATCCTCGTACACGCTTTTCAATTCAACATGGATTTGTGTGGAGTTGTTTCCCTTTAGATGCAGAAATCTTATCATAGTCCCCTCCTCATTTAACCAATGGGCTATGTCATCTTGGTGCTCTGGTGGCGAATCCACGGAATGCAGCACGGGTTTTGGTTAAGAATTTTCCAATAGGATAATGTTCCATGTCATTGAGCCTAAGTAATGCAGAACTGGTTTGAGGAGCATTCAAGAGAGTTTCAACGAATGGTGTGACCAGCTCGCTCCCAAGGCATGAATCCAATTGAACATGTATGAAACGTGTTGGAGATGTCCCTGTGTATCCAATATCCTTCACCGATATCAGGAATCTTTGGATGGCAATCCAAACGGCATAACTCAGAATCTCGGTTGAATTCTTCCATCTTTTTCGGACATGTTACTGAGCAGCTATCCAATGCCTTTTGACATTTGAGTGTAAAACTAAAAATATTTTAATCTAAAGCTCTAAAGCATTTGCCTTTTTATTTTTAAAGTAATTAAATTATTAATTTAAAGTTTTTGTGCTGTTGACGTAATTTCCAAATTAGAAACAAGATAGATAAACCTTCTTATACCGTGTATTAAATATGTGAAAACGAAATTATAACAAACTGGATTGCTTGAAACTTTAAAACGTGCAAGAAGTTAAAATTCCGGAAACATACGAGGGCGTTTTGAAAAGTAATGCCTCCATGGCTGTAACTTTTCTTATTTGTTAACTGATTTTCAAAATTCTTTTTGTATCTGATACTCACATTTGTCCTCTATGTAATGCACTATTCACTTTTCGACATAGTCCCCATCCCTTTCCACGCATTGCGCCAACGCGTGACTAGTTGGGTGAACCCGTCGGAGAGGAATTCCGGAGTTGTTGTCGACACCAGGATTGAATGGCAGCTTTGGACCCTCTTCTGGGGTACGATAACGTCCGCCCGCACACGAGTCGCCACACACCAGAGGCGTTGCAGCGCCTACTGTTCAAAGATGAATGACTGAAGTTCAAAGATGAAAGACTTTGCACCTTGCCACTTTCACCGCTTCCCAAAGAAGGAAGAGCCCCTTAAGGGACATGAGTTGGTTCTGACAGCGAGGTAAACGCTGCCATTCGATCCTGGTGTCGACAACAACTCCGGAATTCCTCTCCGACGGGTTCACCCAACTAGTCACGCGTTGGCGCAATGCGTGGAAAGGGATGGGGTCTAGGTCGAAAAGTGAATAGTGCATTACATAGAGGACAAATATGAGTATAAGATACAAAAAGAATTTTGAAAATCGGTTAACAAATAAAAAAGTTACAGCCATGGAGTCATTACTTTTCAAAACGCCCTCGTATATAATGAAATTTGATTTAAATCAATTTGTATTTTAATGGCACTTACAATTGAGCAAACTGACTGATGAATTTAGTAGTTTTAAAATGCACCTCCGTCCTCACTCTGGAGACTGATCGGCCTTGGAGTAAAAGGATTTTTCACTAAAGTCGCTAAAAAGTTTAAAATGAAGTATAATGATTCACACCTATACATAATTGATTGAAGAATTCTAAATGTGTATGGAATATCACTTACACTGTATTGTGGAACATGAGAATTAGAAAATTACTTTGACATTAAAAAATCAGTAAAGTTTATGTCTTAATTCACAATGTTAATTAAAGTCATTTAATTAAATAACACTAAGGATCAATAGTAAAGCAATACGATCAGAGTTTAATACAGAATGGCTTGCGCGTTTCGAAGACCAAGCTTCACTCAACACTAGCCTTCAATTTGAACTTTACATACTCGAACCCTGTCATTATGATCTTGTTTTTTTCCTTAATCCCATCCCCGTAAAAGCTATTTCTATGTGAATTCTACCTTTTAATAAGATGTGTTTTTCTGTCAAATCCCGGATAATACGATACATAAATTGAGAATATATCATTAATCGAGAAGGACTGTTTAGTATTAAATTAACATTTTAGTGTTCTCCTTTTAATTGTAAAAATCAATATATTAAAATATACAAAAGGAAATAACAAAAAGATAGTCACCATAATACATATTTTCTTCAAGTTTCATGACAATCTTCTACAAGACTCCATCTGGCTACTGACTCTTTTCTAAATTGGTGACTTTACCTTTTTATTATTTCCTTTTGTATATTTTAATTTATTGATTTTTACATTAAATAGGAGAAAACTAAAATTTTAATTTAAAAATTGAAAAATTCATTTCAAGAAACTTCAATTATTTGAGATGTGTATTGTAATAGTTAACTTTGTTCCTAGAAATAGGAAATTGTAATTTGGTGGCTAATGCGCTAGTTAAAACTGTTAATGAAGGGTGATAGATTATTGATACCAATATGATGCATTATATTTAATAGTAAGTATATGGTGCAATAATTATTTAATTTTTGCGTGGGTGAAATGTCATCCCAAAAGTTACAAAATTTATAGAAATAATTACATGTGGAAAGATAAACTTTTTTAAATGCTCATTTATCACAGTGGAATCATTAATTATAAAAATTCTCGTATATGCATTTTACAAAAATGTACCCTAGTTGAAGACCCAGACTAAGCTATAACCATACTAAGTTTCATCAAAATCCGTCCAGTAATTTTTGCGTGATGCCTGAATAACCACAGGCACGCAACAGTTTTATTATACGTATAGATAGATAGATAGCTAGATAGATAGATGTAAACTTGTCAACGGTGCGCTTAAGTGCTCGTGTGGGAAAACCTAATACTAACTTTTGTATACGGTTTAAACAATAGATATCAGCTATTAAGGTTGGGTCTGAAGTAATAATGGAAGTCATGGTTAAATTAAAATCAAATTCACAGATTCGACTGTTGTGGTACCCTTCATACGACTAGCTTTAATGGTAACAAAAATAAAATCTTGTAAACATTCCAAAGAGGAGCTTTAGCAGTGAAGCAGAAATACATTTATACGTTTATTAAACAGAAATTAACCTCCCCCCGCCTCCCGAATAGGATACTGCAAGTAATATATTTTTACCCCTTCATCTGCACTTTTTATCTCTCCCCAAGTTTTTTTTAATCAATAAATTGATTTTCTCGAACGTAATATGTAAAAAATGTAAAAAACCTCGTATCTTCTTTCCTTTCTCATCATTTCCGAATGTATGATATATCACAAGCCATATGTTGCCATAGTTCTAAGGACCAAGTGACTGCCAACCCCGCAAATCCGATCCCACTGGAACAATTGGACCTAAACTCCATAGTAATATAGATCTTGTCTACTGGAATCTGCATACTGGATTTTACGCCTTTACGTACATAATTAGCACATAAATATGTTGCCCTCTCTGAATCCCACCCCCGTAATTCCGACCCCCGTATACCAATCAAAACCAAACTGTGATAAATAATAAATAGTGCAGATGGACAAGCCCATAGTAAGCTACATTCCGAATTTCAACCTTCTACCTCAAAAAAATATAGAAATTATGAAGGGGACGGATTGACATTATAAAACCAATAAGTAGCTCCATTCTTAATGCTTATAGGAATCTGATTACCAAATTTCACTCCTTTATATGCATAAATACATATATCTTGTGTAAAAGGCGCGAAATGACCTAAGTAGAACCTAAGTGAACCCCCCCCCCCATTTTTCCGCTACTTAATAAGCTTATAGACTATGAGCACTTGAGCAATCGTGCGTCGACAAAGCGATTTCACGTGCGCGCGCTGATGTCAGCAATGCTTAAAAGATGAACAGAAAGTAACAAAGTATTCCTTCTTGACAAATCGATTGTTATATGACATGCCAGTATATTTGAATTCTTTACACTCACTGTTTTAGCACGTGAATTCGACTTGAAGGGGTCCACGAAAAATTCTGAAAAGTTGATAAGTCCGAGCTAAGACTTTGATGGTCATATTTCTGAAAACAGAATTTAAAAAAGTTTATCCGTTTTCAAGTTATCGTGCAAACGGCGGACGGCCGGATGGCCGGATAAACGTACAGACCAAGGGCACATTCTTATAAGTAGCTTTTATGCTAAAGCTCCTAATAAATGATGCGACAAAAGCAAACAAAGAATCTCCTTTCTTTTTAACAATATAACACGGTGTTGATTAAAATTAACAATGCTTAATCACGCAAATACGATACAATTTTCAAAGTGCTACTAAAACCAATTATAAGTCGTTATCTACTTCAATTCTACGTGTGGGAGATTCGAAAAATAGCTCGGTAATTGTTTGATGCGTGTAATACCAATTAGAAAGCGAAAATTTCAGACAACCGCGGAAGTCGAAGAAGCCTATGCGAGTCGTAGCTATGCAGTGTTCGTGGTACAAAATCATTTGAAGATCTTCAAAGAGTTGCTGGTTTATTAGGAGCATTAGCATAAACGCTACTTATAAGAATGCGCCTTTGGTCTGTATGTACGTTTATCCGTCCGGCCGTCCGCCGTTTGCACGATAACTTGAAAACAGATTAATTTTTTAAATTCTGTTTTCAGAAATATGACTATCAAAGTCTTAGCTCGGCCGTATCAACATTCACGTGCTAAAAAAGTGAGTGTAAAGAATACCAAGCTAATGGCATGTCATATGCAATCGATTTATCCAGAAGGAATACATTATTTTCTGTTCATTTTTTAAGCATTACTGAAATCGGCGCGCCCACGTGAAATCGCTTTGTCGACGCACGATTGCTCAAGTGCTCAAATTTATATTCAGTTGCGAAAGAATGGAGCTGATTAAAAAAAAGTATTTTATAAACATTTTAAAAATTAATTTATGAATTGTTTCATAGTTCACTATTGTAAATTGATCATGTACATTTTCTTGTATGATTTGTTAATACTATTAAGAAATTGAGAAATTTTATTTTATGAAATTGATTTATTTAAGTTTTTGATAAGAAATAATATGTATATAAGAAGAAAAAAGTTTTTGGTTTTATAATTTCTACATTTTTTAAGGTAACATGTTGAAATTCGGAATGTAGCTTCCTATGGGCATGTCCATCTGCACTATTTAGTTTCTGCACGGGGGTGTGATTCAGATAGAACACCATATCTATGTGCTATTTAGGTACGTAGAGGCGTGAAATTCGGTATCCAGATTCCTCTAGGCAAGATCTACAATACTATGAAGTTTAGGCCCAGGTTCTCCATTGGGGTCGGATTTGCGGGGGTGGTAGTTACGTGGTCTTTAGAACTATGCCGACATATGGCTTGTGAAATATCATACGTTCGGAGATGATGAAAAAGGAAAGGAAATACGAGCTTTTTTACATTTTTTACATATTACGTTCGAAAAAATTAAGTTTTGATTAAAAAACTTGGAGAGAGGTAAAAAGTGCAGATAAAGGGGTGAAAATAGATGACTTCAGGTTCTGCTACTTGCCTTACCCTACTCGGGTGGACGGGAGAGGGGATTAATTTTTTTAATAAATGTATAAATGTATTTCTCCTTCACTACTAAAGCTCCTCCTTGGAATGTTTAAAGATTTTATTTTACATAGGATTTGAATCACCCTTCATCATTTCTACATTTTTTAAGGTAGAAGGTTGAAATTCGGAATGTAGCTTACTATTGGCATGTACACCTTCACTATTTAGTTTGGTTTTGATTAGCCCACTAAGGACGAGATTTGGGGGTGAAAATAAGAGGGGACCAAAAGGTCTAGGTGTATTTTTGCATATAAAGGAGTGAAATTCGGTATCCAGATTCCTCTAGGCAAGATCAATAGTGCTTTGAAGTTTAGGCCCAATTGTTCCAGGGGGGTCGGATTTGCATGGGTGGCAATCACTTGGTCTTAAGAACTATGGCAACATATGGCATGTTATATATCATACGTTCGGAAATGCTGAAAAAGGAAGGAAGATACGAAGTTTTTTACATTTTATACTTATTACGTTCGAGAAAATAAATTTTTTTGATTAAAAAACTTGGGGAGAGGTAAAAATAGATGACCGCTGGATCTGCCACTTGCCTTCCCCTCCTCAGGGAAGGGGGGTTAATATCTTTTTAATAAATGTATAAATGCGTTTCTGCTTCACTGCTAAAGCTCCTCCTTGGAATGTTTACAAGATTTTATTGCAAGATAATTTCCATGAGGCTTCAAAACCTCTAGCGCTGCTAAAGGAAGATGAAGAATGGCATCGTTGCATGTGATGCGTGAAACAATTGCTTTCGAGATTTGACAACTCAGACATCTATTTGCAATCATTTTGGCATACTGTAAGTCGCCAGGAAACTAAGCGAATGTGGAATGATTGTGCAGACGCGTTGTCAGAAGACCATTAGCATCAATACAACTCGGATGCAACCAATCGTCGAGTGCTGTATCTCACATTAGGAAATTTGGATCAATATCTGACGAACAATGAACACTGACTCAAGGATTATCCAGAGATGCATCAATTGCATCGTTCGCTAATCAAGAATTTGAAGCGTTCCAGGATTCAAATCCACTGGTATCACTGGCGAGTGATACCTTCGGGCAAGATTGCAAGAGTTGGTGGATCAAACATCGCTCTTAAATGAATAACAGCTGATTGTGTACAATCACATATTAAATGCGGTATGCAATGAATGCCAGAAAGGAGACTATCTTTCTTGGACGTCCTGGCGAAACCGTTAAATCATATTTGCTTGAAAAATTGCTGGCGGCTGTTCGATTAGAGGGCAAGATTTGCGTAGACAACGGCAACGAGTGGAATTGCAGCACTTCAATTAATGGTCGAGCAATTAATTAATGAACGGCACATTCAATGGTCAAGCTAGACCTGGATCTAAATGTAACTTCAACCTGTAATACCCCATTCAGTCCAAACATGCAGAATTGCTATGCAAAGCATATCCTGGACATGTGAGTTACTAAATATATGTCGTCTTGTGTAATCTATGGATGTTTAATGTTATTTATTGCTTCTGCTCAGTTGAGCCGGGCACAACACTCTTGTAAATAAATAAATAAATAAATAAATAAATAAATAAATAAATGCGTGGAGATTATACGAGGGGAAGTCAGTAAATTAAAAATGGTGGTTTAAAAGATACTAATTGGAATAGGAATCTGAAACACAGCTATATTTGCTTCTTATTTTTCGACATAATTTCTGATGTTGTTGATGCATTTGTCCTATCGAGATAATAGTCTTTCGAAACATTCTCATTAGAAAACTGGTCTTTGCTGCCTGACCCGGTTTAACACTTCGCTTTCATACTACCTCGTCATTTGCATAATGCTAGCTGCTAAGATGGTTTTTGAGCGGACCAGAGGGTGAATCATTTGTAACGTACTATAACATGTCGTCTGAAACATACAGGGTGCGTAAGATATTTGAAGACACACCTTCGTTTGGCTACTACTGCACTATAGTAAATTGTATGTCCTTCCGTTTCCGGGAATCAAAATGGCGGAGCATCAAGTAACACAAATCATGAAGAGACATGCAGTAATCGTGGCAATAAAGGCAGAGCACAGCGATTTAGAGATATCACGATTTCCAAAGGTCGCAAGATCATTCGTCCACAAAGTGCGGAAGGAGTTGGAGACTGAAGATGGCAATGTTACACCAGCAGCAAAGCGTAAAAAGCATGCCTCACGCTCTGACATCATCAGAACACCTGAATTTATTCACAAGTGCAGCAGGCCATCGATGACAATCCCAGAACATCCAGGAGGTCACTTGCCAAAGATTTCCATATGTCGGAAGGAACAATCAGAAATGTTGTCTATGAAAACATAGATATCACTCGTATGTTATGCAAAGAGGTCAGTTTATGTCAGACAAACACGGGAAAACCGCCTACTCAGATCGAAAAGGCTCTTAAACAAGTTGAAAAAAACTTTGACCAGGATCAGAAGGTGAACAGAAGAAATGGCAGATGGTTATGTGCAGACCCTTCGGAAGTGCCACGAGTCATGCACACGAAATTTCCTGCAACTGTCATGGTTTTAGGGGTTGTCAGCAGTGAAGGACATGTGATGCCTCCACACTTCTTTCCCCAAGGCCTTAAAGTTAACTCTGTGACCTACGTTGAGACCCTTGAAACAACTGTTAAGCCTTGGATAGACACGATATGCAACGGAAGGCCTGACGTGTTTCAGCAAGACTCTGCCCCGGCACACAAGTCTCGCATGACACAGGAATGGATGGCCGACAACTTCCATGATCACGTAACCCATAACCTTTGGCCTCCTAACTCCCTGACCTGAATCCGTTGGACTACTACGTATGAAGCGTTGTGGAGAGAGAGAGGTCAATGAACATCCCCATAACACCAAAGATGAATTGAAAGCTGCCATTGTTCGAGTAATGACCAATATGAACCATGACCATTTGATTCGCGCATGTCGACGGTTTCGATCTCGCATTGAAACAGCTATAGAAGCTGAAGGCGAATTCATTGAATAGCCATATAACAAGAAGGTTTCTTGTGTATGCTCATGATATGTTTCGATAATAAAGTTATTATCTCGACAAAATACTAAAAATCAAAAATAAAAATCATCTACCGTAATAAAGTTTAGCACAATAGTCTGCACGCACTTTACCACATTTAAATCAAGTTAAGAACATTTGAAATAATCTCCAAGTCAATCAACCGTTCGCGGCCAACGACAAGCAAGGCGACGAATATCAACAGCTGCTCCAATGTCCAATCTGGTAATCTCGCTCTCAATGCGTTAGCGATGTCTTCTCGTGCAGGGAATGTCTCCCACGCAATTTCGGTATCAAATTGGACAGATCGAGTGAGTAGGGAGAATGGTCTAGTACTTCTCATCTCAACAGTATTATGGTAGAAGAGTTTTTTTTTTAAATTTTACTCTTTTTCCCTTGACTACAATACTTCTGGGTAATCAAGTAAAAGACATTATTGGTAAAGTATATTGTGTATTTTCATATGTATATTATGTATTTTTCATATTTCATGTGTATTTGTGTGACAACATATTTGCCTGCAAAAAAATAGTTGTCATGACTTTGTAAATGACACTCTTACCGTATTTATGGTTAAATTCGGCTTTAGTGTAGCAAAATACAGGGCGATCCGAAAGTCAGGAAAACTTTAAAAGTCAATAATTCGCACACGAGCGCAGATATAAAGATTCTGTTTGCACAGAAACGGCTGAAATGATGTTGGATTTTTTTCCATGAAAAAAGTTAATACTAGGATGTTCGGTTTTTAACCAGGATGGCGTTGTCAGGTTACGGAAATCAGTTTATGCACATTTTCAGACGGTAAGATGTCGGATTAACTATCGGTGTTATAGCTGCTTCCGAAATAGCATTTGCAGCGAGTGCTGCTCTTTTTATACAGTCTTTTAAAAATTGTCCACTTAGAAGTCGATGACTGTTAATTGGATGAGCCCAAAACTATTTCCGTCTATTTTTTCTTAATTTTTTACTCATACACTTTCCTTGAAATTCATCTTATAATGAAAACGATCGAGCTTATTTTTGAATCACAACAAGTATTTAGTGGACAGTATACGCGCGAATACAGCGTGAGCAATTTTTTCCTTAAACAGTGAGCGGATACATATACTGTTGTGGGTCTTTTGCATGGCATGTTTGAGTCCGTTGATCCTCATAGGCACATCAAAGAACGATTCTTCATGGACACTGTGCCCCCACGACGATGGGAATCTTCCAAGCAGCATAATGCTTCTTGTCATCGAGCCCAAGTTGTGCAGAACTTGTTTGAGGAGCATTCAAGAGTACCAACGAATGCCAGACGAGTGCCAACTCGCTTACCAGACGTAAATTCCATTGAACATTTATGGGACGTGTTGAAGATTCCTACGTACCCAACATCCGGCACGTACGAGTATTAGGGATCTATGGATGGCAATCCAGAAGGCAAGGTTCAATATCTCGCCAGAGGTCTTCCAGACTCTTCTGGAGCCGACGCTAAGTAGAGTTACT
The DNA here is from genome assembly GCA_023313115.1 of Rhysida immarginata. Lineage (NCBI taxonomy): Eukaryota > Metazoa > Arthropoda > Chilopoda > Scolopendromorpha > Scolopendridae > Rhysida > Rhysida immarginata. The sequence goes on from JAHWFO010036886.1 coordinate 2,159,946, forward strand.
GCTCCTTGTCGGGCCATAAGGGTCCGATACCAGGTAATCTATACAGGATGTACCGGAACATCATTTACAAACTTGCAGGGGAGATAGTATGGATGATTCTAAGCAAAAAAGTTCATATGAATGTGGGTCCGAATTTGAACGATAACTGAGATATGAACAGAAATAAAAATGCCGCCACCAAGATCAACCAGTTAATAACTCAGGTTCTTCAGGATAATGAAATTTGGGCGAATAACAGGGTGCATAAAATTATGTCTTTGCGTAAATGCATATCCCCCCGCCACGCTTACTGATTCTACTAATGGAAAAAACTTGATAACCATCTATGTGGGGGATAGATTGGTGCGTTTTACACCACGTCTCTACAAAAATTATAAGTGTTGGTAATAAATTTAAATTACTTAGATTTATCAAAAAAGCGTCGAAATTTGCTGAGATAATCCTTATATTTAGAAAATATATAGAAAATGATCTATTATCACTTAGTAAACTTGCAATGAAATCATTTGCAACATCTAACGATACTGTGTATAAAAAATCTGACAAATCTGTCATATTATATGACTAAATTATTAGTTAGTAATTTAATTAAACTAAAGAATAACCAAACATTAAGATTATTTGCAGTTGAATGCTTACAGAAAAAACTTAAAGCTAAAAAGGGCCAAGTGAGGCAATAATAAACGGGGAAGAAAAAAAAACATTTTTACAAATAACAATAAACATGTAACTAATCATGGTATATTAGGCAAGAGTGTAATTATGAAAAATCACTTCAGGTCGTAGATTTTCCACAGCGTTGGAAATCAGCTTCGGACTGTGTCCTGAAAGGTCGGCCTAAAGTGTCGTTAGCAAAGATCCTGCCACCCGAACTCCATACTAGTGGGGGCCCAGTTTCTTTTTACCATTTCGCAAAAGTTTATACCGGTGGCTGGTCAGATCTTCCAATATAACCACGGAAGACGGGCGAAGGTAACGACGATTCTTAACTATTAGGTCACGAGTCAACGAAGAGGTGAATTGAACGATGATCGGCCTAATAGAGTTCCCATTCCATGGTCCAAGCCGGTGAGCTGCGACTATGTTGTAATTTAACTTCCAACTTCGAAGCACAGATGTCGGAAAATGAGCGACTGGATCTTCAGATGGAGTTTCAGCGATGCCAATAAAACGAAGATCGTTTCTCCTCGAATGCTGCTCCAAGTCATCAATTTTGTTATGTAGGGTATCAATTTGTGAATTGCCATTGATAAATAAAGATGTCTCCATTTTCTGAACTCGAGCAGTTAAGCTTTGAATTTGTTTTTCAAATTCTGAGATACGAGATAGAGATTGCTCCATTGAATCAATAAGAGGTGTAATTTTCGCAGTCAGATCAGTCAGTCGAGATTCAAGTCGATCACCGTATTTGTTAAGAAGTTGATCAATTAATTTAGTCGAGAAAATCATCTTCTGACATATAAGATCTAACCATGCTCTCCACAACACCCACGATCGACTCGTCTGACAACTCACCAGGCGAGCCCACCGGATGTTGAGAGCGGGAGGTAGTAGGTTTAACTATTTTTTCTGATGGTCTAGGCATCACGGAATTAGATGAAATGGCAAATTAGAAGGGATTAACAAGTAAAAACTGGAAAACTCACTTGCACAAAAATCAGTAAGTCCGAATAAATGTTTACATAGTACGATGATATCCAGGAAGCTTCGAATGGAACTACGACGTAGTAATAAAGATAATCTTCTATTCAACGACAAATTATGAATCCAACAAAGCGTATCAATGCAATGCCTTCACCTGGTTCCCGAACGGAGCTCAGTTAGACACGTCCGTCCTAGTCGCCATCTTGCAAAAAAAAATTTGACTTCCATATTCGAAAAATCGGCCTCAGTGGCTCAGCGGTTGCGTGATCGCCTCTGATGCCCGAGTACGCGGGTTCGATCCCGGCCGAGGAAGACGAGGATTTTTCAGGGGGAAATCCTGAGATCACGCACTTCCTTCGGAAGGGAAGTAAAGCCGTTGGTCCCGTGTAGTCGTTTTGCGAGGCAAAATTTGCGGCCCCTATAACGCCGTCCTGAAATGACCATAGCAGTTGAAAAGGACGTTAATACCTAACAAAACCAAACCAAACCAAACCATATTCGAAAATGGCGTCGTTTTTGGGAGATGGAATACACATAAAAACCCCTTGCATAAAAGCACAATAATTCTTCCATTGAAAGTACTCTGTCATATTTGTGTTTTAGAAGTTGGCTATTGGTTCATTTTAGGTGAGACTCTGTAAACGTATTTCAGTCACACAGATTCAGTCACGTATTTAAATAGAACGACATTGAAATATTTTCAAGTATTCTTATTAGCTTAATTATAATTATAGTGTCTTATTACATTTCTTATTCCACTGTCAGGTAAAATTTCCAAAAAAACAATATAATATAAAAATAACACAAAAAATACTTTTCTTTAGTTTATTAATGAGATTCAATTGTTTTCCTAGCTCAGGGTTATAAATTCAACGAGTGGCTACTTAGAAGTTTTTTTTAATGGCTTTTTACATTTTTTTATTTTAAACATTTCGCTCTTTGTACAAAACGCTTACTTACGCTTTTGCAAAACGCTTTTGCTTACTTGCTGCAGAAATTAAGAAAGAAAAGGATTCTTATTTTACCATTATGAGGAGGATGATCCTGTTCTCCGACAACACCAGCAGTTGATGTGTTGGCAGTGATGTTATGTACGAATGGTGTTTCTTGCAGTAAACATTTGCCTATACTAAAGAAGATAGATAAGAAGAGTTAATAACTTTTTATGAAAATATGCATCATATAAAGATTTTCCAAAAACTTGTTCAAAAATCAAAAATAAAAAGCTGACATTTCGGATAGAGGCTATCCTTTGTCAGAGCAAGGAGGATAATTCTCTAAACCAAGGAGAATATCAGCGAATTATCCTGAAGTGATCTCTAATATTCTCCATGCTTTAGAGAATTACGGACGTCAGGCTCTCTCAAACTCTTACGTGAGATGATGAGTGGGTTCGAGCCCGAGTGAGAGAGAGGCTCGAGAGAACTTCAGAAAGATCGAGTCCGTTTGAAGAGAAGGAGGTCTCGAATAAGCCGAGCGAAGAAATGCAATCGAGGAGCGTTATCAATGCAGGGAGGACGTCTCACAAGAATGAGGAATGCCTAGAGAAAGCTGCGAACGATACAAAGTTGCAGGCAAGTGCTTCTTCAAATTCTGTATTAAGTGAGAGAATAATTAACGTCGCTCCGGAGATTTATTGAGCTCCGCGCTAACAATTTAACGGAAGTACAGCTTTGCTACTGGAGCAGAGTTGATATAATTTCTGAACATAATTTTCTCTTTCGGTTTTTCGGCATTTCCAGCCACGACTGTGGGCAAATTTTTGATCAAAGTTAAATTGTATAGAAGGCTCTGGAAATTTTCCGTTATCTCATCTACTGAATTGTCTTAGGAGTTTCGCCCAGTTTATCAACCTGGGATTAATTATATCTTAAAAGGATTTGAGACTCTTTATTATATTTTTTAATATTCTAATATTTAAGCTATCTGCAGCAGGAAGGTGGTTATCATTTTCTATTAGTATGAATATAAATTGAGTTATAAAGGGTGTGCCAATTGCGTATTGAAGGCAACCGGTTAATAGAATTATGTTTTCTTTCATTTACCGCAACCAGATTGCATGATTGAAGGTTGCTAGTATCTGAATTATTGGAGAAGCTTTAGTGTTTGTATATTTACCTAGTGGGAAAGATAGAATTTCATAGCGCTCTGAACTTTATCTGATAGTGCATCTATCTGGATTATTGTTGTCCCTGAGGAGCAGAACGTTGTTTGCTCTGCTAAAACTTATTCTTATTTAAATGGGAAAGTAAGGCTTCTAGAAGCAAAATTAAAGCGTTTGAGCGTAAAATTCCGAAATATGGAGGTGAATAGTCTACAGCTTCCTAAGCATCTCCAGAATATACCTCAGTGATTTATGAAGTAATTTTATAAAGTATGTCTACCGTATTGTCTTGATTAGAAATATTCAATGAAAATGAGGATTTCTGTTTGGAAAAAAAAAAAAATTGGTATTGGTTTCAACGATAGCGGCGCCATCTATAAATTTTATCTGAAGCTTTTTTTTTTGTTTTTCGTTCGTTGAATGGAAATTTCTAGATCACTTGTATATTGATAAAAGTGGGGTATCTCAGTATATTTAAATAACAAAAATTGAATAATTTTTTTCCTTCGATTAGACGCTGGTTTTAATTTAATAAATAAAATGAAATCATCACTTACGCATCAGGTTCGCTTTTATGCAAGTTTTCAGTTCTTAAATTAGACACAGTCTGAGCTATAATTATTCAAAAATTAAAAAAAAAAAAAAATTATTTTTATCACAAATTTAAAAAACACTAAATTATAAACATTTAGTAATATCAATAATATTAAAGTATAAATAACATTTTAGAAAAACTATAATGATATTTACTCTACTGACAATACTTTCCCTGCTGGATTGAAATAACTATTAACATGTCATTCTTTTATTTTGCATGCATTCATATACAAAATAACTTCCGGCAGTCATAAATCAGTGTTCATAAAATCAAAGTCTTGGAAAACTCAAGCCTCAGTGAATCCGCAGTTGAATTTTTCCCCCAACAAAATCTGAGTGTAGTCATTGAGGTGCAATCTTCCACCAAGATATTGGACGACAAAAAAAAGATACGAGGGTCGGTGGGACGATTATATGATCCGAGTACTGCTGAGCGCTAGAATGTGAAATTCCAGTCAACTTTCAACAAATCAACACAAAAGATGAAAAAACTGAGAAATCGGAAAGTTTAGGTAGCTCTATAATTTTCCAAATAAGTGGAGGTGACTTTGTTTTAAATAATTTGGAATTCTAAAGCATTAACTAGTTAATGAATTCCAATAACAGTCCACCATCTTGTTTATGATAATGCAGAGAGAAGCTTTCGTTTTCAGTTTATTCGTAGATAATTGGAAAGAGTCATCATTCCAATTATTGTTTAACTCCGTTTTGAAGGACTTTTAAGGAAATTCTAATATTGATTACTGATCAAAAATTAAGCACATTCCGTGTTTCTATTTTTGACTTGGAATGTGAGATGTTTAGGAGATATTATCTTTTCTACAAAAAAGATCAAGTTTAAAATAGCATTGCGATAGCGTGGCTGTGTAGCCACCTAAGCTTGTAGTACTGAAGGTACAAAGTCTGAGACTATGCATGGTCAGTGCTTGTTAGGGTTGAGTGGCTCTATCGGAGTAATCAGCTTTCCCGTATGTGGGTGGGAAAAATCCCAGTTAAGAACAAAGAAGAAGAAAAGAAATGAAGTAGCTAGACATATGACCGAGTTGCATGACGCAACGGAATGAAAAATTAGGGATTTTAATTTAATCGATGTCATTGAGTTAAGACCTCGGAAAGAAGGGCCAGTCAAGTTTTCTGTAGGCGAGGTGGTCTCTCGAGCAAAAAAGCGATCTCCTGAGATGAATTACACATCGCAGAAGTCAAAGCTAATCATGATGATAATCATGTAGCGGCTAGTGTTACGTCAGATAGTGTAAATCTGTAAAATTATGATATCCAGAATTTCCATTACTCCTTGAAAAGCAGATGAATTCTTCAGAAATCGACATATAAGAGAAGGAAGCTCAGAGCCGCCAACCATATTGGTCATGCCCAAGAACCATCATAGAAGAGCAGAGCCACCATAGCTATCAGTCCAGCCCGAATATAAGAAATGGTGATAGTAATGAGACTTACAGGGTCATTCAAAATAAAGTACTGTATCCATATTTAAAGCATCTGGCGATAAACCAGTGAATGTAACAACACCATACATAGCTGGTGTGCTTTTCAGAACATGGGGAACGAATGTTGCAATAAAAGATTAACTCAAAACATTACCGATAGGGGAAAATATGACGCTGGTGACGAAATTTTCAAAACGCGGTCAATTAATGAAAATGTCGGATTATGCTAAAATTCAGAATAAAACGAAATTTTTGTAAACTACATTTGTAGAAAATAATCCGTATTTATATGGAGCAAGTTACTATTACAGACGAACAAACACCATTCAAACCTCGGCCCAATTTGAAGCAAGCACAGAGACATTTGATTTAAAGGTGTGATTCTCAAGAAGATACAATACGGGGATGTTGAATAACACGGTCGATTAACTGACCACCTACTGTACAATGTTAAAGATATATTAAAGTCGAAAGATAAATCGATAAGACAAAATAGAATTTGTCAGATTGAGAATGTTGCGAATCTGTTTCTTAAATAAGACAAACGTTTGATCTATTTTTGATTTTAATTCTTACTTTAAATTAATTGGATTCTTAAACCTCTTACTGAAAATTAAGTTTGTCTTTACTAATTTACTGTCTTATACTTATATTCTAAAATCTTGAACATCCACTTGGTTATCTCATTATTAACAATTTGAAGTAAAATTTCAATAGGCCTACCGGTTTTTTTCTGCTTCAGAGTTTGAGAATTGCCTGCTGTAATTATCGAAGGAACATTTCCGCTAGATCCTGGAATTCCATCGGGGTAGCAGTCGATCATTCTCGAAGTGGCATATGGGCTAGGATCTTTCAAAGAGCGTGAAAATATTTTTAATCTTATATATATGAGAACTAACGAAAAAAAGCACTTTATGTTAAAATAATCATGCATATACAAGGAGCGTCACACAAAGTGAATCACTAGCCAACTTCTGAAATATAAATCTGAGAGAGTACTGTCAAAGGATGAATTATTGTATTTATGTGAGGGATTTTTATGTGTATTCCATATCCAAAAAAACCGACGCCTTTTTCGAACATGGAAGTCAACTTTGAAATGTAAATGGAAACCCCTTTGGTATTTTTAGATTGTACACAACATTTGAAAAGTGTTTTATTCTTGGTGTTTTTTCATAATAATCCAATATGTTTAGAAGCAATTTCTGTTTTTTGCCTTATCTTTAAATCCAAACACACCATACTTTCAGTGCCTCTATCTCCTAAACTGTTAGATCAATTGAAAAGACACCAAACAATTCTCAAATGTTGAGTAGAATCTGAAAATACCATTAAAAATAGGGGTTTCCATTGCACGTCTCAAAGTTGACTTCTAGCTGTGTACATTGGACACGAAACATAACATTGGGAAACAATAATACATATATAAATGGTCTTGCCTTTTCATCAGTCCTAAGATCTTATTCATTTCACGAATCATAACATCGTGAAAATTACGAGTCCAAAGATTTTATTCATCTAATGACTCCGGTTATATATACAACTGTCAAAGGCTCGTTCCAGAAACCGTTCATAGAGTAACAGAAATATATAGGATTGCAAATCTTACGAAACATGTGGTGATGTTTGTTACCCGAACACAAAAATCTTTTGCGAAAGTGTTAGTTAACCGATTACCCACTGTATATTCGAAAATGGCGTCGGTGTTTTTGGAAATCGAATACACGTAAAACTCCTCACATAAAAATATAAATTCGTCCATTGAAAGTACGCTTGTCAGATTTGTATTTTAGAAGTTGGCTATTGGTTTAATTTATGTGAGACACCTTGTATACTCGTTACCTAAAGTACTTCTTCCGGATAACGTAGAATACCTTTGAGAATACCCATAATCAGTAGGGATTCCTTTAGAATTTCTCACCCAGATATTCATTTGATTAGATGCCAATGATAAATCCAAATCTTCGATTAAAAAATAAAAGGTTTAAGTTTGATTTTTATTATGTAAAAGTGGCTATCCGTTTAAATGTTTTCATTACCAGAAGGTGCGCCTACACTTCCATTGTGTCGTTTAGCAACGACAACAACGACAACGGAGGCTATGATCACAACGATGAGTAGCACAACTGCAGGAATGAAGATCCACGGATCTAAGTGGAAAATATAGACCGGCTGAACATCTTCAAACACCTCTGGGGCAATTACGTCTAGCATTATGAAAAAGAAAGTTAATACAAAAAATAAGAGGGGATAAAATAATTATTTTCTATGTGACTACGTAGAAAAACAATTTTATGTTGTCCTAATGTACGAGGCTTGTCCGTAAAATAAGTACCGTTTCGTTCTACTGCCAACGCAGCGCTAGTGTGGTATTCCCGAGCATGCACACTCGTCTCTCTGGTTTATCTTTGCACTGACGCCATTACTGCCGGATTGTGTTAGGTTTACATTTATTAGTGATCCTTGAAAATGTTTAAGACAATTTCTGAGCCCGCGGACTGTGAAATGCGTTCTGTTTTTTTTTTTAACGCAAAGAATATTAAGCCAGCTGACATTCATCGTTAACTTGTAGAAATTTATGGGGAAAATGTAATGACTGATGGAATGCTGAGAAAGTGGGTTAGGGAGTTCAATGATGGACGAACCAGTGTTCATGACGAAGCACGGAGTGGGCGGTTTTCTGTTGTCAATGATGATTTGGTTGAAAAAGTGAATGAGAAAATTCGTGAAAACAGACGGTTCACAATAAAAATGCTTTGTACTGAGTTTCCACAAATTTCAAAAACTCAGGGCGTAGAAAAAAATTGGTTTCCCGCTACGGCATCATTTAATGTCTGAACAACGGTGAGAACTATGTAGAAAAATAGTTTAAGAAATACTCTTTCATGTAAAAATAAATTTTGTTTTGAAAAAAATGTTTTAATCTGTTTTTTTTTTTGTTTTTTTTTCAAAATGGTACTTACTTTCCGGACACGCCTCGTATGTAAGGATAATCCCACATATATAACCAAATGTGCTTTACATAAGCAGATAGATATGCGGATGTATAAAGGAAAGTGCTTGTAAAGTGTTATACCAGCGGTATAATACTGCACTGAAGACTATTTTCAACGAAGAGATAACTGTTGGATTTTCGTTAAGATAGGATGGACATTTGTGATTTTAGTATGCAGCTGGTGCTTATCGCTTTGTGGTATTCTCGACAAACAACCTGTAAAATTCCATTGCCCTTCCTTTCTGCAAAGTCAAAGCAGTTACGATCTGAAGCGCATGTTATTATACTCGGGAGATTACAGCAATACACATGCCAATCACTTCCACTGCCATGGAAACTGAGCGAATCAACGTTAGTCTCATTCCGAGGTCACCCTTTATTCTGTACAAAATTCTCACAAAAAAATTTATTTTTTAACTGATATCTATTGAATATCCATTAATTTGGTCTTCTTTGAAATACCTGTATATATTCACAATAATTTCTCTTGCTGCTCTGTAAAACTGTTAACACTTTAAGAAATAGAAAAAAAAAGACTGAGGAAGAGACGCTACGGTTAAAGATTATTGGTTGCGTTGGACATGCGACTACTTTTGCCAATCAGTACGGTAAGGGAAGAGGTCATGTGTCTTCCTATATATAGAAGGACCTGGCCTATCTACCTGAGCTATGCAGTATAAAAAAATCCTACGTGAGAAATATGCAGTATAAAAAAATCCTAAAATGCTGTATCCAATATTACAAATCTAATACAGGAAAAATCCAAGATAATTCCGGTTAAAACTTTGAATGTCCTCATGAAAAGCATGACTAAAATGCTCACTCAACTCCGTAGAGTCATAACCACCGAGAGAGAAGGCCTCCACATAATTAGTAAATATAACCCGTCATTGACGGGTAAGCGGTCTAGTATACAAGAAAATTTATCGTCCAGCTGACTGAATTAGGAACAGTGAATGCATAAAAATTACACAATGGGAAAGCAAGTCTGATGAAATATATCAGTTTCATCTAAAATTAGATTCACATTACGACGGATTTCACAACGGCAGGCGCTGAAGTTAAGCAGAACTTCAGGAAACCTTCATCACATAAAAAGAGATGATATTGCTCATTTGCGACATCAATGACATGGGAACCCGACAATTGGGTGGACGACAATTCGGTGGAAACGCAAATTCGATCGAGATTTTTTAATCACCAAAGAATTTGAGTATTTAACTCGTTGTTTGTTTATAATTGACACATCTTTATAGCAATTCCAAATCAATTTGCTTCATTCATTTTAGGTCGAAGTGAAACTGGGGGTGCTGCAGTGCCGCAGTGCCTATGGACGAGCCGCCACTGCTTTTGCATTTCTTTGCGTAAAATAATTTGAAGTGACTGCCATAATTTTTACTTGTCGTTCATATTTGTCATCCTCACATGCAACTTGAGAACTGGCTTGAGAGAGTTTGGGCCTAATTTCCATTATTTGTTTACGCCAGGACATTTTTATTAAGCTTAATCTAAATTGGCGTATTTCTTTTTTCTTCAAATATGCTTTAATTAAATTATTAAAAACCTAAAAAGAAATGAATAATAATAATAATAATAATAATAATAATAATAATAATAAATTACTTCGCTGGAATACTACAATGAGAACAAATTCATTTACATATCTAAAACCCACCTATAAGCGTACTTATAAATTTAAAAATTTGAAACAATCCGGCTACTGGAGCCTTGTACATGTAAATATTTTGTAACTAATTGATTAAATAGTGCTTAAAAATGCTGTAATTTATATATATTAAAATCTAAAAAAGAACAGAATAATAAATTATATTTCCTCTTTAAAAGCGTAAAAATCCGTTCGGTCATCTTGATCCGTAAAGATCCGTTCATTCTACCACGACCTACTGGATACCTATTTAGTATCTAGTAGGTCGTGATTCTACACCTGTTCAAGGCAAAAGCGTTTCCTTTAAATGCGAAATTCCGATAAAGAAAAGGATTACAATTTTTGCCGACAGATGTCGCTTTTATTCATAGGTTTTTTTACCGCCGACCCAATTATGATTCTTTCTTGTTTCGGTTCATAATCCATGTTCTTGAATAATAGAATTCTTTCTACACTATTTATTCAGGGTATGGCGGTGAAATTATTTCGTTTAACTCTAAAATATTTAGCGAAGCGGTGTTTTTCCGCCATTGCGAAAAGACTGGGAATTGATCAGCCATGAACGACAACAACGCACTGGTTAGCCAACTTTTCTCATTTTTTTTTTTGTTAAAAGACAGCCAATCATAAAAAATCTCTATTTTTAAGGCCACCAATCATAGCAACGAAAACGACAATAGCAGTTCCTTATTCGATAGTTTAAATTTTCAAATTTCAAAAAGCCTTAAATGTTAACACCTATAGTAGATGACCATCCAGCAGAGTGTGCCCTCACTGTGTGTGCACATTCGGGTTGTAGAGTTAGGCAAACAATTAAACGGTACCGCAGTTTAAAATACAGCCAGCCCTCTTTCTCGATATTAAAAATAAATTTTGTGCTAGAGTAAGTAATTTGATACAATCATCTCCCAACCGAAATCTCTGAAGCTAATTAGAATAAACCCTTCACGAGGGATAAATTTCCAATAATCATGAAACACGTCTTTCTTAATTTCTTACAAAAGTGTCATATATCAATTTTCATGGATTTAATCAAGGATAAACTTAGAAAATGACGAAATTTCATACAAGCTTACATTTCCTATTTACCCCTTAAGAGATGAATTTCGTAAAATCCTTTATTAGCGAGTCTCTACATTATAAAATAAAACTACAGACCAAATTTCATATTGATAGTTTCAGCGGCCTTGATCCGGCGATGATGATTCTGTCAATCAATCAGAACATGCTATTTTATATTTATAGATTTAGCAATAGCGAAGCATTGCCGGGTCCGCTAATGAAATAATAATTATTAATCGAGCTAAAAATTTTATTTCAGTTGACAACTGTTGCTGCAAACGTTTCTACGCTAGAAATAAACTTTACAACGACATTTTTATATATATTCAATAATTTTCAAACAATGATTAATAACTTCTTTGATTCAGTATTGTTTTATTCAGAAATATTTAAAATTATATTCATTAGCTCAATTGAGACAAAAATATTAAATTACTGCTAATGTGTGCCACTCTGCCGTTTCCGTACGTTTAGTACCAGGCCGAACTATAAATACTAAACGTCCCTAAAAGTAACTTATTTATAGTTCGGCCTTGGTTTAGTAAGACATGCGTCACAAAATTCATGCACCAATGAATAAGCCACAGTATAGAGATAAGCCAACGAATTAGGAAACTTCTACGAGGCCTATTAGTTTTTCCAACCTCTGATGGGCATAAAATAAAGACAAGTGTGAATAACAAAATGATTTTATTACCAGGAGTCAAGTACAGTCAACGTTACTCTTTGACATAATCACCGTAAAGACTGAAAAATTTGTCATACCGGTGGATGAGTTTTCCAATACCCTCTTCATAGAAGTTTGCCGCCAGCATGTTGAAATAGGTTTCCACGGCGTCTTGAAGGTCTTCGTTTGGAAAGCTCTCTGGAAAATGCACAGACAATTCACTAATGGTAAACCTCGGTCTCTCTCGAACCATTTGGTCAACTCGCTGAACAACGTCTTCTCTAGCGACAAACTTGCATCCTTGTCCACCTTCATCATGAACGTTAGTTCTGCCATCTTTAAATTTCCTGCACCACTTTCGCACAATACTATCACTCACACAGCTTCCACCGTATATGTAGCTCATTCGGCGATGAATTTCTGCTGCGCTATTCTTTTCTGCGGTAGCGAGAGAATTAATCATGCCGGCGATGTTAAGGGGCCTGCAGCTCAGCTCCAACTGACACGTTGGGCACGGCCAACACCATCTAGGTCCTAAACAGATGGTGGCGTTGAGTCGGCAGTGGCAGATGTTTTGGTGGAGAACTACCCAGTAGCACAGTGCGCTGATCTGCCTCCTACTGCTCGGCTGGTCACTTTGATCCAACAGCGCGATCTGTTATCCAATAGCGCGATCGGAGGTTGAGGGGAAAAAATAGCCCTCGTAATAATTTGTTGAATGTGTATATGTCCGTGATTGTATAGTCGTATCACTGCTGCATTGTGGCCGCAGGCGGAATATGAAGCAAACATTAGCGGTTTTCTATCTTGATTTTTGGCTTAAAAAAAATATTAAGAAGGCCAGCCAGCATTTATAAAAATCTTAATCTTTCTCTAGGAAAGTAACAAAAAAAATGAAATAAAAATACTTTTAGCAGAGCGTGGTTTCGATCCACGGACCTCTGGGTTATGGGCCCAGCACGCTTCCACTGCGCCACTCTGCTAGCTGAATGGGCACGTTATATCCATATATTTGTGGAAGAGATATAACCATTTGATTCTTTTTTTTTTTTATTTTTTTTACTTTTGACTATTTGATAAAATCTATTTTTTTTTTTTTAATTTCTGAATTGCTGTAAGCGAGAAGGAGTTGCTGCCTAAATACAGCATGCACGGCGACCAAGAAGCAATCCCGATTGCAAGAAGAGATGGAAGTCCACATACCGGAAATTCTGATTGTAATACCTATTTTGAATGGAAATGTTATTAATGATTGGCGGTATGCCACAGTGAAAGAATTAACTAATGCCCAGACAAAATCTTAATATATATATTTATAAATTAACTGATCATTCCATCAAATTATCGATTATTATAGTCTTGCATTATCAAGTTTGAGTATTTTAACCAGTCAGCTTCACGGTGCGCACTATTAATTAATTCCGTTTTGTATTATTTTATAGGTAATAAACATGCATTTTGAATTTCGCAATAGAAATCTTTTTGTTTATTCTCATCAGTGTCCGCGCAATCCGCTTGCCAAACCGCCAGTGGCGATTATTCAACTAATCTGACGAATAACTATTACATGTGGCAAAGATCCTTGGCTAATACTGTTTATACGGACAATTTTTATACGTAAATGTTTTATTTAACTTTAGATTTGAAAAAAAAAATCACATGTAATTGACCAATAGCCTCGAAAATGAGATTATCATGTGATTCACGCATTCCCGAAAGGATATGACGTTGTTAAGACATCTGAACATCGAATTCACGCATTCAAAACAGTATCCCAAGTATTCTTCCACCATAATTCCAAGTACAAGAGAGCGATACGATCGTTTCAAGTAGCACATCCCACCAAAATAAAATCACTTATCGGGAAGAAAGAATGGTTCCGATATTAGGATTCGGACAAATTTTATAAAATATGTGGTGAGAACCCTCATATAAAAACATTGTGTTCCAGAAATATGACTGGTTGATATTCCAGTCTGAGAATCAGTTGTTTTTTGTGCAATTTACATATCTTTCGGTAATTTTTTTTTACAATAGGAAAATGTTCAGTCACGCCGGAAGTTGATGATTTTCGAAAACATGTAAATGGTAAAGGTCATAAAACATCCCTAGAAATACAAAACTTTATTTAACTTTGTTTATTGTATGCACAGTTTATTATTATTATTAATAATATAAACACTGTTTTTCGCTTCACCAAAATGCCATGCTCGATATTTTTAAAATTTAAATTTGGCTAAAAACGTGGCTTAAAGAAAATCGCTATTGGTTAAAATATTGGCGATAAAAATTTCAAGTATTGAGCGGCCACTACATTATACATATTTTCCACACAAAAAAAAAATAATAAAACAAGATACCAATAATTTTATTCCTTAAGAATTTTGAAAGTTTTACATACTAATCGCTTATGTAACATTAGCAACCTTAGCTACTAAAATATAGCGAGGAGTTATGTTATTATTAAACGAAAGACAATTTCACATCTATAATGAGTAATGAATTTTAAAAGGGTGGTGGTCATAGAACCAAGCACTGCGACCTCATATCTATTATACTATCCCCAATGGTGATGAAAGAACGATTATGAACGGGACAAACACAAACATCCATGCCCTCGGCGGGAGTCGAACCCGCGACTCGCTGGTGTCGAGAGCGGAAAGACCTGTGCCTTAACCCTCTCGGCCACCGTCCCGGCTTCATATATAAATGTATGTATGTATGTATGTATATTTGTTTGTCTCTTCTGCAAATCTACAGTTTTATTCTGATCTTGATAAAATTGTGCACACTTCACTTTCAAAGCAAGAGGAAGAGCGCTGTCTACCTGAAATTTCTCAAAAAAATTTAATAATGAGTTAAATAAATTGCGCAGTTTTTTTTTCCTTCAATAAGAGCTTTGTTTTTCAGCTCAAGAATCTCTTTCTACTACTTTGACTATCTATCACTCTGTCATTTCTTTTCATTGTTAGGACGGTTTTATCTGCTTAATAAAAGGGGGAGGGTATGAGCGGATGCCGAGCGGAACAAGAGTGAAAAACAAAAAAAGAACAGCGAAAAGTAATGCCTCCATGGCTGTAACTTTTTTATTTTTTAACCGATTTTCAAAATTCTTTTTGTATCTGATACTTACATTTTTCCTCTATGTAATGCACTATTCACTTTTTGACATAGTCCCCATCCCTTCCCACGCATTACACCAACGCGTGGACTAGTTGAGTGAACCCGTCGGAGAGGAATTCCGGGGTTGTCGTCGACACGAGGATTGAATGTCAGCTTTAGATCCTCTACTGCAGCACGATAACGCCCGTCCGCACACGATCGCCACACATCAGAGGGGGTTGCAGCGCCTACAGTTCAAAGATGAAAAACTGCAAATCAAGATTGAAAGATTTGCACCTTGCGACTTTCACCACTTCCTGAAGAGGAAAGAGCACCTTAAGGGCCATGAGTTGCGTTCTGACGACGAGGTGAAACCTGCCGTTCGGTCCTGGTGTCGACAGCAACCCCGGAATTCCTCTCTGACGGGTTCACCCGACTAGTCACACGTTGGCGCAATGCATGGAAAGGGATGGGGACTATGTCGAAAAGTGAATAGTGCATTACATAGAAGACAAATGTAAGTATCAGATACAAAAAGAATTTGGAAAATCGGTTAAAAAATAAAAAAGTTACAGCCATGGAGGCATTACTTTTCAGTATGCCTTCGTACATGCAACAATGCGAATTTTTGGGATTGATCTTAGAGTTAAAAAGTAACTCTCAACATGATGACTGAATGATTAAGATCAACATTCATGTATGGCTAATTAATGCTAGGCCTATTGTTAAATATGGCTAATTATTATTAAGCCTATTGTTTAAAATGCATACATTCTTCAAATGAATGTATATATGTGGCATACCTTCTTCAAATGTGCATTTAGCATTATCGAAATTGATGATATTCATAACCTTTTTGCTCATTTTAAATAAAATTACTAATTTTTAATTAATTTATTTTAAAATAATTTTACGCGTTATGAATTATAGATTCGGATTTATTTTGAAAAAGTAATTTCTATTTCGTGTTATGAATCGTTTTCCTAATTCGACAAATACACGTAGTATTAAATTTACGACCGGCCTCTACTTCAAATGATATCTATCTATAAATCAAAATATACAATAATATATCATTTTAATAAATAAATAAATAAATAAATAATAATAATAATAATAATAATAATAATAATAATAATAATAATAAAGGGGGGGTGATTCCATGTCAAGTGGACCAAAATAAGAAAATGTTCCCAATTTAACTTCCCCAATTTTTTTGAAATTTTACACACTTATTCCTACAGGGTAGATATGAAAATATACCAAGCAAGAACATTCTATTTAGCTTGATTGGTGTGCTATAGCCCTCCAAAAAATGGTTCAAAGAACAGCGGCCGACAAAATGTGATTGAGTGACTAGTTTTGAGTTGAGGCTATGTATTAATGCTGTAAATAAAATTCTTTGAAGCCATATACAGTTCTTTGGTGCAAATCCAAAAATTGAAGTTTTGAGGCTTGTACTAAAATATTGAGTGCCCAACTGTAGCCCAAAGTTGACAAAAAAAACCATTGTTATTTGTCGCGTCAAATGTATGCCCAACTTTCAATGCACACAGATTCCATGGAAATGAACTAAATTAGATGCTATTTTGAGATATAACTGACACTATTGATGCTATAAAGCCTGCAAAGTTTGAAGCTCTATAAGCTTACACTTTTTGAGATCTGTCCGCATAAAATTGGATGAAAAAATAAACTTCCAGAAAATAGGGTATGTTTGGGAGAAAATATTTCAAATGTCATAACCTCAAATTTCAAAATTTTTTATACTGTGTGAAAGATCAGATTTTTCTCTATCAGAATCATATTTGATCAGTCTGGGATGTTCAAATATGAAAGAGTAAAAATTATTTGAAAAGTGACAAATTTTAGTTATTTGCCTTTTTATTTTAATGTAAACTATTTGTTATTGTATGGTTTTTTCTTAACTTTTACTGTCTTTAACATGCTGTTGGCCAAATTAAGGAAACAGTTAGTTCTCATATGTTGTACTTTTTGTTTGAAGCTACAGTAGTTGCCTTAATGGCATTATAGCCCATTGCACTGCCAGAAAACTACATGAATGAGTATTCTAGTGTGTATCATCTTTCATTGTTATTGTAAACAGTACTTGTGAAGAAAAATCTAACAATGATAGTACGTATTTTCATTTTACAAAATGCAAATATCATCGTTTAAATTAACATAATAAAATCCTTCAAATTACTCTTTCTTATTCTTTCCGCTTGTAAACAAATTCTTTTCTTTATTAATAAATACGTAAACAAAAATGGACAATTTTTGTTGTGATTTTTTGTGCTTCATCCATTTGGTAAGTACATTTTAAATGACACATTAGTTCAACTGTTTAAGTTGATTCAAGCAGATGAACCTTCATCTGTAAAGAAAAATTTGACTTGAAAAAGTGTTTTTTCTTTCAGAATGGCTCATCTTAATGAACAAGAAAGAATAACATTTCTGATGATGGTAGGCTGGGGTGATAGGAAAAGGTCATACTCGGAGGCAAGAGATATTTTCAATGATACTTTTCGAATTGGAATGGATCCTATCTCCAAATCGACTGCGGAGAGAACGGTTAGAAGATTTGAAGCTACAGGCTCTGCGAAAGATCGAGCTAAATTAGGAAGACCAAAGTCAGCAACAAACGAAGAAGAAGCGTTGAATCTTTTATTGTCATTTACGGAAAATCCTCACAGTAGTCTTCGTAGAACTGCCCAAGCTCAAGAAATTGCTACATCTTCTGTTCGCAGGATTTTGAAAAGTAATAAATTGCATCCTTACAAAATGACACTTGTTCATGAGATAAATAAAGATGATCCCGACCGACGTTTAGAATTTTGTGAGGACATGATGTTTAGAATAGATCAAGATCCAGACTTTCTTTACAACATTGTATTCTCAGATGAAGCAACATTTCAATTGAATGGTACTTGTAATCGGCATAATTGCAGGTATTGGGCAGACGAGATTCCTCACTGGATGCGAGAGAGCAAAATCCAATATCCACAAAAATTAAACGTTTGGGCTGGAATAATAAATAATCATTTGATTGGGCCATTCTTTATCGATGGTAATCTTACTGCTCAAAGGTATGAAAACATGCTTCGAAATGAAATAATTCCAGCAGTAAGGGAGATTGCTGGCGATAACTTGGAGCACGTTTGGTTTCAGCAAGATGGTGCTGCACCTCATTACGGACGGAACGTTCGTAATTATTTAGATGAACATTTTCCTGATCGTTGGATTGGACGAAGAGGTCCGATCGAATGGCCTGTCAGGTCACCTGATTTAACTCCACTTGATTTTTTCTTCTGGGGTTATTTAAAAAATCGGGTTTACGTAACGAAACCTCAAAATTTAGATGAATTGCGTCAGAGAATAATTGATGTAGCTGCCCAAATACATGCAGAATACTTAAACAATTCCATCGAATCTGTTTACCATCGATTAGCTTACTGCCAGGAAGTAAACGGTGCACAATTTGAGCATTTACTACAATAAAGTTATTGGCGCCAATCGTGAGAGGCAAGGGGACTCACCTGAAACAAGCACCCCGATAAGTGAGAGGCAAGGGGACTCACTAAAAACAAGCACCCCGAAGAGAACAAAAAACTACTACGTCCACGTCGTTGTTCCTGGGTTATGCTAAACGTAGTTTTTTACTAAAGTCAGATACAAAATCAACGAAAGACGTTAACCTCATATTAGCTGTAGAAATACTTTCACTAGCGAGAAAGAATTGTTTTTGCAATTAGAGCGCCATCAATCGGTCGACTGTCATACTGTATCATTAGATAGCCTTTTCAAAAATACTAATTTTGTGTTCCGAAGCGTATGTCCCGAGAAATTTGACCGTTTGCAGACTTCTGATTTGTATTTGTTTTTCTGCGATTACAGCGCCATCTATCGCGAATCAAAAAAATTTTTTTAGCTAAAACTTGTTCACTTTTTCACGTAGAATCCGAATCTGCAATAAAAAATGGGGTTTCCATTTAAGATTTCAAAGTTGCCCCCCGCTCCACCCCCGGGGATGGGGATGGGGAGTCGTGTTTGGTATCATTCGATAGATTTTTGAAAAATATTGAACACGTGTTTTTCGAGTTTTTCGATCCGATGTAAATTTCGCGAAATATTCGACCGTCCCGCTTCTTTTGGCACACTCTGTATATTTCTTGAATTATTTGCACGTATAATAAACTACACTAAACTAAACTAAACTAATATTTTGTTTTGTACCTATAGGTTGATTTAAATGCCAAACCTATCCGCCAGATGGCATCCGCTACGGTTTATGAATTTTGTTCTAGTTTATTTACAAAAGTTTAGTGAAGATGAACGTTAAAGACTTAAAAGAAAAGCTTCAGTTAATAGGAGCGAAAACTGACGGAAATAAACAAGTATTGACTAACAGTGAGCAAATTTTATAATGAATTACGATTCACGAAAGTGACGATGCTAAATACTGGGCTAGGCTACGACATCTCATTTAACCTCACTGAATTTTTCGATCTGTAGGAAATCCATGAAACTTGAGATTTTTGTTTTTAACATTGTTGTTCGAACATTGTGGAACTGAACAATTTACATTCATGTTCTTATACAGTATTCTTAACATTGCCGAGATTTTCTCCTCATTTCGACCATAGCGTCATAGCCTCAGATTCATAAAGCGTAAGCGCTGCCATCTATATTTAAATCAACCTATTAAGTAATTTTGTTTTATTGCAATTTCGTTCTAAAGCGTTTGGGAAGGTATAAAAGCTTAATGTAGGTTTTTGTATCTCGAATTGGTACAATTAATTGCAGCACACCAAGGAGGTTTTCTTTTTTGTTGTTGTTGTTGTTGTATTATCCATTGTTTAAAAAACAAAACGAAAAATTTGAATTTTCTGGAGTAAAACTTTTATTTCGCAGGCTAACAAGTTTTATGTAAAAATAACCTTTGGAACATTTACTAAAGTGAAGCGTTTAAGAGAAGCAAGAGATCGCATATCCACAATAGAGTTTATTTATTTATTCTGGATATGCGAGCTCTTGCTTCGCTTCAGCTCCTCATTTAATTAGCCATTTTCAGTTTTCTTGGGGGCGTGGCTTGTGCGTGCGCTATGGTTACTTCCGACAGGCAGAAGCGTTTTCGGTTGGAGCCATCCCAGCTTATCTGCTGCTTCTCCCAGCCAGCCGCGTATAAACGTTGGGTCTTGTAGCACAGTGTACATGCTTAAATGATTTAAAATAGCTGATGCATTGAAGATACATAAAGAAGCCGTTGTTTCCGATGGTTGGGAGAAACTGTTAAAGTCCCAGGCGAATGAACAAATCATCCTATACCAAAAAGCAAGCTAAACCACAGCAGAAATCGGCTTCGGAACTTAACAAAATAAATTATAAACCAAAATTCCTAATATACAATAAAAATTACATAACATGTTTGTTATACATCGTAAGTTTTATGTATTTTTTTTTTTACCGTATATAAGGAATTTATTGTTTTGAAATAACCATGTCGTCACATTGATTTAATTATCTTGTTCATTTTAATTTTATGTGTTTACGAAATAATGGTTATTTTATAAGAAACAGATTAATATAATTTTAATTTCTGCAAGGAGAACTATACCCATGAAAATAAAAAAAAGAAAAGGAATCATTTATTAAACAACAGACATCCAGGTTTTATTTTATTTACTGTTTTCTTTGCAGAAAATAGCACCCCCTCTCACGTCGATACAGTAGAATCACATACATGTATTTATGAATTTCAATTAGCTTTAGAAATTGTCGGTTCAGTCAAAGTCAAGTCAGCTCAAGACTGAAACATCGTCGCTGATGCTTCGCTAAACAAGACGCCATGTTCGAGAGCCTTTCAAGCCATGAACACTTGCGCAATGAGAATCGGAACATAGTTTACAACGCTCAAAGCTACCTAGATAATTATTATTATTATTATTATTATTATTATTATTATTATTATTATTAT
>JAHWFO010036886.1:2181214-2229275 GCA_023313115.1 Rhysida immarginata
TTATTATTATTATTATTATTATTATTATTATTATTATTATTATTATTCAATTCAATTCAATTCAATTTAATTCTATTCAAACAAATAGATTACATATGCTGATTACACGGATTATTCACAATGCTGGTAACTACATTGAAGGACAGTAAAACTTCGATCCAGTTTTAAAAAACGGTTGCCACTGTTAAAGTCCCAACCCTCGTACTTACTGTTCATGTGTTCAGATATTGCAAAATTTCATCAAACAAATACCCCGAGCGACGCCGAGTATATCAGCTAGTTCAAAATAAACCTCGAAAAGGAAAAAAATTGGAGCACACACAGCTATACAATGCTATTCTAACAATGGAGTCTTAGTATGGCTATGTGCGCTCAATTATTTTTGTTTGTTTTTGCGGTTTATTTCGAATATGGCGATTTCTTAATTTGCAAGCATCAATAGTAGCTTTGGGCGAGTAACATATTTCAATTTGGTGTGACACAGTTCGGTTTGATACATAATTCAATTTGGTGTGATACATATTTCAATTTGGTGAGATGGTTCTCTTATAAGTGTACGTTTACATAAACACAGTGGCTACCATCCCGGTGCTGGGATTTAGCTTCAATCCCAGTGGAGCGCCGTGATTTGTTCATCTAATCACGTGGTACAGGAAATGGCACCTGCGATTAGATCGCGATTCTGTGTGTTTCGAAGTGGGGCAAAAATTTATAGTTTGCTAGAATTAGAAAATCTATTAGAGCTGTACAAAAAATTGAAATTCGTAGTTTTGGAAACGAGGCTATAGAACATAAGAACATGCACTATAAGCGTGCAATGGGAGCGAGGGCTCTACCATGGATGAAGAAAAGAAGGCTCTTTTCTTCATCCATGGCTCTACTCAAATACTACGAAGTGAAGTTCGCATATGTTTTTTGGTGGACAAAACTACAGGCTTCCGAAAACTCCTAAAATTTGAAGTAATATTATTATCAATTATAATATTGTTATTGGTTGGTTCGATCGGGTGATATTATTTTCGCATATTGCAGGACTTTCATACAAGGCTGTGAGGCATTAATTTCCGTTATACTGTCGTTTTGTTGATATGTTATTTTGTCATTGTCACTTGGAATAATACATTAATTTTAGATTAATAGATAAGCATTAAACAGCTAACAACATAGATAAAATAAATGAAAGAAAAAATACAAGTAAAAAACAGTTTAACTAATTAAAAATTTTATTTAATTACAGTTCCAGGCATCTCGGCCCGTACCACGTGAATACATGAGCTAATCACCGCGCTCCACCGGGATTGAAGCTAAATCCCAGCATCGGGATGGTAGCCACTGCGTTACACAAAAGTATTGATTTCACCTACCTCCTGCAAGTGTTAATGTAGAAAATTTGTACTCATGAATGGCAGTTCCTCCAATTGTTTGTACAATTAATCTCAGGACGTACCATGTGGCAGGAGCGAGTTCTGATATCGTAACTTTTTTATCTGTAGGCGAAATGCTGCTTCCAACAACCGTCCATTCTTTAGTAGAAGTTGCTCTATATTCAACGGTAAAGAACTCTACTGGACAACCAACTGACGGCCATGAATCCAAATTTAAAGTAACAAATGTCGAACTTTCTTTGATCAGCATATCCTTTGAAGGTAACTCGCCTTTTAATTAAAAAATGATAAAAAACGATAAATGCTAAAATAGAAGAGGGATGTTACAAGTAAAATAATTTTATGAAGTCGACCATACAATAGATAACTAAATTTTGAAACATATTGAGTCTTAGTTGTTTGTAAATATTTAAACAGATGGGTTTTTATAAACAACAAATATTATAATAAGAAAGGATCGACGAGTTTCGGCTGTAACCTTCTTCAGGACATCTCTTACAATGAATTGACAAATTTATTAATACGAACCAATTTATAAACATCCAAACCACATCAGAAATTGATTCACTTCAGCAAACTACTAAAGGCATTCTCTTGCAAATGGATAGGAAGGAACATCTTCATTGTTGCTCCTTTCCCTCCTCTTCTTGTTCTTTTTATTTATTTGAGTTTTAATTTTTATTATCGATTTCTATAGTGTATATGTTTTCTTTAATCAATTTAATTAATTTCCTGTTTATTATTTATTTTTATTTACTAATTTAATGATAGTGAGTATTATAATTTATAGGCTCACAGAGTAATAATATAAGGTTAATTAGGGGGAGGCCGTGGCCTGGTGGGCTTTCGATGAAACACAACTTCAGTGAAGGTTAAGCAACATCAGGCACGGCTAGTCACTGGATGAGTGACCATCCGTGACTCACGATCCTCACCCCCCCCCCCCCCGGGCCACCGTGACCATCATAAAGCAGCCGCTAATCCAGGTCCATCCAGGGACCCAACTCGTCGGCCTCAGGCAATACAGGCCCTGGATGGACGTATTGAATTATCAGTACAAATAAATAAATAAAAATAATTGTGATGATAGTAATAGTGTTGATAAGATAATAATGCCATTTCTTGAAAAAGTATTTCTTAAAAGTTACTTAAAATTAATTTACCAGTCATATAATGCGAAAAAGATTTAGTTTCCTAATTTATAACTATTTTTCATTTATGTTATGTGAACGATGGAATTCATTTTTGATTTTGATTTTTTTTACAAACCTTTATTGACATGTTTTAACTTTGTTTAAACTAACTTGCTGTGTTTACATCCTGTTTCTTCATTCAAGTTGTACACAGTTGTTAGTTATATTTATTTTATCACTTTTATTTTATTTATTTTTATTATTTATTTATCACGTATTGTATTTGTTTATTAATTGATTTACTTATCGACGTAAATATTTATTATATTTATTGGTTTAATAATATTTTATATGCACTTTTAGACTTTCCTATAAATTTAACTTCTCAGAGGGTCCACTTGCAAATTTTCTCTCACCCTATATCCTTCCACTATTTAAATTAGAAGGCCACTATCTGGTCTATATCTAGACGTTATAGACGTTACCTTGTTTCTCCCTATTCTCTTGGCAAACTGTTTTCTATCATATCAGTATCTCTGCCGATTAAATTGCTTTTCTCCATAGTTTCATCAGTTGTTTTTAAACTCCCTCTTTTGGTGTTTAATATTATACTTATAATATCACTCTCTTTTTATTTATCCTTAATTGGTATCGTTTTTTAATTTATTTAATTGTATTTGTTGTATTATTTCGATTTATACAAAATTTATTTTGTGTAAATATAGTTAGCTTATATCAATTGTAGATCATCCCATCGGATCATCTTAATAACACCAGCCCCCATTCATCGAACCTCCTTCCATAATGTTTCTCTAAATTACCTAAGATTTATTATAAATTCATTATAAGAAATGTCCTGAAGAAGGCTACGGTTAAAATGCGTCGATCCTATGTAGTTTAATATACAGGGTGTATCTGAAACCCTGTCACAAACTTTTAGAGGAGGTAGTATGGATGATTCTAAGCAAAAAAGTTCATATGAACATGGGTTCGAATTTGAACGATAACCGAGATATGAACACAAATAAAAATGCCGCCACTAAGATCAACAAGTTAACGACTCAGGTTCTATAACCCATAGCATAATGAAGTTTGGGAGAATAATAGGGTACATAGAATTGTGTATACGGTTAAACTTTTATCGAATTCCAACGAGTAGTTTCCGAGTTACGTAGTCAACATCGTAAAACGTGGTGGTTAGTAACTCACATGTGAGCACGTGTTACGATGTTGACTGCGTAACTCGGAAACTACTCGTTGGAATTTGATCAAATTATGACAGGGTTTCAGATACACCCTGTATGTGGTTTGAAAGACCTATCTATTTAGATAATTAAAATTACCTGCTCCTCCTGTTTCCACGGTAATTATATCACTGGCTGCTCCAATACCAATAGAATTCAAAGCTTCCATGTATAATTGATAAGTTGTTCCACACGTTAAATTATCCAAGGTATAAATTCTGTGTTCAGGACGAATTTCAGTGATAGACCAATCTTCACTTACTTTTTTATGATATAAAAGATAGCCTTTAAAGCGTATATATAATTACAGCAATTAAATAAGAAATAAAACCCTAAAATTATTTACAATATTAAACTTAATGCTAATTGCAAATTAAATTTTTTCATAAGTTCATACCTCGAATAGAATCGCCACCGTTCCAATCAACCTTCCACTGTACTTGAATTGATGATTTTGTTCTAGATATGATGTCAACTTTAGGATGAGATGGGGGAACTGTAAAACAGAATTAGCATCCATGCAGGATTTTCTTAAGCCAATTTATTAGCACGTGGACAAAATTAGTCATTCCTTTAGAGATATATGTGCATTTTATGATGCCATGATGTACTATTAGCGATGTTTTCGAAAGTAGAAACACTACGAAAGAAATCCTTCCGTAAACTAGTAGACCAAGCAACAGATCGAACGTGGCGAAGTCTGAAGCGTGATATCAATGGAAATCGTTTTTCAAGGTTAGGAACTATCGCAAACAACTGCAAACTTAAGCGCAGAAATGGGAGCCGGTACGAATATCCTCTGACGCGAAGCGACTACACTTGGATTTTATGGTCGTGCAACTGTTCAGAATCGTTGATCACACCTTCTACTGTCAGGCATCATTTAGAAAGGTATAATCAACACTGTCACGAGTCACGCTACACGATCTAAAGATATAATGGTCTCTTTGTACGGCAAACGGGGTGTGTTGTGCTCGCAGGAAATTTGGAGGTACTAGAGTGATTGTCTGCGACCGTTTTTTCAGCTTTGGTCTCGGTCCCTTGGTTTCTATTTCAAAAGTATACAAAGAAATTCTGAGCAATTCTGCGCTACCAACGCACCTACCTAAAGGGCAAGGAACCTTATTTCGGAGTTTGAAGACCTGAAAGAGGAACATCTCACCAGGCCATTCAAAAGCTTCGACCTCAACTCCAATGAACATCTTTGAAATAAGCTAAAGCGTCAATTTTTGGCCAGAGCTACTCACCAATGTCCACTCATGAACTGTTCACCATTCTACAGGAGGAATGGAAAATATTTAGTGGAAATTTAGTGGGAATTTAGTGTATCAAAATTTAGTGGAAAGCTTAACGCGGAGTATATGGGTTTATTGTAAAGACGAAAAGAGGACCGACCTAATATTACTCCACGAAACATAAACAGTGGGTATCCGAAAATATTTAGCTATTTAATGTCAATCAATTTTATTAGCGCTTAGGCAATTTTCTAATTGATAAAAGAGAATTTTTACGGTTCAAAATGTAAGAAATTCTCTCTCACTAGAAAGTTTGATAGCTGTGTTATCACCTTATGCCCAGCAAAGAACTATTGAACCCATTACTTAGTTCCAAGATTTCCTGGTTTACTGAGGGGGAAAGATCTCTCATGGAAAATTCTGCGGTAATGTCTTACTTCGGAATGACTAAAAACTCGAATCTGTTATAATTTGTTGGTGAAAGTTAAAGAACCCTGAATTACATAAAAAATACTGCCCTCACTAGTGACACATGAACAGCTCATTTCCAAACGGAACTAAGTCCTTTCGAAAATGAACTCTTCGATTAGATCATTCGTTCGACTGAATACACTAACAAAAAAATGTAGGGTGGTCTCAAATTTACTAAAAATCAATCAATATAGAAATTTTGAGAATACCTTGTACAATTACATTATAAGTGATTTCATCTCTTCCGTAATCGTTGAAAACGGTGCAAGTATAATTGCCAGAATCTTCATTACTTGCTTTGGTTATCACTAGAGTTCCGTCTTGGCGAAATATATAATGTTCTTCTTCTGTCAATTGTTTCGTTCTGTATTGGAAACAATGAAATTTTCAAGTCACAGATAAGAATCCTGATTACAGCAAGAACTTAAATATATGGTGAAATATAAGCATTTTTTACTAAATATCTTTAACTGCGCATGCGCAAGAGTTACTAAAATGTCTTTTGCATAATTTATTAGCCAAATGTATATAGCTACTCTGATAAAAAGGCCAAGCAAATATCCTGAAAATTCCAAAAGATATCGTCGATAGAATGATTTGAATTTCATTTTTTCTCAAAAATAAACAAAACGATAAGGGGGTTTCTCCAAAAAAAATTTTTTAACTGGATACCAGTACAAACTTCTCCTTATGCTGGCGTATTGACTTCATATCAGTTTTCACTTCTTCATACGTCCGCGCAGTTATCATTTCGTCATCTGCCCACGCAGTTTTCACTTCTTCATCGTCGCTGAAATGCAGCTGCTGACGAACTGTTTTAGATACCAGAACAGGTGGTAATCACTGGACGCGAGATTCGGACTGTTAAGCGGATGGTCAAGATGTTCCAACAAAAGATCTGATTAGTTGGAACAACTTGACCACTCGCCTTACAGTCCAGACCTCGCGTCCAGTGACTATCACCTGTTCCAGAATCTAAAGGAGTTCGTCGGCAGCCTGCAGCAATGAGGAAGAAGTGAAAACTGCTCAGCTTTCCTCACCGGCGACAGACTTCTATGAAGCATGCAGAAGCTCATTAAGGGCTAAGACAAGTGTATAAATAAATTTGGAAACATGTGCAAAAATAGTTAAACGTATAGAGAATCTGGAAAAGAAAAAATTTTGAAAATATATAAAGTAGTTTTGTTTTTATTACAACGCGTAACTTACTTTCTGAATACACCTCTTACGTTGAGGTATTAAATAAATAAAACAAATATATGTTGAGGTTGATTTTTATTGTTTTTGGTTGAGGAAGAAATCCAATTTATTGTTTTATGGCTATTATCTTTTACACATTCCGTGGACAAACACAATCATCCATGCCCACAGCGGGATTCGAACCCGCGACCTGACTGTTCAAGAACTGCAAAGTCTACGCCCCAGCATACACGACGATCTGGCCGGCCAATTCAATTGGAGCCGCGCATTGTTAGACATATCTGTTTTAATGTTAGGCAAACTGTTTGTGTCCATAAGCTCTGTGTCCATTAGCTCTGTGTCCATTCCGCGCATTTGGAGAGATGCGTCGAATGGCTTTGCATTAAATTGCTATTGAACAAAAACTACGCAGACATTTTTATGAAATCGCCTTGTAAGACAAAATTCACAACGTCAAGGAACTGTTGAAGAGCTCATTTATAAGATATTCCAGCTGAAATACAGGTGATCCAAAAGTCAGGAAAAACTTGAAAACTCAATAGTTCGCATACGAATACAGATAAATTTACAGTGACGGAAGAAACTGCAACTGATTCGTACATTCTGGACGAGTTTAATAGTTTCTATAGCTCTATTAAATACATCTTAGAAGAAGAAGATAACAGCATCTCAAACTTCCTTGACATCCGCATTATAAGAAATAAGGAGGCACAGAGGCTTGGGTTTGAAATCTTCCGAAAACCATAAGGAGACGCAGGGGTTCGGGTTTGAAATCTTCAACTACCGCCAATATTATTCCAATAATTTTCTTTGCGACTCAAACCGACACGGCTTTCTTTGCGACTCAAACCGACACGTTGTCTTATGGGATCACCGAGCAAGCAAGGATGAATGAAATTTCTACCACATCCCAAGTGGCAAGAATGAACGGCTTTCTTAACAATGTAACCGAATCTGTTTTCAATAATGACAGTTCTTGTAAAAACAAACCGATCAACATTACCAATGAAGATGCAAGATGTCACTTTTACCTGTATTGGCCCTAAAACTATCAAACGCGCCAATATATTCCGTGAACAAGGACTCTGGATCGTCTGCAAAACCCAGGACAGCAGTCGTTTCATATTGAATCCTAAAAACCAAACACAGACAACTAGTTATATAAATGCTGTGGTGTGTATAAGCTTACGTGCCAGATTACGGGGCATACTACATAGGTTCCACAAAACGTTAAAAGATTCTAGGTCAATATAGACGGGAAGTCTGCATATGCTAAGAACCTCGTTAAGAAAAATTGTGTGATCCAGACTGAATATTGCCTGACCGTTTTGTGGAAAAGAAAGAAGACAGAAAAGATCATATTACGAGAAGAAATTGAAATAAGACGGCACTGTCTCAGAAACATCTCGGAAATACTACTAAATAACCAAGTCTCATTCGAAAGGGACGCCATCTTGGATTTTCTTGGAAATTTCCTAATAAAAAATATATCATCAACCGTCTACCGTTCTAGAGAGAAGGCTTGCGGACAAAAACTGTATACATTGTTACTCATCATCAAGTGGCCAATTTTAGGGCTTATTTTTGGTGGAAATACGATTAACAATAGCCGATTGAAGATGATGTAAAAATGTATGACGTTTTTGTGCGCAGGCCTTCTCTCTAGGAGGTGTTGACCCGTTCCTTACTAGGTCCCTGTTCATTATACAGATATGACGCCAGCACCGTCCTCTATTAGGTCTGCCCTCTGGCTTCCTTTACCGGTATTGTAAGTTTACCAAACAGAATCTTTTTATCTGCATTCCCGGGGAAATTATTGAGTTTTAAGGTTTTTTCCTGACTTTTAGATCATCCTGTAAACATTAGATTGTAATGATCAAAAAATTTTGACTTTCTTACGATTTTGGTAATAAATATTCTATTGAAATATTGTGTTAATTTCCATTCCGTTTATTATTTTTATGTAAATTTTACCCAAATATCCATTTTGTATTAGGTGATGGAATCCCAACTCCTTTGCAAGTCAAAATTATGTTTTTCTTCCATGGTGTCTTTATAGCTTCGTCAAATGACGCTATCTTTGCCGGAACTATACTAAGGAAGACATGAATAAAAATCCAGCGTTATAAGAGTGTAAATAACACAAACAGGGATAATTTAAAGATTGCTCAAGTCAATCGAAACAAATGTTTACCTATAGAGTGTGAGAGGAAGTTATGACTGACCAACGGCGAAAAGGAACTTTCTCCTAAAGCAGAAGCTGCTGTTACCCAAAAGGCGTAGTTGCGATTCTTTCGTAAGCCCATAATTTCTAAGAAATGCGAATCTGAATGGGATTGTTTTACAGCCGCATCTTTCGTAAGCTCTTCTATATTCTGCGTTTCAACATCCACCTAAAGTAAAGACAAAGAAACACTTAATTGTATTGTTTAATTAAAACGAAAAAGAACACTATGCAGAAATCTTTTTTTAATTTATACACTGTATAGGATTACAGAAAGTTGTAAACAATATTTCAATTTCATTTCTTTTTACCCACAGTTTCGAATGCTTATACACTATAAACAAATTCTAAAAAGCACTAGATTCTGTCTATTTAGGCTTAGTCCATGAAAGTTGATTCAAAAAAGAAACACAGTGATAGAGAAGTATTTTGTGAAAAATGATTTTAATTTCAATGCATTACACATGACAATGACATATGTCCATCATGTGTTCGTTTATGCAGCATAATAATGAATCAATGGGATAGCTTGGTCCACGTAATATTCACCAAGGTCCAGAGTTCATCTTTACTTCGAGCAGAGCATAGATTTCATATTTAATCATGTCCCATAGATTTTCAATTGAGAGATATCTGGAGATTATGCTTAAGTCTTGGGGAAATTTTGCAAAGTATACCAGATGGTGTTTGTTTTGTGTTGACGAGAGTTGTTTTGGTGAAGATAGAATTTGATATGCATGTAAGCTAACGCAACTGTCTACAGCACGGGTTAGGGTCATAATCCCGACGGCCAAAATCCCGACAAGTCCGATCACGACAAGCGACGATCCGAAAAACCACAATCTCGAAAAACCGAATTCCCGACAGGTCACAATCCCGTCAGCTATTATCCCGACAAACCATAATCCCATCAAATGTCATTAAACTAAAACCAATATTATTTTTAGTTTTAAGTTTTATTACTTTTTCAGTTTTCTCAAATATTTCCTGATTCAAATATTGTCATTAAACAATTCAGCTTATTGTTACATCATTTATTTGCGCTGGTGTTTGTCCCAGATAACGTAATTCCAGCATCATTTGACATCTTAAAAGCTGAGATGCCTCCCGAATCTATCGATGTAATGAAGAAAACTACATTCGCGGGAGAATAAGACGCCAAATTCGTGGACAAGTTATACGTTTTCCGCCTATATTTCCACCCGCACTATGTAGTGTCGCAGATTCAATTAATCTTGGCATTCCACGTACTCAGAATGCCGTAGAACCCTGGCACAGGAGATGGGAGACATTGTTTGGCTGCAGTCATGTTGGTCTTTTCACAATTATACAAGAGTTTCAAAAAGAACAACAACGAGTAGATTTGGAAATGGAAAGTATTTTTCGCGGTCAGCCTTGTCCTACTCTGAAGAGAACTGTACTCGACAGAGAGAGAAGAATTATGGCAGTATTTAGAGAAAGAGTAAACCAAACCATTGATAGACTATCTTCGTGGTATTGCACATAACGTCTCATTTAAAGTTTTGTGTGTGGCTATTTGATTTAAAGTTTTGATGACCAAAAGTAAAAAGTATTCTATTGAATCACAATTTATTTAATATTTTAATAAACATTTATTAATAAGAAAAATAAACTAAAAATATTAATAAAGGTAAACATATAAGTCGGGATTTTGGCCATCGGGATTGTAGTTTGTCGGCAATTCGGTTTTACGGGATTGTGGTTTTTCGGGATCGTGGTTTGTCGGGATTTTGGCTGTCTGGATTCTGGGTGTCGGGATTGTCGCTGTCGGGATTATGGCCCGCACCCCTGCAGTACCTCATCAAATTATTGCTATATTATCAAAATCTCTTTTAGTGACAGAGTGCTGTAGTTGATAGCACCTCAAAAACAAGACTCAACATTACTGAAGTGTGAGACTCTCAAAATTGGTATAAGGATCAACTCGATTGCCACGTCGTCTCCACAGTCAAATAGGTAAACGGACTGTTTTAAATATTTGTAACCTGTGGACTGTGATTGAATCATGGACTGCGTTTTAATTAGATTATGAATGTGAGAGTAATCCTAAGAATATTTACAAGGTGTTATGTTCTAGTGATAATTAATTTTTGTTGACCATAATCTTTGTATAAGAAGAGGCCAGAGAACAGGAAAAACAAGCAAATAGAAAGAGTAGTACTTAAGGAACAGCATGTTTCTCAAAAGAAGTCATCCATGGCGTTTAGGCACCCATTCCACTGCTGACCGATTATGCCCGGAAAGGGCAAACGATCACGTGGAGCTAATGATCAAAAATTAGGGACGCCCTCAAGACTAAGTAGCGCGGAAAACCATGCTGCAGCACATCCAGCACAAAAGACTGATGAGGACTCTTGGGTACGAATTATTGCCTCATCTACCTTACTCATCGGATCTAGCACAATGAATTTTTCTCTTTCTAACCAAGAAAAGCACACTTATCCACTTCCAAAGGACGCCGTTTCATTATCTTTGAAGTGGTATTTCTTCTAGAGGATGTCTACAAGAAGGAAATCCAGAAGCTCATTCATCGCTGAAAGATTGCGTAGATCTGGGTGCAACATACACAATCTGTCCTAAAATTTCTCGGACTCACCTAATAAACAAAAATTAAGATCTTCAAAGAAAATCTTCAGCTGTGTTTATTCGAAATTATGCCCACTGGAGTCAACACGCTTTTTAAAACGAATGTAATACATCAAAACACTTCTGGAAGTCCGTTTTTGCAATGTGCGTCAAATGTACGGAACACCGTGAAAGGTGGTCCCCTTTAAGTGCAATTTTAACTTGGGGGAACAGGTGATAGTTACAAGGGGATAAATCTATTTCCTAGCTGTTTTTCTAAGCCTGAAAACAAACTTTCACGTTCGCTCGTTGTTCATTCTTTGTGATCTCTGACATGGTCAAGTTACACTGTTACAACAAACCGTATGTACAGTCAGTTGCATTAAAATTTAGCCACTAAAAAAAGTTGGCTTTCCGCCGCGCGCTTTATTCATTACTTTAGCCAGGATATCTCTGCCTGTCTGATTCAAACTTTACACAATCGGAAAGAAAATTTTAATTTTATTTAGAACCTAACAAATCGTATTTGGATATTATTACTTAGATAAGCTAATATAATTAAAAAATAATATGCTTATTGGGCAAAAATTAGCGTTATTATTACACAAAATGTTTGGTTATCAGCTGTCAACCTTTATTATACAAAAAACGAAATAAATTACATTTACGTTTAAACTTAATTAATACTTGTATTTTTTTCAATTCAAACATTGCGCAAAATATGAATGTGAACTTTAGAAAGCATATAACGCCAAAGCCAACTAGAAAGACAGGCCGTGGTGGCTGTAAGGAACATTATGATTAAATCTCATATTTATTGGTGTATGAAGTTTAATAAACCAAATTTTAATCGTCATTGGTGCGTCGCTTAATTATACGTTGTTGTAATATTCTCCCTCACGTGGCATATCCTATTCGAACTCCAACATCGTTTGGTTTGAACAGATTAATTTCTATGTCTTAAGTGCCCATCCTTATTTTAAACACCATCAAAAACATGCTCTGAATCAATTGGGCATAAAATTAATTCATCATCGGCGTTAGACGAGTAGACGACAATGTTTTGTAAAAATATATATCGTGGCATTTATATTTTACTAGAAGAGGTACCCGGCGTTGCCCGGGATAATTACACTTGCACAAACTTTTATTTGCATTGTTGGTCATGAGATATATATTGTTGGTCCGTGCAGTGTGTTTGTGAATTGCGTGTTGATACCATTGTTGCAAAAACTTTGTCTTGCATTGTTGGTCATGCGATATTTCTCATTAATATGCCCTGCCATAACCATGAATATCGATTTTTTTATCGATAATTATTATTTTTCCGAAATCTGAGGTAGACAGTGACCTTCCTCATGCTTTGAAGGTCATGTATGCGAAATTTCATCAGATCGGAATAAAACTGTAGATTTGTATAAAAAACGTACAGACCCACAGACAGACCCACAAACATCCTTCTTTATATATATAGATAGATAGACTATACTCTGTCTCACTATATGAAAAAAGCTGCAAGGCCGTGTGGGAAAGCACGTCACTACTTTTTCACCTCTGCCCTATAAAGTAGTCTCTGACTGCGCACGCGTAATGCTCAAAAACATGAAGCACTGTTTCAGTCTCATTTTAGCCACTATGGATTCAGTTTCTTTTTTTATTGGCTGCGCGTTGATCTGAATGAGATGACATTGGTAACGTGGCTTTCCCATACTGCCTTGCAGCTTTTTTTCATATAGTGAGACAGACTTTAGTAGCGAACCCACCTAATTGTATAATCGCGAAATAACCCATTGTTAGATAACCCATTGTTAGATTTTTTCTTTGTTGTGACAACGTCCACCGTTGCTGATTTTATATAAATGATTTCTCATCTACAGTTAACGTACCTATAAATGATTAATTACGAGAAAAAAAAACATAACTGACCTTTTGACTATTCCTTATTTCTTTATAATAGACATTGAAGTGCGTGATTGCTGTATTAATCTTCTTAGACGGTTTCCATGAGACAACGACTGAATCAGAAGCTGCTGGAAGCACTTTTATTTCCACAGGAGCTTCAGGAACTATTAAAAATAAAAATTAATTATTAATACCATAAAAATAACAACATGTAGAAGAGTTGTTCATTCATTATACAGGGCGTCCCATTTAAATCGTACTTGACAGGCAAATATCTCGGAAACTAAGCATGATTTCAAAATACAAAAAAGACCTGGTGTACGCTGTCCATTTGGTAATGTTAAAACTGACCACCGCCCTGTCCTTCAAGGACATGTAATTTGCAACTTTTTCCCGAATAGAGATAGAGAGAAACTTCCAGTTACAATCTTGTTAGCACATTCAGATGAGTCTAAATCCATCTGTAATTTTTAGGGTTTCAGCATCATCTACATATTGTGGGCGACAATTATTGGAATTGCTGATAAAGCGCAAGAGCATTGAATTATTTGATAAAAAACATCATGATGTTAAATTTTCATTGTGAAATTCTATAATGTCAAGGATTCTATAATGCCACTGAGTGAGCATATTATTATGACCACCTGACATGTTTATGCAAATGCGCGCACGGACGTCGCCATAATGTTGCTAGCGGGCCGGACCAATATAAAAAGGGACGCTGAGTGTCGTCGACAACAGTAGACGTGTTCAATTCTTCAACTATGGGTAAACGACCCAATTTAACAGCCTTCGAACGCGGGATGATTGTAGGTGCTCGGAGCTATGGAGCGAATATCAGCGAAACAGCAGCATTCGTTGGGTGCTCAAGAGCAGCCGTCGTTAAAGTATTTAAAGACTGGACGGTTAGCCGGAAAACGGTTAGGCGGAAGCCGGAAGTCGTTAAAGTATTTAAAGGTGCTCGGGGTTACGACCACATAACCGTGGCCGCCCGCGAATGGTTGATGATCGGAGAGAACGGAGACTGTCACGACTGGTAAAGGATAACAGGAGAGCAACTGTGCATCAAATCACTGCTGACTTTAATCAGGGGTCCTCCAAAACGGTCTCTGAATGCACGGTCCGCCGCACACTGCATCGCATGGGATACGAAGCCGAAGACCTGTCTGCACACCTTTGCTGTCTGCAGCCAACAAGCGGAAACGACTCCAATTCACTCAGGAGCACAAGGACTGGACTATCGAGCAGTGGAAACAAATCATGTGGTCTGACGAGTCACGATTCCAGTTACATCATGCAGATAGCCGCGTGAGAATCTGGCGGAAACAGCACGAAAGCATGGATCCCGCATGCATGAGTACAACCCTTCAGGCCTGTGCGAGCAGTGTTATGGTCTGGGAAATGTTTTCCTGGCAGGCGTTGGGTCCGTAAATACGTGTTGAACAACGTCTGGATGGCACAGCATACCTCCGTATCGTCGCCGACCAAGTCCACCCTGTCATGGTGATAGCGTACTCCAATGGAGATGGCTACTTCCAGCAAGACAATGCGCCATGCCACAGAGCTCGTATTATGCAGGAGTGGTTCCAGGAACAAGACGGGGACTTTACCTTACTTCGGTGGCTCCCATAATCCCTAGATCTCACGCCAATTGAGCATTTGTGGGACGAAGTCGAACGAACCATCAGACGGCTGGATCCACCACCGTCCAATCTAGCACAACTAGACAGTGCTATCCATCAGGCATGGTGTCAGATTCCTCCCACCACCTTCCAACATCTCGTGGAATCAATGCCACGAAGAATGACCGCAGTATTAAAGGCAAAAGGTGGCCACCGAGATACTGACAGGGTGGTCATAATAATATGCTCACTCAGTGTATGTACTCTGTAATGTGTATGTCACACGCCTTAACTTTTGAAAGGATTGACCTAGAGGCTTTAAATTTTGTACACACATAGGCCCTATTCAGAGAATGGTGCGAAAAATATAGCGAATCCTCTAGGGTGGCCCGGGGCCCCTCAGGAGCCACTTGTATGAATTTCATGGTTTCTTTTTTGTCTTTTGATAGGATTGACCTAGAAGCTGTAAATTTTGTACACAAGCAGGCCCTATACAGAGGACGGTGCGAAAAATATAACGAAACCTTTAGGGTGGCCCGGGGCCCCTCAGGGGACACTTGTATGAATTTCATGGTTCATTTTTTATCTTTTGAACAAAGAGGCATAAAATCCTGTAGCGAAGCTCTACAACAATAAAACAATATACAAGAAAAGTGATATAAGCCTCTAGGGCCCCGCCGGAGTTCCCGAGGTCCCAAATACAATTGAAGCTATAACAATTGAACGGAACAACCTAAGAACCTGAAATTTTGCATATTTGTAGTGTGGTACTAAAAAATGTAGCAAATATACAAGAAATGTGATGTAGGCCTCTGGGGCCCCGCCAGAAGACCCCGAAGCCTCAAATACAAATCAAATTATAATTTTTGAACGGAAAGATCTAGAAACCTGAAATTTTATATATTTTTTGTGTAGTACTAAAATATAGCCAATGTAGAAGGAAGCTGATATAAGCCTCTAGGACCCTGCCAGGGGCCTCGAGGCACCGAATACAATTGAAGCTATAACATTTGAACGGAAAGGCCCAGGAACCTGAAATTTTGTATATTCATAGTGCGGTACTAAAAAAATATTTCAAATATACAAAGAAAGTAATATAGGCCCCAGCAGAGTCCCACAAGCCCCAAACATAAGCAAAGCTACAACTTTTAAACGAAAAGGTCTAGAAATCTGAAATATTGTTTGCTTATAGAAAACTAGCTTTTGCCCGCGACTTCATCCGCGTTAAAGTCGAAATAGATAAAATCGCCTGCAAGTATACATTTCTTATTTCCCGAGATATCGTGATTAATCAGTGAGGGGCATTTCCCTTTTATATTAAGACACTGCCCCAAATAAATCGAGATCAGGAAGGAAAAATTACGACCAATAAATAACTGCCCCAAATAAATTACGAGTATATTTTATGAACAGATTAAAAGTGCAACACTCTTTAACCACAACTAAAAAAAGGCACAAAACAAGAAATAAAACAAAAGAAATGAAAAAAACAATACAACCTGTAAACGTCTTTCGAAAGCTTTGCTTTCATCTTCAGTAGACAAGGATGACCTTAGGAGACTTCTTCAGTTCTCTCAAGAAGTCTCCTGAGATTCTCCTTGTCTGCTGAAGATGAAAGCAAAGCTTTCGAAAGACGTTTACAGGTTGTATTGTTTTTTTCATTCTTTTTGTTTTATTTCTTGTTTTGTGCCTTTTTTAGTTGTGGTTAAAGAGTGTTGCACTTTTAATCTGTTCATTAGTACGATCCACATAAATGCTTATTTTGTTTTTTTTTACTATATTTTATGGTTGAATAGAATTAAAGTGAAGGCCAAAAAATTATGAAAAAATTTCAGCATTGGCCTGGCATTCTCTAAGAGTGAAGGCCTATGCGTTCGTTTCAAAAACTCAAAAACTTTTTTTCTGCTGAAACTCGTGATTCGAAAATATATCTTAAAATTTTGAAAAAAAAATTCCGTCTGTACGAATAAAATTTTGAAAAAAAATATATGCATGTGACCAATTTTGTGCAGCTAACTCCTCTGAAACGACAAATAGCAGAACTAAGCAAAAATTATACTTACTTAGAGGTTACCTAAATTGCACTTTAGCGTATATTTTATGGCAATTGGGTAAGCCTTTTTCGAGTTATTAATAAATTTTTTGGCTGTAGCGTTAAAACCAGCGAACCAAACTAATAAACTCGACATGTACGCACTCCTCTCATTAAGGCGAATTTTTTATATTCTGTGATGAGCCGTTTTGGAGTTATTAATTATCTCCTTCCCCCAGACCCGACCCCCGCACCCCTCGTCAATTTGTTTGTTTTTTTTAAGTAATTCACACTTAGAGGGGTCAATTGATGCATTTTTTATGGAAATGGTTTAAGCCTTTTTAGAGAAATTATTTCTCTTTTTTTTTGGTAAACATGAAGAAATGGCAGGAGCATTCATTTCGTTACCCCAAACACATGTAAACGACATGAACAGCTTCCTCTTATTGAAAAATACAATTTTCTTTTTTGAATCCGTATCATTATCTCGTGGTAGGCCTGTGCGAATATATCATTCCGTCCAGTGGCGGCTCGTCCATAGGCACTGCGGTACTGCAGCACCCCCAGTTTCATTTTCGATATCGATAACATTCAATATAATGTCTTTTTTTTTTCTTTAATACTATTCTTATATATGTATATTATATGATCCTTAAGCTTACTGTCAGTAGCTATTTCCTAGTTCGTGAAAAAATTACAATTTTCTGACGCAGCAGCCCCAGGAATTTTAGTTACGACCCGCTACTGATTCCGCCATACAAATTTGTTTTTACGTTCGTTGTTTTACCTTCGCAGTGGCGGATCTAGAACTTGGTCAAGGAGGGGAATAAGGGGGGGGGGGGGCTAATCAGGTGGTTTGGCTAATATGTTATTTCAAATAACCACCCCCCTCCCCAGGGAAGTGATGGTCCTGAGGTCTTTCCTATATGGAAGTTTGTAAATGTAAATTTGTAAAATTATTGCAGTATACAAAATATTTACAATTTACCTAATTGATATAAGTTTAGGACCAATGGGGGGGGGGGAGCTATAGCCCCTGTAGCTACCCCCTTAAATCCGCCACTGCCTTCGGGAGCCAAAATAAACAGAGTCAGGACTGGTGACGCGTGAGCAAGCAACATACAGTTGTCAATTAATATATACAAACTTTATTGTACTCGAAGAACTCGAAATATGCTCCGCTCACGAAGTACTAGACATATACGGTGCCTAGATAAGTGCGGAGAAGGATGGTTAAAGCGTGAACCGCCATTTTGAATCCACGGTCGTTAAGTGACAACTGAGTAACTATGCTAAATTCGTCATTATTTTAGTGTGACGGTCATTTCAGTTATTCCCTGTGAATTCGTTAATAACCATCCCAGTACGCAAAGTTTAGTGATGTTGAATCTTAAAAAAATTCTAGTCTTCTGTTATTTCCTAATAATCATACATATTCCTTTAGGGTCTTTATTATCAATCTTTAACGGCATTAATTAATATTCCCAGTCTAGTAATCAGATCAAAATTGCCCGTGGCTTTATTTTTTATATATTCTCAGTGAGCAAACGCTTGGAAATAGTTTTACACAATATTTTTGAAACTCTTAGAATCGATTACAGGTTTTCAAGTATGTCTTGTAAACAACTATTATTTGATTCGGTTCATTCCTTCCAAAGGTTTCTGTACGTCCAGGGCATCGGGTCTTTGACTTGACTTCGTCTGCGTTGCCAGTTTTCTGCGTTTGAAAGGTACGGGAACTTTATCACCACGGGTGATTGAAAAATAAAAAATTATTAATACATGAAGAATGCTCTTAAAATTATTCTAAGGGCGATAACAGTAATCCACAGTAAGTATACAGGGTGAATACAAAAGAACTTCACACTTTTAAAAATTTATTACATCAAAGCTATTCAGAATATAGACACACCACATACGGATTCGTAAAGAAAAACTCTTGAAGTTTATTGTGACACAGTTAAAGATGTTCAATATGCCCCCCTGTAGTCGAATTCGTCCCAAACGCGCATTAACATGTCTCCATCAATCCCACGTATCGCTACCGTAATGCGTTTTTTCAGCTCGTCTAGGTTACGGGGAAGGGGTAGGGTGAAGACCTTGTCCTTTACACACCCCCATAAAAAGAAATCACAGCGGTGGATTGGTCGAGCAAACAATAACCTGGAACTTGCAAAGTGGCCACCGCAGACCCCGACCTCACACGATATTTGCTTGGGCTTTTTAGAAGAGTAGCTCTATACATTTGGCTAATAAATTATGCCAAAGACAATTTGGTAACGCATGCGCATGCGCAATTAAACATTATTTAGTAAAAATACTCATATTTCATCAAATATTTAATATTTTTCTATTGTGATTGCAGGGTGTTGTCTGTACTGTTGTTTGTCAAGTTTCCTGAAAATGGCATTGCATTGGGTTGAAAATCCTGCGTGTTATAAACAAAAAACTTATAAAAACATTTCGACCTTTTTAAAGAAACCTTTATATCTCCATGCATATACGTGCTATTCTCATACAAATAAACACAGAAAAGTAAAACAAGCCTCTTAAGCATATGCTACAGCTACAATGCATTTCAAGAATTATTTTTTACAGGGTGATTCCAAACATTATTTTTTTGGTTCACTTCTTTGCTGGTCCCCTATTTGCCTTCGGGAGAAAACCATCGCTGAAATATATGAGGTGTAACATCCTTTTTACACCCCAGAAATTTCAGGATAATTCGTCAAATATTTTTCTAGATATTCGACAAAACGTCTAAAATCGAAAGTGTCCAATTACTTTCTTCCAATCAGCGTATTTTGTTCTTTACTTTTAACAAAGTTATTTTTTACTAAGAGTCTTAATTTTGTGATGTTCAAATTATTTCCATCACATTGCCCTTGTTTTTTGTTTTTTGACGTAGAACTACGTCTATCAGGGGTGCAGCCGAGGAAAAATTCAGACGCGATTTTTCGTTCAAAAAGTGATGTATATATCTCAGTCTATATCTTTCTATCACTATATCCTACAACTATGGTCATTATCTCGTTGGAACGAGGAAGGTTGAGTCTTGAATAATATCAAAAATTTCAACAAATGAGCCACTGGGTCAAAAGTTACAGCAAGTTAAAGTTAAGTGAATTCTATGCTCGCCATCGTAATAACGGAGTGGCACTGCTGCAGCATATACGTGTGCGGCGTGTATTGGAACTAATTGAAGCTAACCATGGCCTACGAGAAAAGGCCTGTGCATTTAATATAAAGAAGGCTTGTGCATTAGGTATAAAAACATGGAAACACCAGCGTTTTAAGATAATATCATGAAATCCTGTCATCTGCCGGCGAAATCAGTACATCATCATTTATATAAAACACGGTCTATAGATATTCATGGTCACCGAGCTCCATAGTTAAAATGAAACTAAAGTTTCTAGCTCTCGGTAGGGCGGGAACTCTATTGAAAAGTGGCGCTGCATGTACAATCGGCCCAAATACGCCTGCAGCGCCGCCCTATAGACAGACAGAAACTTTACTTTCATTTTCTGTTTCAATGAAAAACCTCTACCGCAGGTCACGGTCGGCCCTAGTGCAATCTAGGCGGCACCTGGCGCGATCTGTTTTCCTTAGCTTCTCGAAACAATGGAAAATGGCCGAAGCTCGATGACCATGAATATCTATAAAATCAGCGACGGTGGACGTTGTCACAACAAAGAAAAAATCTAACAATGGGTTATTTCCCGATTATACAAACGGGTGGGTTCGCTTCTAGTTTTCTATTAAAAATATGTTGTAAAATAATAAAATATATATTTTTTTAAGCAGATTAATTATTTTAAGAAGTTTTGTTAATTTCTTAAAACAAAACAATAAATCTGACTAAAATAATATATGTTTTCAAACATGTTGGTCTTAGTTGTTTGTAAAAATATAAATATATGGGTCTTTAAAACAACAATGATTTTACGACATAGAGTCGACGCGATTCAGCCGTGGCTTTCTTCAGGACTGTGTGTATAATGATTAAAGAAGCTTAGAAGAACACTCGAGGGGGAGAGAGGGTTGGGGTAGGCGGGTAAAACAACAACAGGGGGGGGGGAGTCTAGGAGATTGCTACAATCGTAATTTAAAACCCAATGGGAATAGGAGAGTTCTGGCCCAATTACTTGTGCAAACGGAAAACAATACAAGACTGTATCTAGAATAACTCAATGGTAGATTATCAATACGGCAGGTATGCTCCATTTCATATCAATTGTTACTTTTCATATCACAGACCCATTTTTCACAAAATTGTAATGTAATTGAATATAGTAACTTTTTTTTTAAATTTTGTTCTTTTTTTCGCCAAAAAATACACACTAACGATAACCAATAATAACATACAGTAGTAGTTCTACGCCTTAAAAACCCGCGGCTTTGGCAGTCACCAGAGCCTCCGTCAATTTTTTTTTTTGGCAATACTTTGTCTTGTCATAAGTTGGCCGATTGATCAACTCATTTTTTTACAGTGATACCCCAACCTAGCCATAACTTTCAATCTTAATGATATTCCGATTAGTTTTTTTTTCTATATAATGATACCCGGGATAAAATGATTTTAATTCACTTGTCAAACCAAAGAATTGAACCCTTTTGTGATTTTAAATAATTTTAATCTTAACACTTATATTTCTTAGTTTTCCTTCATATGCCCTTAAAATTAGATTTTTTTTGACAAAGTATTGTTCATCTTATATGAGAAATTTGCTCATATAAAAACTCCTTCTCAACTCTTAGACCTTTCATTGATTATTAAAAACTTTATTCATGATATTTTGCCTTTTCATTGGAATTTTGTCATTTCCTAATGATTAATCTTGAGCTTAATATAGTTCTAAATATTTTCCCGTATGTGTATACACTCTTTTCTTCTTAGCTATATTTTTAAGGCCTTTCTTACTTAGATATGCACATCTATGTGCACATATTTATCTTAAAAACTATTTTCTGTTGAAAATATATTGTTTAACTTTCTTTTAGGGAATTGTAATTTTCTTTTTAAAAAATTGGCAATTTAGAGTTCCTTTAATTCAGCTAACAATGTCAGTTTTATATTTGATTGTTGATGATAATTTTCAGCTGTTCTTTTATTTACATACATATGCTGCTTCAGTGACTTCCTATTGTCATCACATGCTAGCCGTGTGCCTTCAGATTGTTGCTTTAAAAGTATAAATTCAACTGCTGAAAAAAAATCTTTACTACTCTGCCACTCTACCACTCTACTTGTGAACAGTTTCTTGAGTGCGTAGTGTAACAGCGTTCCCCCCTCCCCTGGTGT
This sequence comes from Rhysida immarginata, assembly GCA_023313115.1. Taxonomy (NCBI): domain Eukaryota; kingdom Metazoa; phylum Arthropoda; class Chilopoda; order Scolopendromorpha; family Scolopendridae; genus Rhysida; species Rhysida immarginata. The sequence goes on from JAHWFO010036886.1 coordinate 2,203,554, forward strand.
CTCCTGGGGGGAGGCCTTCCTTTCTTTTTTCAATTTCAATCCTTTTATTGTCCCCATGGAACGATATGTTCATGAAGGAGGTTTACTCAAAAACGAGTATTCCTCCTGTTCTTCCGTCGGGTCATCCCGCTGTGCAGAGGCTTTCTCCGACTGAGTCGAGGATGCTCTGCAGGCAACAGAATGTGGCATACCGCATAGTGGCTGCTGACTTCATCAAGGTTGGGCAAACCACCGTCCACCTGATTTATGCTGAACCCGGATACCTTCCAGTTCTCGTCCGGGGCGCATCGTCACTGATGGCTGAAAAGTATGTCCGAGACTACATGTCGGACTACGGGGTGGTGCGTAGAATTACGTACCCCCAGCACCCAGATTCTCCTCTTCAGATGACAGGAGACATCGTAGTCTACATGGATCTCCATAGAGACATTCCTGAGTACGTTGTGATGCGCGGAGACCGAGGCATTACTGCTGGTACTGCAAAAAGACTTCTCACGTTAGGAAAGACTGTCTTCTTCTCCCTAGAAAATGTGAATACTGCCACAAGTCCGTGCACAAATTCTATCAGCAGCCCGAACGCCATCCCCTCGAGGAATGTCGTCCCAGCAACCAGTAAAGATGACTTCTCCGGCCAAGTCACCAGAGCCAAGCAGAGCAACTACGCCTCTTCCTTCACCGAGGAAATCGAAGACGACCCCACCATCGTCGCCTCTTCCTACGACTCCTTGAAGGGAAATGCCACCTCCCCCTCCTCAGCATCGTGTGGTTCGTGAGACTGTTTCTTCTCCTCCTCCTTCGCTATGTGTTTCCCCGATGTTGAAGGACAGTCCCTCTGCTGAAGTCATCGTAGACGATTCATTGTGCTCCGCGTTGGTGTTTGCTGTGTAGGAGTTTCCATCTCTTCCTCCATCCGTCCTTTCATCGGCATCGCAGTCTCTGCGAATCGTCTGTGCGCCTGCGCCTGGTAAAACTTTTTCCTCTGCTGGGACCTCAAAGCCATCAGCGTCTGCTCAGCGGGATCTTCTTGCGACGCCTAAGAGCCCTCGCAAGAAAAAGGCCCGACGTCATCGTAGCAAGAGGGACGGGGTTCCTGTGTCCTCTTCTTCTGAAGAGACAGGTGCACCAACCATCGTCACGTCATCGCAGCCCCTCTTCCTCTTCGGGATGTGCTCGTTCCCCTAGACGGAAGACATCTGAGCCTCCATCCCTCGTCAGTGAGACTCAAGTCTCCTTCAGATACAGGTTAGCCTCCGTCAGCTTAATTTCGCAGTGAAGGTCTTTTCCCTAAACATTCGTTCCCATGGCTCGTCCTTCAAGCAATCGGTTTTGTCATCATTTACTGCCTTGTACAGGCCAGATGTCCTTCTTCAGGAGGTGAAGCTTGCTGCTTCTCAACAGTTTGCTAACCTCCCTGGTCTTCGCACTCAATATCCATCTGCACAGTTCTTCATCAACTCATCTTCACCACATGGGCAGGGGGTTGCCTCCATCATCTTCAACCCCTCCATCGTGGCGTCGAACTGTGTCTTTGACTGCGAATGCAGAGTGATCTCTTTAGACCTCCTTCTATCTGGTCTCAAATTCCGATTGCTTAATGTGTACGCTTCGTGTTTATCAGCAGAGAATCAGACATTCCTCGAAGATTTAGACTTTTACCTGTGCTCGTCCTTGCCTGTAGTGGTTGCTGGGGACTTCAATTGCCATCCGGATGAGAACGACATCTTTTCGTCCGGGTGTGTCTACCAGTTGTGTCAGCGGAATGCAGTTTTCGATCTTTGGGCGTCTTCCCATTCCAGCCAGTGTGGGTCCTCCTTTCATCAAGGGCTCTCTGTGTCTTCGAGGCTGGACCTTTTTCTCGTAGACGCCACTTTCGCTGGTGCTCCGGGTTCCATGGAGGTCATTCCATGCTCGTTTTCTGACCACAGTGCCATCAAGTGCTCTTGGAATCCTCCATTACCAGCCTCCTCTGCAGGCCCTACTTCGAACAATTGGTACCTGAATGTTTCTCTGCTTGACATCGATAAATACAAGAGAATGTTCGTTCGGTTTGTGGAAAGACATCTTCACAACCTGCCTCCGTCGCTAGCTTCGTGGCTTTCTCTTAAATCCAAGATCCGTCGTTTTTTCAGAAAGATTGGGTTGGACGCCGCTAGACGCAATCGGCGCCATTTCCTCATGCTGCAAGAAATCCTGCGCCTCCTCCGCTGTTCCATCCTGAAGGGGGAGTATGCTGACGACATCCGCCAGGTGAAGAGCGAGATCAACGCTCTAATGATCCGCAGGGCCGCCGGCGCAGCTCTCAGGGCTGGGCGTCCTGACGTCCGACATATGTCGTCAGCTGCGTTCGCAGAGGAGAGGCGTCGCGCCAATAAGAAGAGGTGTCATCGTTTCGTGGTGGAAAATGGGGCAGTGGAAACCGACTCTGACATCTTGTCTGTCTTCCACTCATTTTTCTTCATTTTTTGGCCACCCAGCCTTTCCATTCGACGCCACGATGAAGTGGGTCTAGGCACTTAGACCTTTCACTGCTGACGCTGACCTGTCAATTACCTGTCCCTTTTCCGAAGATGAAGTTAAGAAGTTTCTGTCGATGGATGGCCGTCATCAATCCAGCCCTGAATAAGACGGCATCCCGTACTCGTTCTTTAATGCGACTTGGAAACTTCTCGTTCAATTCGATCCTCAAGGACCCTTCCTCCATCACGTCGACTTTACCGCAGGGAGAATCATCTTGATCCCCAAGGTACCGGATCCTGTACTTGTCACCCAGTGGAGGCCTATTACTCTACTTAACACATATTATAAGGTCTTCACTTGTGTGCTCCAAAAACGGCTCAAATGCTTCGCCGACGATTTTTTCGATCCGGGGCAATCCTGCTCCATTCCACCTCGCAGGATGTCCGAAAACCTGATTACCATCAAGTGTGTTATGGAGAAAGCGTGTGTGCGAATTTCATCTTCGGAAATTTGCTACGATTATCTCAGCACTGTATGCTTCTGCCACATCATGCGTGGCGATTAATGGCTTCAATTCGCCTTTCTTCGAACTGTCCAAAGGCGTCATGCAGGAGTGTCCCATCTCTTCCCTTTTATAGATATTCTATTTGGAGCCACTATTGCAATTTCTTAATCGCCACCCAGATGTCCGGGGGTATGATTTGCCAGCTGCTTCCATCAACATCCGTACTCTGGCATATGCTGACGATGTAGTGTTATTTGCATCTGATGCGTATTCCCTGGGCATCTATAAAGAATCCTTCGATCTCTTTAGCACTTCGACGGGAAGTTCCATCAATCTCGTCAAGTCTAAAAGCATCGCTATTGGGAAGTGGACGGTGGACTATCTTCAATCCTTCCCAATAACGTGGTGTGAGCAAATTACAGTGCTGGGATACATCTTTTTCTACCGGACATGGACTCTCGTCACTGGCAGCAAGTTATTGATAAGTGTTTCTCTCGCCTTGGCAAGAACTTTCGTTTTACCACCTCGATGTTTGTCAAGGCGAGATTCATCTTGTCTTTATTGACGTCTAAATGCCTATTCGCCTTACCATCTCCTCAGCTTTTGAAGAAATTGCACGGTGCAGTTCAGAACTATATTTGGGGGTATGCAGCAGTTCGTCACCCCATTCGTGTGGGACTGTTGTTTATCCCCTTTGATGGAGGAAGCCTGGGCCTGCCTAACATCCGGCGCTATCTCATTGCGGCCAGAATGGCTGCTCTGATCCGGGTCTTCCTCCTTCCCCCTCCCATCTGGGCCAATTTTCTGTTCCTGCACCTGCGTTTCTTTTTAAGGTGAATGGGCTGACAGTTCCTACTTCGTTGCCAGTGACTATTAACCTACGGTCTCCTGGGTTCTACAATCGTATCCAGGAAAGTATTTAATACTGCCTGCCGAGCAGGCGTTACTAGCCTTCCTTTGAAAGAAGAGAGTGCTGAACCTTTATGAGTAGAAGAATGACATAATAAAAAAATAGGAAAGTGATCAGAAATTGCTAGATCTATGGAACCGCTGAGCGAACAATCGGAAAGGGCAAGAAAACATTGACCAATTACAGAGTAGGAGTTGTAAAAGCTGGAAAAATGCGTATAAGAAGAAATAGCCGGTGAAAGACCATATGCAGACATAAGTCCGTTATAGAAATGATATTAGAAGAAGATTTCTAAAAATCTAAATTAAAATCCCCTAAAATAATAATTTTTTGGAGAATAAACTTAAATCAGAAAGCAGCTTGGACAGGTAAGAGAAGAATAAAGAAAATAAACTTGAATCAGCCTAAAAACTGATAACAATTATTAAATATGTTTCCTTTCGTATAATCTATGGGTGTTTGATGTCGCTTATTGCCTCTGCTCGGTTGCGCCGGGCATATGCATCCTTGTATCTGTAAAAAGTCAACGCAATGGCGCAATAAAAATGGACTTATATGTAATCAGAATACCATCATACATTACCTAATCTAGACTAGGATTATAACTCATGTTAAGACTATAGAATTGTTAAACCAGAAAATGCGTTAAGAATATTTAAATGTTTTTTACATATTTTGAATGCGATGCAGTACAAGTCTACTTAGAAAACAAGGAATTAATTACCACGACAAATCGTATTTTCATCATTTACACCTTCATAGCCAATTACTAATTAAAAGTTGATGAAATTTATAATCAAAAATTTAAATAGACGATCTCATGTATAAAATATTTGAATTTCGAGATAGGACTGTGTACAAATACAATAATTTTTTTTCTTTCCTGAATACAGAATTTTCATTTCAACTGGTAAACTGTTTCAGGAGAAAATAAATATAACAAAATTCATAAAATAATATAGCCACCTGGTAAAAGCAAATCAATTTCTTCATTTTATTCGTATTATCCGGAATTTTAACGAATAATTTTACATAGAAATTGAAGTCACTGGGTCGGGAGCAGACAAGAAATGTATTGAGCGATAATTCGTATTAATGAACTAAGTGCAACAGATGCTTTTAAAATTTCAATGGAATTTGTTTCTATGAAAGTTTTACATCAAACATTTTTTCTCCATTGACGAAGTTTATTCCCTTCCCTCAACGTAGAAAAAGAAAGCTGTCTTTATAAAAATTGTTCCACTGACTCCATCTAGGGTGGATGAAGAGTTTTATATATTTTTTATGAATTTTGTTATTTTATATCTTACCTTTTCTCCTGAACCAATTTGTCAGTTTAAATGAAATTTCTGTATTCAGACAAAAAGGTTATGATATTTGTATGCAGTCCTATCTCTAAATTAAAATATTTTTCAGTTGAGATTGTTTACCTAACAAAACATTAGCAAATATAGGATAATGTTTGTCCTCGAACCTTTTCAAAATAATTACGGCTTCTACTTAAAATATTTCTTTAAGGTAATTTACAACTTACCATCTTCAAAGGTTTTACAGTGAATGGTATTGCTTCTTACACCATCGCCTGCATTCGTAAAAGCAAGAGCCTGAATTGTATAATTAGTGTTGATCTGAAGATCTTGTAGAGATATTTTCGGAACACTGATGGTCTTGTATTTTTGCATTGCATCTGTGATAAAAATAACACTGTTAAAACGCACTCAAAAGAGGGGGAGGGAGGTTAAATTCATATTATCCTTTGCGTAATTTTGTTAAAAAGTTGATATAAAATTATGTTAAAGAATTGATATAATAGTAACAGCTTGACCTTACCGTATAATTCACTGGTAGTTTTATAAATAACCTTATAACCACGTAAGATACCATGTAGTGCTTGTGAACGAGGAGGATCCCACAGTACATAAATGCTTTTGGACGACAAAGTAGAACAACGGACATTTTGAGGTGGGTCAGTTGGCACTAAGTAAAGATTCATTTATCTTAGTATAACAAGTTAACAAGAATATAACTCGTAAAACGATTTTCAAATATGCTGAAAAGAAGAATATAAAAATTTGTTGTTTAATATTACAGTAATATTTTTATATACAGCAATGGCGAAAACTGCATGTAAATGTACGTATTGGATTGCAGCGCTCACACAAATCTTTTCAAGCACGCGCGAAATGAGAAATGAAATCCTCGCACGTCTAAATGTTTTAAGCTACTGGGCCTATGTTCTTTCCCCTGCTAAATCAAAGTTACCATAAACGCCAAGAGAGAAAAATCATTGTTTCAAAACATTTTCGGGAACAAAGTTTTAAGCATTCCAAGGAACTTTAGCTGTGATGCAGATGTAATTTTAAATTTGAATATTTAACTTTTACTTGCACTTGGTTAAAATGAACAGTGGAAATACCTTTGATTCTATCCGCATTCACATCATTTTTAAATATCGGCCTAACTTTAATTAGCCATTTTTAACATTAGGCCTGACATTATTTAGCCATTTTTAACAATAGGCCTAACATTAATTAGCCATTTTTAACAATAGGCCTAATATTAATTAAATATATGTGTTATACAATATTTTTTAATAAAATAAATATTTTATGTACCCTAAGAAAGGTTTACTTGCTAAAAAAATTCAGCCCATTCACATATATTGCTTTGTGAATTAAGTAATACTTAAAAAATTACTCCAAATTACTATTTTCATTGGTGTTTCATTATGCCAAATAACTTTGGGGCAATAATAACTCATTATAACGAATATCTTGTAAATGTAGACAAAACTGGTAATTTTAATGCTAATTTGCCAGCTAACATGCCAATACCAAAAAAAAATTTTTTTTTTTTAATTAATAAAATCGATTATTAATCGAGTAATTTTTATATTTGATTACCATAAGTTCGATTATCAAAAAATGATAACCGCCCAGCACTTTTTTCGTTTTTTGCCAACCAACCCGTGCATTACGCATGCGCAAATGGCGCCACCTGTCGACACGTGAAAAGGCTAATAGGCCTAACATTATTTAGCCATTTTTAACTATAGGCCTAATATTAAGTAGCCATTTTTAACAATAGGCCTAAAATTAATTAGCCATTTTAAACAATAGGCCTAACTTTAATTAACCATTTTTAACAATAGGTGTAACATTATTTAGCCATTTTTAACAATCGCCTTAACATTAATTAAAACATTTAACAATAGGCCTCACAGCACTGAATTTTAAAACGAAATGAGCACGTGCATCGACAAAGCTTCATAACAGGCACGTGCTCCAAGCTGCTATCAACAATGCTTAACTGATTAACAAAAAGTAACACTGTATTCTCTTACGACTCGTCAGTAGGAATCGATTGATATATTACATGCCCTAAGTTCATTTTCTTAACATTAGTGCACGTGCTTGAAGGGGTCCACGAGAGCTCATCAAAAGTTGATATATTAAGTTCTTCCATTTCAACGTTTTCGTGCAAACGATGGCCGGCTGGGCAGATAAATGTACTGATTAAGCTTGTATATAGCTTATATATAGCTTTAGCTAAAGCTCGTAATAAGGGGTCATTGAAGTACTTTTTGGGGGTCATTTTCTCGGACGTAGCATTTCGAAAATGAAAACGATTGTCATATTCGTCTTGTGCTTGTCATTCCCGTTCGAATGACATATTACATCCTTTATATTACAAATGAAGCGAAACAATCCTACTTTGCCAACTTTTTCAATAGGGTATTTAATAATAAGGCGAAATGGAGGTCTATTTACAAATTACTTCATGGCCATTCTCCCCCCATTACGCCGTGCTCAGACCCTTCCACTGTGAACTCGGACTACTTAACTTCTTTTCTAAACGCCCTTCTGCCTCAACCCCCTGCTACCTCTCCTTCTAATTCGGAGTATCCACACTACATTCAACCAAAACCCAGTTGTCTGTTTATTAAGCCCACTGACGAAGAGGAGGTTTCCAACATTATCCTGAGTTTTAAGTCCTCCTTCTACCCAGATATTCTTGGCATCTATCCAGTCATTCTGATCGGTGCCTGCTCCGGGTTCTCTATTCCACTGACCATTCTATTCAACGTTTCTATCTCACAAGGCGTATATCCAGAACGCCTCCGATCCGCTAAAGTCATACCCATTTTTAAACAAGGTAATTGCACGGATTTTTCTAACTATCGCCCCATTTCCACTCTTCCACTTTTTGCAAAAATTTTTGAAAAACTTTTTAATTCTCGGCTTTCCTCATATATATCCACTAACGATTATCTTTCCCCGATTCAACATGGGTTTTCCCTAAACGTAACACCACCACGGCTTGTTTCGAGTTAATCGAACATATTATTTCTAACATGACCAAGGGAAAAATCATGCGGCAATTTTTCTAGATTACTCTAAGGCATTTGATTCGATTCCTCATGATCTTTTATTATTTAAACTAACCAATTTCTATAATATTCGAGGCCCCCCTCTTCAATGGATTTCCAGCTTCTTGAAAGATAGACAATACACTCTTTCCCTCTGTAATCAAACTTCAACTACGTTAACCCGTAATATAGGTGTCCCTCAGGGTTCCATCCTATCCCCCCTGCTTTTCAATCTATTTATTAATGACCTTCCTTCATCACTTTTTCCGCTAACCATGATTCTTTACGCTGATGATGCAACTTTACTTTGCTCTTACTACTCTCTTTCTGCGATTCAATATACTCTTAACATTACACTTAGTAATTTACGAAGTTGGAATATACAAAATCATCTTCATTTAAACCTCGAGAAAACGAAATACATTATTTTCCATCAAAAGAACAAGAAGCTCGATCTCTTCAATTTTTCTTTAGTATATCACATTACAGTACTTGCCCCTGTTAAAAGTGTTAAATTCCTGGGGATTTTCCTTTCATATAACTTATCTTGGGACGCCCACATTAATTTTCTGGCCTCTACCTTAAATTACCGCCTTGGTCTTTTCTCTCGACTTCATTATTTACCAAAAAACATTTTGCTTCTTCTTTATTTTGCCCTTATTCAATCTTCCCTCATATACGGTATTCAATTTTGGGGCACTACCACTAAAACTAATTTAAAAACGCTTATATCGTATCCATAAATGGTTTGTCCACATTATATTCAAATTTAAAAAATCCGATCCAGTTTCGCATCTATTCCCCATAACAGGCATCACTTCTATTTACCATTTACATTCTTTTCATCTCGCTCTCTTTATTTTTAAAGCATTAAATAACAAACTTATCTCTTCGCTTCCCCAAAACTCTTTTAATCCCAAACCACCCGGTCCATATAATCTCCGCAACAATGACACATTAACTATCCCTTTGACCAAATACACCTATCAATCTAAAAGTAAACCAACTCTGGTATTAGGCTTTGGAATAACCTTCCTAATGAAATCCGTTCTTCGTCTTCCTTGACTACTTTTAAATATAGTCTAAAGAAATATCTCTCAAATTCCCCTACTAACCCACTAACCTAGATCTGTTTAATTTACCAGTGTGTATTTATTGTATAATCCACCAGGGACCTAACATGTCGGCCTTGAGCCATACTGGCCCTGGTCGGATTCTGTAAGAATTTTTTCTATAAATAAATAAATAAATAAATATTTCCAATAAAAAAATTTAATGGGGGGGGGGTTGGGTCTCAATAGTCACGTGACTGTTAGACCGAATTCAATCACAAACTAATCAGGTGAGCTCAGGAAGTGTCTCTATCGAAGAGCGAAAGCAGAATTTGAAAAAGTTAAAGCGTTCTCGAGTAATCGTCGGACATACAGACAGACAGACAGACACACAAACAGAGCGAAACCAATATATGCTTTTCAGCATATAATAATCCATTAGATTTGAAAAAAATAAATGAATCTTATTCTTTAAATATTTTTTAACATCGAATTAATAATGATTTATTGTCCCAATTTTTAGAGTTTATTAGAGGTAGAGCTGAGAAAGGAGTGTATTAGAGGATAGCGATATTGGAGTTGTTAGTTGAGGTGCGTGTCACCGAGTGTGGCATTTGTAATTTGCGATTGTGCAAAGTTGCATCATAAATCGCGTGTGATCACAATTTAAGACGTACTGAAGGAAGTGGCATTGTACGTGTTGGGAAATGTTGACCGCAGGCAATTTAAGTTACTCCTCAAAATGTCTCGACGGTTTCTGTTGTTATTCAGCGTAAACTGAGGAAATCCATCCGAAAATTTGGAACGGAATCCAGATTAAAACACTCCAGCCCCATCTGTCGGCAACATTTGAAACTAATTTGTAACTAATTTTGAAACTTCTGTAACAGACTGTTACGGCTTTCGAAATAAACATACCACTTATTTCATTTTTCTATCGATCTCCGTTTCCGAGGTATTTAGAGAGCCTGGGCAGGAATGAAGATATTTACAATTTTGAAAAGTTTTAGTAGGAGCGGGTACTAGTTCAAGGTGGATAATATGCAAATTTCTATACATGCGCTTCCTGTGAAGTGTGCTGAAAGCCAAAATTAGACCTCATAATAAAAGGCAAAGTTCAGCAGCTTTTGAACTACTAGGCCTATGTTCTTTCCCCTGCTAAATCAAAGTTACCATAAATGCCAAGAGAGAAAAATCATTGTTTCAAAACATTTTCGGGAACAAAGTTTTAAGCATTCCAAGGAACTTTAGCTGTGATGCAGATGTAATTTTAAATTTGAATATTTAACTTTTACTTGCACTTGGTTAAAATGAACAGTAGAAATACCTTTGATTCTATCCGCATTCACATCATTTTTAAATATAGGCCTAACTTTAATTAGCCATTTTTAACATTAGGCCTAACATTATTCAGCCATTTTTAACAATAGGCATAACATTAGCTAGCCATTTTTAACAATAGGCCTAACATTAATAAGCCATTTTTAACAATAGGCATAACATTAATTAGCCATTTTTAACAATAGGCCTAACATTAATTAGCCAGTTTTAACAATAGGTCTAACATTAATTAGCCATTTTTAACTATAGGCCTAGTATTATTTAGCCATTTTTAACAATTAGCCTTTTCACCTGTCGACAGGTGGCGCCACTTGCGCATGCGCAATGCACGGGTTGGTTGGCAAAAAACGAAAAAAGTGCTGGGCGATTATCATATTTTGATAATCGAACTTATGGTAATCGAATATAAGAATTACTCGATTAATAATCGATTTTATTAATTTTTTTTAATTTTTTTTTTTTTTTGGTATTAGCATGCTAGCTGGCAAATTAGCATTAAAATTACCAGTTTTGTCTACATTTACAAGATATTCGTTTTAATGAGTTATCATTGCCCCAAAGTTATTTGGCATAATGAAACACCAATGAAAATAGTAATTTGGAGTAATTTTTAAGTATTACAAAGCAATATATGTGAATGGGCTAAATTTTTTAGCAAGTAAACCTTTCTTAGGGTACATAAAATATTTATTTTAATTTATTAAAAAATATTGTATAAGCACATATATTTAATTGACACGGAAAATTTAGCTCATTTAATTAAAAAAAAAAAAAAAAAAATTTATTCGTTTGTTGGTCAAGCATCAACTTTTAACCAAACCGATTTTCGTTAATTTTTTTTTATATATTTTTCGGCTTTTAGACACCAAAGAAAAGAAATGGCTAAAAGAAATGGCACGAATTGCAACTTTTTCGCCAGCTGTATCAAACGTCTCTCTGAAATACGTACCTTGTTCCACCAGCCACATCCACCCCATCTGAAAGATTGTTTTCCAAAGCCGGAGCAACAATCACAAAGAAAAGAAACAGTTTGGGCCCCAAATGTGTAGAAAAACTACTTTTAATGTTTTCCGTGGGTTACGAAAAATTACTGAACGCTTAAAATTTATAAAAAGGGAATACAGTATGGAAATTTAACAAATAAAGTTGTACACTTTAAATGAGCTAACTTTTCCGTGTCAATTAAATATATGTGTTATGCGTATTTATTCACGTTAACACAGGTAACGACGATTCAAAAAAGGTAGCATTAAAGAACAGATTATGCGCCATATTTGTCAACGCAAGTAGCATTGCCTTTTTTATTGTTTTTTTTTTAATATTAAATATCAAATTAACTCAAATCATTGTTCATTTGAAAACATTTTACTTGTTGATTTGTTGATGTTCATTTGAAAGCATTAGAAAACCGTATAACAAATATGTGCAAGAACTTGATGAAGATACTCTGCAGCTTTTGAAAGTCAACGAACTTATTTCAGAACCTGAAGGTGCCCAAGTAAAATATAATACCTATAATATACCTGTAGAAACAACTGCTTAAAAATTGTTATTAACCAACTATTCAAAACCCTTCTATAATTATAATTATTAGGTAAGCATTTTAAGTATTTTTTGTCGTTTTCTAAGCTATTTCAAGGTACTAGGATCCCCCAATGATCGAAATTCGATCACATTTCTGATAAAAAAAAAAATATGTGTGTTATTGTTCTAGCGTCAATCTTGCTTATTATTAAACTTTGAAGAACGAAAAATAGATAACACAATAAATATCCATAATGCTTTACATGACATTTCTGACACTCCCGATTCATTTCACCGCAATGATAACTTTGAAAATTTCTCGGAATAATATTTAAAACACATCTAAATATACATGTTTCTTTTAATATATATATCGAATTATTTTCTAAATATAATATTTATATTTACGCTAAATTGTCCCTCCCTATCTCTGCGTCTCTCACCCCGTCCCACTGTTTCGGACCAAAAATCGATAACTCTTTTTGTTACTAAAGAAAGAGTGTTAACATTTTGCACAAACATAATGACGCTTCCAATGAATTGAAAGCGTCATATTAGAATTTTTCGTAATATAAAATTTTTAAAAAATAAATAAAAATCAAAAACTTCAAACTTGGTATTTCTTTTATTTTTAACTAAAAATATTACTTTCAAAGTGTATGAAAATACCTTAGAAAACGACAAAAAATACATAAAATGCTTACCTACTATTATAGAAATATTTTGAATAGTTGGTTAATATAAATTTTTAAGCAGTTCTTTCTATAGGTATATTATAGGTATTATATTATACTTGGGGTTCTGAAATCAGTTCGTTGACTTTCAAAAGCTGTAGAGTATCTTCATCAAGTTCCTGCACATATTTGTTATACGGTTTTCTAATTCTTTCAAATGAACATCAACAAATCAACAAGTAATATGCTTTGAAATGAACATCAACAATGATTTGAGTAAATTTGATATTTAATATCTAAGAAAAAAACAATAAAAAAGGCAATGCTGCATGCGTTGACAAATATGGCGCAAAACCTGTTCCTTAATGCTACCCTTTTTTAAAACGCTTTTACCTGTGTTAACGTGAACAAATCCGCAAACAAAATATATTGTGCACATCTACAGCACAGGACCTTTCCAACCATATAAGTTTCATGCGTATTCTTTCACGTTAACACAGGTAAAAGTGTAATACAAAAAATGCGTTCCCGTATTTTTATAAAGGGTGATTCAGGAAGGTAGGTCAAGAATGAAATACCATGTACGGTTTGTAGCGGGGAACAATATTTTTCCTATAAACATGGGTCCGGAAATGCATCCTTACAAAGATAATGCAACTTGTACGAAGTAGGAATGGATGTACTCAGGAATGGTATTTCAACTCAGGAATGGTGGCACGACGTGTTCGGAAAACTTCTTGCTTGAGGTAGCCCCAAAGGAAAAATTCTGCACATGAAAGATCAGGTGATCGAGGCGCCCAGGAGATGTCACCATAACGAGAAATTACTCTCCCCGGAAAGGTCTGTCGCAAGAAAGCTATGCAAATTCTGGCTGTATGTCTTGTTGAAATCACAATTGGTCGATATCCACATTCAACATTTATTCCAATAATCATTATTCCAACGCCACTTAGATGAATGTTTTGTGCAGCGGGGACATCATTTGACAGGACTCATATTCAAACATTAATTAACCCAATCAAATATTGACTTACAAATTAACAAATGGCATACTTGCAACTACTACTTGACATAAAGAGTAATAAATAAAAAGGATTTATTTCCTACTTGTGTGCTATTAATATTACGCTATGAACGCTGCCGCACCCTGTATTTTTCATTCTTCAAAGTTTAATTATAAGCAAGATTGAGGCTAGAACAATAACACACATTTTTTTTTCCCAGAAATGTGATCGAATTTCCATCATTGGGGGATCCTAGTAGGAGTAATTCCCTGTCTGTAATCCAGGTGCCCGCCCTATCACTGGGTTTCATTTTGACTACTTCGTAGTCTTTAAGACTTTTAGTTATAGACTTTTTTGTCATATTCAAAACGGGAGAGTTTGAATGCTTCGTTATTTTTTGAGTTCCTTTAAAAGTAATTTTCTAAATATCCTGTATAATTAGGAATTGTAATATTAGGAATGATAGAATCTAAAATTAAATATCTATGTACGTATTATATTTTTATATAGCTCACCTCCTTCAGCCGTCATTGCTATGATGGCTTCTGATCTTGGCCCAGGTCCTTTGCTGTTGTACGCTTCAATTACAATTTTATACACAGCAAATGTTTCAAGATTCGTCAGTTGATAAATTAAAGTTTCAGAATAATCCTCAGGTACTTCCAGCTGAGAAAATTTATAGTCTTCAAAGGATCCATTGAGCTTATATCCAATGTTATATCCTTGGACAGATCCGTTTTTAACAGTCTTCGTAGGAGCCTAAAATAAGAAATGTCAGTGCTAGGCAAATTTTTGACAGCATATATACCCTCAAGCGCTATGACAGTATTTATACCTTGAAGATAATTAAAAACAATCAACTGAACAGACACTACACAGAAGGTCAATGAACCTTATTCTTACTATTTCATGAAGACTGGCATGCAATGATCTATAGGGAGCTCCCATAAACCACGTTGCCCGGTCATGGGCGGAGAAGATCGGTTAAAAGTTACGTTGGGCTACGTGAAGTCAGGGGGAAATCTGAGCCCGTGCTACGTAATTTTTCATTTATTTTTATTGGGCACAGTTGACAGAGTGTTTAGAATACACAGCGGCATTATGGATGTTTATTTCCGTAATTTAGTTGTCATAGTCACCATGGCGCCGTGCGTTGTGACTTGAAGAAAAGTTGGCCATAGTTGTACAAGGTGGGCGCGTTGGAACGATATTGATATATTAAAACATTACGCATGCGGCAATTATAGACTCAAATTCGCTTGCGACAGTAAATTAGGTTAGGTTAGGTTTAGAATGGCTCGATGAAGAAGACTGAAAGCGAACCTCAGGAAGCAAAAGACCCCCCCCCCCCCCTTGGCTGTACATAAGGTAGATATTTATCCAATGATTGTAATTTTTAGGAGTGGCTGAATAGATATATTCTTGTGCTTCAACCGCACCCAGTCATTAGTTGACCTTCCAATATTAAACATGGAACAAAGTGCAAACATTAAGTTTTGTTTTAAACTTGGAAAAAACCGCTACCGAAACTTACAAATATTGTGATGATACACCATCTTGTGCACGTGTTTTTGAATAGTTCACTAGATTTCGTCATGGCCGGAAAGAGCTGAAAGACAACGAACACACGGGACTTCCGAAAATTTCAAACGCAGGAAACGATTGAGAAGGTGAGAGAACGTTTGTTAAGTGATTGGCGAATGAACCTGAAAAAGTCTTAAAGATTAACCGAGAAACAATTCGCCTAATATTAACAGAAGATTTGAGCAAAAGGAAACTGTGTGATCTGTTTTTGCCAATTTCTTAAGGGGTCAGCAAAATGGAAACAGAGTGGATGCTTCCACGGAATTCATCGCGACCGCAGATGCCAATCTGAACTTTCTAGATTCAATTGTGACAGGGGACGAAACCTGATGCTATCTATATGACCTGGAAACAAAATGACAAGGCATATAATGGCGGTCCCCAACATCCCCGCAAAAACAAAAATTCCGGTTCAAAAATTCAAGAACAAAAATAATGCTCATCACTTTCTTTAACAGTATTAACCATAAGAAGCTTGTTCCATCTGAACAAACGGTCAATAAGAAGTACTACAGTGAGGTTTTGCAGCGTCTGAGAATCCATCGAGACGGCCATAATTTCATGCAAAAAGGAGTTAGTCCTTACTGCAAGGTAATGCCAGGTTATTTATTTTTGAATAAATATGTTTCGATAACTATGCATGTTTACTACTTCAAGCTTACACTAATACGTAGGTATTGTAATTTATTATTTATTTATTTATTTATTTATTTATTTATTAATAAAGATTAAGTAGATAAAACAATTAAACCACTTACTTTCAAAATCCTAGCACAAAGCACGTGAAACTGCGGAGCATAAAAAGTTCCGAAAAACAATATGCCGACATTGAAAAACAACAGACTGGGTAAACAGTTTGGGCGCTAACCCTCCAGTAAGCAGTTGCATAAACTACTATCTCAACCTTTCACTGCTATGATGCAACATCGTACAGAGAAGAAATTGAGTGGGCCCACTTTAGGAGCGGGCCCCAATTTTATAGGTAGTTCTGGCAACAAAAAATAGCACTTATGTCTTCTGAAATCAAAAAGATGGAACCACGTGGTTGTGAACGGTCCCACACACGATGTCTCAGACCTTTTTGCCCAAACTTAGCAGGGAGCTAGAGGGGATGTATATGAATACTTTTTGCCAATAAACTTATGGTCGAAGATGACTCACTGTTCAACAATGGCGCATTGACGATTATCTGAATCTCGGTTTCCTCCAAATTTTTATTTTTGAACCGGACACCAGTATCAACTTCTTCTTCTTATGATGATATGAAGGCATATTGACTCATATCCATATTTTTATATTTTGATTGCAGGGTTTTGTCTCTACTGTATTTTGTCAAGTTTCCTGAAAATGATATTGCATTGCTTTGAAAACCGTGCATGTTATATACAAAAAACTTACAAAAAATTTCTATTCTCTTTAAAGAAACCTTTATATCTCCATAAATCTACATGCTATTTTCATACAAATGAACACAGATCAGTAAGAGAACCCTCCTAATCAGTGTGACCAGATAATTCTGAGCGACATCTACTGTCGCCAGCCAAAAAATCTACCAAAACATTAGAGAATACTGGTTTCTAAATGCCGGTTTCTAAAAAAAACTACTGAAAGCAACAAAAATTTAGGACAGAATCTACTGAAAAAGTAGAAATCTACTGTATCTGGTCACACTGCTCCTAATTATATGCTATAGTTACAATGCATTTCAAACTTTATTTTTACAGGGTGATCCCAAACATTATTTTTTTGTTCAATTTGTCGCTGATTCCCTATTTGCCTTCGGGTCAAAACCTTCGCTGAAATTTATGATGTGTAACATGCTCTTTACATCTCTCAAGTTTCAGGATAATTCGTCAAGTATCTTTCTAGATATTCGACAAAACATCTAAAATCTAAAGTGTCCAATTACTTTTGGGTAGATAGTGTATGTTTTGCTTCCTTGGCCGGCTGAGCGATGGATGCCCAAGATCCCAGCGAGAAAGCGCCTTTTACGAGATGAGTGTAATCGAACGTTACCTTATCGCAGTCAAAATTTTCTTCTTCAATCGTGCTCTATCTGAGCTATTATACTGCATCGATGATTTTAAGACAGTGAGTGATATTCCTGAATTTGCGGCAATTGATTTCAAGGTGCAGGAGTCTCGTAATAACTCATTTCTTGATTTTCCCTACAAGAGCCATCGTCCATGTGTCTCTGGGGTGAGCCTTGGATACCACACGATAACCCAGTCGATGAGCTATGCGAGCTTTATCAAGTCCTTTCACAATACTGAATACTATTCTACCTTCAGCTTTGAACCGATTTATAATTTCGCTGTAGATGCAGTTTTCAAAAAGAACACAAGTGTACTCTTCTAACGACGGATGGAGTTTTCATGGCATATTAAGACTTGGAAATATTTTAAGGTCGAGCAATTGCTACGATCCACGTGCTGTGTGTACTCGCATTTTCATACTGTATGAATGTTCTTCTGTGTTACTACTGTCAAAGCCTCGCAGGTTTTCCTGCCCTGCGGACCTTTAACCATCACACAATCATTAGTATTCATGTTCCTCCGGCGTTATCGCCACATGCCCGAACCATCTCAAACAGTTCTGTCTTATTCTCTCCACAATATTCACAGTCAGGCCATACTGCGCACTTATAGAATCATTGCTCACACGGTCCGTACGTTTCACCCCACACAGAGGTCTCAAATAATTCACGGTAACCCTTGTGTCTTACTTGCATGACCCAAGTCTCAGATCCATACATGATACTATGGACAAAGACACTCTAATGTACCGCCATACTCTTGTCATCAAAACATCCTTCTTAACCAGTCGTGCGCTTGCCCATTACTCTTTTGTTTACAAGTATACGAGGCCTATCTGAAAAGTATCCGGATTGAGGCTACGAAAAAAAAGTAAACTCGCTGAACCTTTTTCCTATCCGGATCGTGTGACGACATTTCTGTTGATGATGTAATGAAATTTGCAGCTGTTAAGAGTGCCGCGTGCAATTGTTGTAACACGCTAAAGCAGAGCAGTTTTCTTCTCTCGTCGCGTGGTGAAAATGACAGAAAACACTGAGCAATGACTGAGCATCAAATTTTGTTTTAAAATCGGTAAAACCGCAACGGAGTGTTATGAACTGCTAAAACAAGCATTCGGCAATGATGTTATGAGCCGCGCACAGGTTTTCGAATGGTTCAAGCTCTTTAAGGCGGAGCTTTTGGCCATCCCAAAGGAGGCATTCCGTACTTGTTTCGACCAATGGCAGCAACGCTGAGCTAAATGTGTTGCTGCAGACGGTGCTTATTTTGAAGGTGACTAAACATTTATGTGAGTTCGAACCGTTGTTTTTTTGTAGCCTCAATCCGGATACTTTCCGGGCAACCCTCGTATGTACTCTCCTCGCAATTTCTCCATCCGTGCGATCATTGCTCTCAAACAGTCATTCCAATTAGACGAACTCAAGACAGCTGTTCCAGCATATCCTCATTCAACTGTATCATTTTTAAACTATATACGTAAAAGAAGCCACAAATGCCAAGCCTTACTAGTATCAATTAAAAGAATAAAATCTATTGTATATATTTTAATGTCCCTACTTTCCAAGTAATCCGAATTGTTTTCGAATCTTTGGCCTCAACTTGAATGTTCTGAGGAGACCCAGAAGGAGCTATAAAGATAAAAATACGAACTAAATTTAACCACAACATATCTTTAACAAAGTTACAATAAAATCTCGTATAGTTATTTTTAAACGTTTTAAAAATGATATTTAAATTGAAATTTTTCACTTAAAAGTTGGAAATAACACAAATGGGTATCTGCTTAATTAGACTGTTATTATGCAATAATTTTTATTTAAGACTAATATACAGTTTAAATAATATTATTTATCAAACATATGTGGTAAGTCCTATAGGGCGTTTCAAAAATGTATACAAACTTTAATCTAGAATTACTCAATATATTAATATAGCGGGTATCATAAGTCTGTTAGCTCCCATACAATTTCAAAACGAGTGGAGATACGACAAATCTGTTGCAGGCAACATATAAGAAGTTAGGTAGGGGATAACTGTGGATACGACAAATCTGTGGCGTAAAATTTGGGATTTGACCTCGAATTTTGCATCTTGTACCTTGCAACTTTGTAACCATTAGAGGTAGAGAAAAATTTACACCCGTGCTGTCGTAGAGCTCAAAACAAACAAGCAAAAAAAAGGAGATTAAAAATAGCGTAAAAATAAACCCCCTACTAACAAAATGAAATTTTTGTGCTCAAGATACGCTGTGTTGTGTACTATGGAATGGCATCTTGGTGAGAAACGTTTTTTATAACGGTTGTCTTACAGGAGTAAGGTACATAGAAATGATTTTAGATGGCTTCGTCTCAGACTGTTCGTGCCTTTCGTGCAGTACCCCCGCATGTTCCAGCATTATGAAACATCTTCATATTTTGCAGCCATTGCACGTCAACGACTGGATGACATGTTTCCACATCGATGGATTCGCCGAGGAGGAACAGTTCATTGGCCACCTCGTTCGACTGATTTGACACCATTTGATATTTTCCGTTGGAGATACATCAAGGACAAGATGTATGCCGCTCTACCTGCATCAGTAAATGATTTGAAACCAGGAATTCAGCAGTCTTGAACAGACATAACACCCATCATGATGTTAAATGTGATGGGTTCTGTGAAGTACCGTGCACAGTCAGAAGGACATTACATAGACCACTTCATTCATTGAGCACTTCATTCAAATGTAGCTTGAGCACTAAAATTTTATTTTGTTGTAGTGGGTTTATTTTTACGCTTATTTTTTATTTCTTTTTTATTTATTTATTTATTTTTTTTTGTTAAAATCAGCGTTTTCAGCTCTACAACTGTACATGTGGAAATTTTTCTCTACATGTAACGGTTACCAAGTTACAAATTGCAAAGTGCAAAATTCGAGATCAGATGTCAAATTTGAAACCACCAATGTTTAGCCCCTGCCTAATTTCCTAAATGTTGCCTGAAACAGATTTGTTGTATCTCCACTCGTTTTGAAATTGTATGGAGTGGGGGGGGGGGGGGAGGTAGCAGACTTCTGAAATTATATACTGAGGAACTCTACTTTAATCGAGGTCGTCTTCATTGAATTGGCGGAGGACGCGGGTTCGGCCCGGCCGAGGACGACGAGGATCTTTTCAGGGGGAAAATCCTGACATCACGCACTTCCTTCGGAAGGGAAGTAAAGCCGATAGTCCCGTGTAATCGGTTGCTAGCTGCACGTTAAGGAACCCTTGCGAGACAAAATTTGCGGCCCTTATAACGCAGTCCTGAAATGACCATCACAGTTGAAAAAGGACGTTAATACCAAAGAAACCAAAGAACCAATCATTGAATTGGGATGTAAGCGTTCGATTTTTCTGCTACTTTTTTTAACATCTAATACATTTTTTGGGACACCCTGTTTATTATTAACGTTTAAAATTTTTTGAAAGTCATTACACAACTCCAAGAGAAGATAATAATATACTGAAGATATACTTCAAACAAATCGTGAAAACAAAGAGAAAAGAAACATTTTGGATTCATTGTAACAGCTTGGTGGTTCATTGTCCACGATAGCTCAATTGGTTAGAGCGTTGCCAGCGATAGGCAAGGTCCCTGGTTCGTGTCCAGCTCGCGGAATTTTTCCTTCCCTTTTCTCTTTGTATTCATTATCCAACACGAAACATAATCACCAAAGCAGAAAAACTAGAAATTACCAATTTCTTCGGTTTTGACTATTGTCTCTCTGCTATAGCTTCCGTTCCCAATATCATTTTCAGCTCGAATTCTAAACACGTAAGACGTGGCTGGCAGCAAATTGGAAATGATTTTTGAATTGCTTTTGGAATCCACCACTAAGGAAAGTACTGAATTTTCGCTCCAACTATCTACAGCATTAAAAAGAAATAAAATATTATATTGGGTTGGTTCATAATTATTGGCCGATTCTGACACAAATAAAAAATAAAAACAGCAGGAGCAGTCGAAGAAAAAAATCTGCTCTTGAAAAAAATCTGCAATAACACAACGTGACTTCAGTGCAAAAATAACTTTAACTTGTCGATTTTAATTACCTGCTCCTCATTAATTCTGAGTAACTCCTGGTAATTGTTTTCTTTTTCATAGTTAACACCTATTTCGTGTATAACCTTTTTCTCATTTAATATCTCACTCTCTCTACGGTGTCAAAATTAAATTCAGATACTAGAATTACACAGTGGAAATTTAATTAAAATAAGAACGGAATGGTGGTAGTATTTATAATTTAAAATACCATATTTCTTTGAGGGCAGCGATTATTTGTGGGCGTTAAATGCATTCATTGTGATTTAAATCGCATTCTTGCTTGCTTTATTTTAGCTTTTTTTTAACTTATGAGTACATATTATAAATTTCCAATTGTTGTCCTAATAAAATTACCTTATGCTTACCTTAATAATAAAAATTTCTTAAAAAATAATAATAAATTGTTAATTAATTTTCCAATAATAAAAAATGCGGCGTTTATTTCACTTTAAATAAAATGGAAGGTGCCGACGTTTGCAATGGGGGTTATAGAGATGATTAAAAATTTTTAAATAGATTTTTTAAAAATTTTAATTTTGATAAAGGTCTCCCGGATAATCCGCTTCACGGTTTTATCCACTCCCAGATAATTGAGAGTCAACTGCAGTTGATTTATTTGAAAGTTAATTTCAAAGAAGAAATTATAGTTTTTATATTCCTAGTCTATGCTGAAAGGCTAAAATCTTTTACCTTGTTCCTTTTTGTATAGAATATAATATTTTCTAATTAAGCTGTTTCCGTCAAATGCTACATTCCATGAAAGCTGAATAGACTGGTTAAAAACTCTGATAGGTTTTTCAATTTCCGGCACACCCGGAACGTCTAGAAGAAAACAATGGATATTTCTTAATACAAAACATCAACGGTCCACTTAATCAAAGTCATCACAACATAGATTACCTTGTACTATTAATTGAATGGTCTTTTGATCTTTTCCAAGAGAATTTTCTGCTGTACAAGAGAAATTCATTGAATCTTTTTGCTCTACCGAAAAAATAATTATCTCTGACAATGACTCCCTTGCTTCATCATTTTCATAATTCTTCAGCTTAATTCTAAATTTTCATATAATTTTTAACAATGTAAGCAGGAAAGCTGAAATGAATACAAGGATGACCCAAAAATTTTGAGACTAATTTTCATTGCAGAAGTACTATATGCGCCATCTCTTGCCGATATTATATATAATTGTAGGTATAAGTGAACGCCCTTGACTTTTCAAGTATTTTAATCTTTGTTTAGTCAGATTCGGAGTGCCTCAAAAAGAACTCCATTTTAAAAATAACATTCCTGCATGCCGTATAAAGTTGAATATTAGTTTATTAGCTACGAGTGTATATTTCAATTTTTGCCTCAAAGCTTTTGGGTACGCCTTATACTTAACTGAGTTATTTAGTAATTAAAGTTTTTATGCACAATTAGATTTTACTATACCTTTCATTATTAAAAGTTAATTCCAGACTTGTTTTGTTCGCCGACCATTTGTACGACATTGGTTTATCCCCATCAGCTTTGCACAAAAGTTTTATCGATTCGCCTCGTTTCACTATCACAGTTTCTTGTTTCTCTCTAAATTCAGGGGCAGCTAGAATGATATATTTTATATTGCAGTACTGAAGTATGCACAAAAAATAGTCATTCGTTTTTAATATCAAAATTTAATATAAAGGCGAGACCAGAAAGTTCGGTGAATCATCCCTTAATGTGATAATGGGAAATATTGACTAGCGGCGACATGCACAAGGCGTTCTTCTACAACTCAGCTAGCAAGCGCAAACGTGCCTTCACCAATGTTGACAGGCGTACGTTCATGCGGCCGTATTTAGAGTGCTGTGTGTTTATCACTGAAAATGGAGCAGAGAGTCAATATGAAATTCTGTTTTAAATTGGGTAAAAACCGCAAAGGAAACCTATGAAATGTTAAAGACAATGTACGGTGAAGACGCTGTGATTTGATAATATGTGTGAGTGGTTTAAGGTTTTCGTGAAGAACGAGAAACCCTCCAGAAACCAACCAAAATTCTCCCATGACTTTAGGCACTTCAGTGTAAAATTCAAGGCGTAATTATTTGTATTTTGATATAAATAACAAAAAGAAATTTTGAAGTAAACAATGAATGGACACAGATTTCTCGACGTCCCGGATATTCAAACGGCTGTGACGAGGGAACTTCAAGCGCCATGCAACAATTGTACAATATCAAAAATGTATTGTGGCCACGGGAGGCTTACTTTGAAAGGCAGTAAAGTGCCATCTCTGAAATACCTGTCCCTGTTTGTTCCGAGTCATTCACGAACTTTCCGGGCTCACGTTGTAGATTTTTAATGATGAAAAATAAATTTTAAATTCTGTGCATAAGGTTTTAACAAACAAACTTTTTTCATATTTGCTGCTTAATATTGAAAATGTGAGAATAAAATTGTAAAGCTTTTTATCGACACATACAGCCAAAATACGAGGATGGCATCGCTAGTTGGTGGGGAAGAAGAATTTTAGCACATAATTTGGTTGCCAATACTGAGTAGCGAACACGAACTTATTTTCAGATCACTGTCTGATGTTTATGAGAAATAACGTTTGTTTGTAATGAGTGCTACCTCGTAAACAACGTTTAATAATGGAGTTTTTGAAACTACCTTGTTGCGCAAAATTCATGGACCTATGAAATAACTTTAAGGCGATATTTGTACTATTAGATACAGTCGATAAATAATGAGGCAAAGGATGTTTCACAGTAATTCTTTAACGAAACTCAAAAGTATTGTCCGCATTTGTTTAGGCATTTATCCCATTGTGACACTAGCCGCAGAATGCCATGCTCATAGAAATCCTTTGGCTACTGTTTGAACGAATTGCGCACACACTCCTTGACTTTTATCGTCCGTTTGAAACCGCTGGCCAGGTGGCCGAGAGGGATAGGGCGTAGGCTTTCTAGTTCTCCAGTCCGCCTGGTCGTGGGTTCGAATCCCGCCGTGGGCATGGATGTTTGTGTTTGACCCGGGTTGCGTACAGATATAACTTTGTAAACGGCGGAAAATGACCTTAGTAGTCGAGGCCAAAATTTCTAATAGACCAACCAACCAACCAAACAACCAACCGTTTGAAACCGTTGTCCCCGCAATGCTTATTTGAGCTCGCCGAAGATGTGGAAGTCACATGGGGACAGATCTCGACTTTCCAATAACCAAATCAATCGAATCGTCTAAGTAAACTTTCTCGTGGTGTCATCCTGTTGCACGACAACGATAGACCGTACACAACCAACGCGAAAAAGAGACAAAGGAATGTCCAAATTTGCTACTCTTCGACTTCTGGTTTTCCCAAAATTGAAAGATGTTGAATAACCCTATGGAAATTTGAAGTTTCTTTCCTCAAATAGATCAAAAGTAAGTCATAAACTTTCTTTATGGACGAAAAGTAGATAGCACGTCTGGAAAAAAATGTAGCAGTAAATGGCAAGTATGTTGAAAAATAAAATAGTAATGATAGAGAGATAAGTTTCCTTCATTTAGATACACTTTCATTATTTTATTTTGTAAGAAATTTAATAGTATGCTACTCAGGAAAATTTCATTTAATTCTTATATTCCGTCCATTGATTTAAATTAATGACATGAACTATCTAGCTCTCTCTCACTTATATTAAATTGTCTACTAGGCTCCTTTGATGTGGATTTTTTCTTGTGCTCATAATGGAACGTGGAACAAATTTGTAACTGGAAATTGGTCCCTATTTATGAGATAAATTTTGATATATGTCCTAACTAGACAGGTCACTAAGATCATAGGGAGATTACCCGCGACTTCCTATTCTTGACATTAACCATATTATTAGAAGGTGAAGTAGGGAAGCTAAGGGGTTTCCAGTGTTCGTGGTTTGAGGGCGCTTGAAGCAATTTGGGCCCATCAACTGGTGCTCAAGCATCACTTGCAGTTGCAAAATACATTTAAAATAAGTAATTGAATTAGAAATTTTACAACAGTTGTCCTAAAAATTTTTTTCTTGTTACTAGAAGTACAGTGGCTAGAAGTAATAGTGTGTCAATTAAATACTAAATGCAGGCATGAGATTGTAATGATGACTGATGACACCGCCAGATGGCATGACAATCTAATGCGCCGACAATTACTCTATAATGCATGGGATTCAATATAAGTTTAACAGCACGAACGCTTTAAAAATACTTGTTTAATAAAATA
>JAHWFO010036886.1:2229675-2243310 GCA_023313115.1 Rhysida immarginata
TATTATTTCAAGTTTACAATCTTATTTTATTTTATTAAACAAGTATTTTTAAAGCGTTCGTGCTGTTAAACTTACATTGAATCCCATGCATTATAGAGTAATTGTCGGCGCATTAGATTTTCGTGCCATCTGGCGGTGTCATCAGTCATGATGACACGAAATCAGCGGCAATGGGCACACTGTACTAGAAGTTAACTTCAATATCGGAAGAAAATTATAAACTATTATTTCTGATTTTTCAGTACAGTCTATTAAAAATAAAAAAATGCAGAACAAAATCAATAAAATTGATATGAATTATTTACCAATTATGCAAACTTGGGACGTTTCGCTAACAGCCGACCTAGCTTCTTTTAATCATTTTAATAAATTATTTAAAATAGCTTTATTATCTCAACAAATTAATAAAAAAAGTAAAAAAAAATTCGAAAATAAAAAAATAATTTCCATCCAAAAACAAACGGTAAATATAAAAGTTTTTTTTTACAATTACATCCCGACGAAAACATTGTACTTTAACTTTTTTGTATCAATTTACCTATTAATGTATACATAGATTCTTACAAAATAGATATTGTACAATTTACATTTTTCGTAAGGGTGTGATTCTAAAAAAAAGGACTATGTCGAAAAGTGAATAGTGTATTACACAGAGGACAAATGTGAGTATAAGATACAAAAAGAATTTTGAAAATCGGTTAACAAATAAAAAAGTTACAGCCATGGAGGCATTACTTTTCAAAACGCCCTCGTATGTATAGATAGATAGATAGAAGATAGAAAATTATTATTATTATTATTATCCGCAAGGTGTCGCAGGTGCTGGACCGCTTGTTTTTAGCTCTCCTGATTCCCTTCATATGTCGAAGAAAAATGGCAAAAAAGGCAAACAGGGGCTGTCGGGGACATGTCCAGTATGTAATAAGAATGTTAGAGGGAAGAATCCTAAAATTTATTGCTCAAACCCTGGCTGCAAAAGTGTTCATCATGGAAGCTGCGTTAATATTCATCCGGATGATATTATGGCCTTTAAAGAATCGTGGGTTTGTAAAATGTGCTCTTCTAGCTCCATTCTCAACTGTACTAAAACATCAGAAGCCCCATATGTGGATGATGCTGGTAATGATTCTCGTTCTTATCATTCACCTAAACTTAATAATCGTGATAAGTTAAGTACTCAGACTCTCTGCTCAGAGCCGCCATCTTTGACTTCAGTTGTGAAGAATTTGATTGGCTCGGTGAATCAGCTGTTAAAAGCAAACGAAAAACTGAGGGAAGATAACAGACTGTTACACGAGAAAATTGATAAATTAGTTGATCTGTTGACGTTAAAATTAACAGATAACAGTATGATAAATGATAGTCGGAGTCTTAAGTCTTATTCTAATTTAGTCAGTCAACATTTAGATAATAATAAGTTGCTACCAGGAGCGAGGCATGAAATTTCCTCGGTTAAGGCGACTAATCAGATTTTAAATTCTTACAAAGTTAATGAGATCTCTAAGAAGCAAACAAAAAGAGTTATAGTAGGCGACTCGAATAATATTGCCATCGGATTAAAAGCAAGGAACGGTGCACCAAAGGGGCGGTTTAGAAATATATTTGTGTCGAGACTTGATCCAGGAGTAAGTAAGGATGTTATGGAGCAGTATGTCAATTCGTTTCTGGGAGAAAATAGATTGATAAAAATATGCAAATATGAATATAATTTTGCTCAGGGAGACTTTTATTATATTATTGTTATATTTGTTTCTCCTAAACTTTGACTGGGATCCCATTCGGAAGCTTGTCTCGGTCGATGATATGCTGGACTTTATAGTTAAGACCATTGCCATGGGTATTGCTCAGTTCGTGCCAAAATCCAAAGGGCTTAATTATGCACAGTCTAGAAGAGGATCCTCTAGGAGGTATCGTTATCCTATTTGGTTTTCAACGGACAAGATTAATTTATTACGAGAAAAAAATTACTGGCATTTACAATATAAACTCATCAGACTATGAAAAGTTTAGTAAGATCAGGAAGGCGTTTAAACAATCGGTCAAAAACTCTTTTGATTTGTATTATACTTCATCAGAGAGACTCTTACGTAGCAATCCCAGATTGTACTGGGTTTTAACTAAGAAATTGTTGAAAAAGAATTCAAATGCTCCTCAACCACTATATAAGCATGATCTCGAGAAACTCGTCAGTACTTTCGAAACTAATATGGCTAATTCGAGCTCTCTCTCCCTTCATTTAGATAGAGTACACATGCGCTGGAACAATATAGATACAAAATTTAATCTTCCAAGTATTACTGAAGCTATTGCCTGTTCTTATGTAAGAAAGATAACAGCTTCCAAAGCAGTAGACAACCATAATATTACTGATTATGCCTACAAGGGATGTTTTGAGGTTTTAAAAGTCCCGTTCTGTATTCTTTTTAATAAGTCTACTAGTTCTGGGACTTACCCTACTGCCTGGAAACATGTGAGAATTAAACCTATTCCGAAAGGGAGATCTCCTTCTAGTCCTGCTGATTATAGACCAATCACGTTGATCAGCTTTCCAGCTAAAATTCTAGAATCTTATGTTGCGGAACATCTGGCCAGCTTTATCGATCCCCATCTTCCCCAAGAGCAACATGGTTTTCGAAGGGGTAGATCGACGCAAACTAACTTATCTATCCTTATGCAAGAGCTTGTACACAATTTTGATAGAAGAAAGAAAACTGATGTTATTTACTTAGATTTTACTAAGGCATTTACTGATGTCATTTACAAAAAAAAATGTCAGGGGAGGCTATGCCAATATACTTAATTGGTTTGCCTCGCTTTTACTAAGAAGATCATTTGTTATAGATAAAATTGTCTGCAAGTCCAGAGTCGGGTATATTCGGAGTGGTGTTCCTCAAGGTTCTCCCTTGGCTCCGGTCCTTTTTAATTTATTTATTGCGGATCTAATTCCATTTGAACCCTCTAGCCCCCCATCGAAAATCTCTGTTCTAATGTATACAGACGACATAAAGATCTTTTCTACTGTTGATTGTTTGTCTGATGCATAACTGCTGCAATATGCGCTAGATAACATTTTTTAGTGGTCACTTCAAAATGGGTTAGACTTAAATCCAAAAAAAATCATTCTTTGTCTTGTTCTCAAGGAAAACTGTAAATTTGGTTGGTAGCTACGTTTTGGGCAATGTTCCGCTAGAGAGAAAATATTGTGCGAATGATCTTGGGTTCATCTTTCAATATAATCTGTCTTTTAAGGAGTACTTAGGAGGATTAATCTCACAGACCTGTGCAAGGATAGGAATAATTAAGAGATGCAGTTAATTCTTTAAAGAATTAGATACTTTTATTAAGTTATATAAGTCCATCATTGTTCCAAAAATAACCTACTGCGCTCTTATTCGGTTCTCCGGAGCTTCCCAAGACTTTTTGTTTTTACAGTCTAAAGTTTTTAGATTTTATAAGTTTTTTCTACTTAATTTTAATTGCAATCGGTTTTCCAAAGTAAGTTTGGAAAA
Source organism: Rhysida immarginata (assembly GCA_023313115.1). Taxonomy (NCBI): domain Eukaryota; kingdom Metazoa; phylum Arthropoda; class Chilopoda; order Scolopendromorpha; family Scolopendridae; genus Rhysida; species Rhysida immarginata. The sequence goes on from JAHWFO010036886.1 coordinate 2,233,185, forward strand.
TTGTTTTAATTTATCACTGATATTGGAAACATGCCTAATGAATATGTTTAAAAAGATTCTGCACGGGCAGGTGTTTGCACCAAGAATTCTCGAAAGGATCTTTATCCGGATATCCTGTTCAAATAGAAATAATAAAACTATTTTTACAACCGATAGATGGTATACTCAGATTGCAAAGCACGATCCTGCTTGCAAACTAATAAATTGTTATACCCAATATATAAGTAGTGCTGATTCAGACATGTTTAATGATAGGTGTAAACCTCTTTTTTGATGTTAATTTTCCTTTTAATGAATAAATTGAGCTGAGCTCTTCTCTTTTTGTTTTCTTTTTACCCGTTTATTTTCCTTTACATGTATTGTCATTAACCCCGTTTTGGGCTAGTGCCTGTTGGGGGACAACTTGGGATTTGGCCTTCAGTTTATCTGATGGTTTCTTTTCCCGCCTTGTTGTTACATTATTATTATTATTATTATTATTATTATTATTATTATTATTATTATTATTTTAAATCTAAATTAACGTTATAACAGTTGACAACAATTTATAATTACCTTTAACTTTGATATTAATAGCTTTACTCAAAGGTTTTCCAACTCCATTATTTGCTATGCAGTAATAAGATCCTTCGTCAAATTTCATGATGCGTTTAAATAACAAGGTTCCGTTTGAAAAAATATGGATGTTCTGTCCATTTTGAAGCCGAATGAAAGACTGGTCCAAAATATCTCCTAAACAAGCAAAAATGGAAAAATTAGAAATTTGCAGAGATGTTTGATAACTTTCAAATCATTATTACCTAGCGATTTTTCCCACGATATCATTGGTTGGGGATATCCTTTTGCTTGACAGTCAATCAATACTCGTTGTCCAACACTTATTATTATATGGCTCGGAATTATCACCCATTCTGGGGGAACTGAAACACATATAAAAGTTAGTGTTGTAATTTTAAACAAAGTAAAAATTTTAACAACTTATAAAAATGTTTAATGTTAATTTTAAAAATTTCTTTTAATAATCATGAGTAAATTTCAAAATATTACGGGTAATTTAAACTTTTTATTTGACCATGCAAGCGGGTTATACTTGCGAATGGAACGATTGTTGTACATAGGCACTCGATTACTATTCACATGCTAATCATAGTGGTTATAAATAGTCCACCTTCAGCCAAGTTTATTACTATTAAATAATACTTGACTCTTTTATTAAACCGGTTTAATTAATTTATGACGCGAAATGAATATTAATACACAGGATGAGTCAAAATCTGTTACCGCCCCCCTCCTACCTGTGCAGATAATGGAGATCATGATCTGTAAATTAAGGTGGTCGTTGAACTAGGCAAAAAAACAGGGTTAATGACTTTTTCTGCCACTGGTGGTATCCAGTCTGATAGGGTCCTAATTTTATTCGCATTTCTATCGTCAGCAAATAAGATTTATTTATTTGGCCTTACTTATTGAACATGGTTTAAAATAATTGATAAAACATAATAAATGCTGGTTTTAAACATTGCGAATAGCTGCTAATCGGACCCGATGAGAAGGTTCGCCCTCTATAGTGATCTTTTTCATTAATCTGATACACCAATGGTGGGATGGAATGGTTCAACGACCACCTTAATTTACAGATCATGATGGAGATATCCAAAATTGCAGCAGACAAAGAGGAAGTCGCGGGTGGGCTATCTGTTAGTAAGCTTTAGATGACCTGATTTTGCAATTTAGGACATTTACAAAATTTATCTTATAAACTATAACAGAGAGGGACCAACTTCCAATTACAAACTTGTCCCTCATTCAATTATGGACACAATAACACAAAAACCGCGTCATAATCGATGAACAGATCACTCAAAAATGAAGCGGTAACATTTCTACATGCAAATCATGTCACATTCCCATCTTGTTTTACATATTTCATAAATATGCACTTCATTATACAGTTCGACGGCTATGTAGACAGTTGTGTGCTATTTTATGCTAATCAAAATTATGCTGCTGCAGCTCGGTCTCATCAGGGCAGACATCCAAACATGTGGAAATGTTTCCGTTCTATTTTTGAGTGATCTATCCTTCAGATTATGATGCGCTTTTCTTTAAAATGTGTCCATAATTATCACGTAATGTAACAACAAAGGGAAAAAATCACGCAAAGAGAAGAGCGGATGAATCCCTCGTTGTTCCCCAATGAACGAAAGCCCAAAATAATACACAAAGAAAAGTAGAATTAAGCCTATTATGTAAAACATTGTACAAAAAGTCGTGCACAGCCAAATTCCATGGTCTATCAATAGTGTAATAGAAGAAAAGTTTCATCGGCTACTTTGAAACTTTTACATTTTGGGCATATGTTGTAAAAATATAAGCTTACATGTAAATACTGTATACATGTAAATACTATATCAAATAGTATTGTAGTGAGGGGGGGGGGGGCGCCTAGGCACCTGCCCGGGGCCCATGGTAGATAGGGGGCCCCCATTCAATGTATGGTCCCAATCTAAAATGTCACAATTATTTTCTGTGAAGTAATGATTGGCACATATGGTCAATACTTGAATTTTGGATAGGTCTGTGTTAAATTTGTTTTTGGGTAAACTTTGTTTAGGGCTCCATAAAAGCTGATTTGCCCAGGGCCCAAAATTTTCTCACTACGGCGCTGGATAGTATTGCTCAATGTCGCCTGGTTTTTATTATTATTTCGATGTGCGCGGCTTTTGAATCACTGTATAAAAACCGAGCATGCGATTCTAAGGCCAAGTCATTGAGAGAAAAAGGCCAATCCTCTGGTATACGAGGAGAGTTTAACTTATTAATAAGAATGATAATTTTCCTTTCTAATCTTTTAGATATAATTTCAATAACGTAACTAATTTTACTTACAATAAGAGTATTTAAAAGTTGTTTAAACGTATTAAAGGAAGGAATAAGAAATAATCTTTAGAAATAACACAGATATTTAGAAAACCATAAAAAACTTCTTTAATATGGCTGTTAAAAGTACAAGTATTATCATAAAATATTCCAGATCTTTAACTGATGTTGTACTTAAAATGTTGGTGTCAGTAATTTGATAATTAAAAATGACAGAATTACTTTTACGAGTACATCGCATGATAAATGCTTCGAGTGATTTAAGTCTAAACCATTGCCTTAAGACTACCTAACGATATTGTAGATCTCATTTTGCAAGACATTACATTCCGACTGTGCATTATTGAATACGGAACAATATTGTAATTAGAAATTTGTCCCTATCTATTACGGTTTAGGAGATAAATTTTGGTTACGTCTTAATTTGCATAAACAAGTCATCGGAAGGTCGCCCATGACATTCTATTTTTTGACTACATAGGATTTTGAATATCTCCATCTTCCGCACAATTAAGAGTGGGAGAGACTTTTGACTCATCATATAGAATCCTCACTATATAGAAAACGGGCATGAGAAAGATTGGTTGTTATGCTCTGTTATGTTGTGTTAATTGTATTGCAAACTGCAGTAATGTTTTAAGATACTGAGTTAGCATAAATGATGTTCACAGTTTGAACAACATGTAACGATTGATGACATTTAGATATACAAAGTGTACCATAAGTTTATGAAAATTTTTATTTATTTACTACTGTATGCTCGACATGATTACCATTGTTTTGAAAACACATTTTATGGGACACTCTGTATAAAATCCATACCAATGGAGAGAGAAACTCAAAAAAATTTTATTCAGTGTATCAATTTCATAGCGAAATCAAAAGTGAGTACTTCACTGACTACTAAAGAGATGGACTGGCCATACTGATCGCAATAATAGTGAACTTCTTCATTGGCCTCCACATTTCAACCTAATGTCCTGTGAATTTTTCGTATGAGGGTTTGTTACAGATACGTAAGGTCTACGTGTCTCCCTATTATAGATCATGAGCCGAATTAGCATAAAGGCTCATATAAATCATGTGATAAATGATACAAACTTTTTGAATTTCTTTCTCCATTAGCACACATTTCATGTATCCGATTTCATTACGTGAATTATACGTGTTTCGAATCGAAACATAAGGTAAAGAAATTAATAGGAAAAATGGAAAGAAAATTATGCGAAGTAGATTCGAAGAAATGACCACGAGTATCACTCCAGTTTTCAATAATTTCTTATGAGTCATGATAAGCTATTGATGTTTTGGAAAATAGAAATTCCCTGTCTGTGAGCGGATGTTTGCCCTGTCATTGGGCTTCCACCTTGACTACCTTGTAGTCGTTAAGACACTTAGAGAGCCATGCCTGCGATAGCCCAGATGGAAGAGGCGAAGTACGTAAACTCGTGGTCCCTGGTTCGAGTCCAGTAGCGGAATTGTTCCTTCCATTTTTCCCATTCATATCTTTAGGTTAGATTACGTTGTGTCAATTTCATTTTCTTTGTATAATACTACAAAAATCTAAATTAACCTAAGATTTAAAAGGATTGATGTGGAACCATAATTAATTTAGTGAACGAGAATAAGAAGAAAAATTACGCAGAGACCTCTGTCTGAATATCCTATTACCACTGGGCTACCGAGGCCGTTTCATTCAGCGATCGCTTTGATAAAGTACCGTATTCAGAGAATCGAAACAGAAAAAGCTGACGAGACAAAGACTCAATTAGATCCAAAGATACGAATTTTTCTTTTTATTTTCATTTTATAGAAACCATTTAAACGTCCAAGAAAATTAGAGAACTGCTGGGACATCAACTTTATGTTATCATTCTATTGTGATTAAGCAATAGAATGGTAATACAATTAAGTAGAAAATCACATTAGAGAAATGAAATTCTTATCCCGTATTTATCAGAACATGATTTCCTCGAAGAAATATTTTACAAAAAATTTTATAATATAATGTAGAGCATAAAAAATTTGGGAAGAGAAACTTGAAAGCTAAGAAAAATATCAGTGATGAAAACCAAAATTGTAATTTTCTACTGGAAATACGTCGACAGTTAATTCTCATCTGGAACTTAAACAATAAGAATGAGCTTCAACTGAGAATTATTCAACTCTTTAGGAGCAAAATCGAAAGGATTTTCACGAACTATTGAAACAGTCAGGATAAACGTATGTTTTGGAGCATGCAGGGAGTCATATAGCTGAAATTCAAGCCTCATGGTGTCAATGCCAACTCGTACTATAACTGTATTCTATATCCCTCTAGGAACTATGACAGACCATTCGATACAAACTTCTAAGACTCCTGACAACGAGATTCTCCTGGAAGATAATGGTCGCTCTCACACAGCCAGACAAATGCTGGATTTGCTGCAAACTCTCTCTTGGGAACGCTTGGAATATCCACTTTATAGACCCAATTTAAACCTCAGTTATTTCTGTTTAAAGTCGGAAAAACATTTGGATGGTCGTTGTTTCGAAGATGATGCAGCCGTAGCCTAAAAGGCCGCTCGTTGTCTGCGATAACAGCCGCAAAACATTTTTTTTTGTGTATCCGGGCGATTGCCCCCCCCCCCCTCGACAATTACCCCCGACAAATCCCTTTGGACAAATGCCCCCCAACCATTCAATTAGCATTTGCATTAGCAATTCAGTAAGGTAATATTGAGGACAATATAGACGAAGTTTTATTTTGAAAAAAAATATAATGTCACTACGTAAAAAGAAAAATTCGTTAACCACAACAATTCTTATAATCGAACTTAAAAGAGAACTCTACGGTCATATACAACTTTATTTAAATCGAAGGCCTAGCCTATTAATAACATCGTAGCATATTTAAAAATTTTTAATTCAAACTCTAAATGTGTGAAAAAACAAAAATAATGAGCGCGTTTTGAAATAGGTAGGCATCCATCTTCGGTGTGGCCGTGACGTAGTTGGAGTCAAGCGTAGAATAACAATGTAATCCGAATAACAGTAGTCCCAATAACAATGTAATCTTCATTGTTGCCATCATGAATTTTAACAATCAATATTTTTTCATTTGTTGAAAACAATGAAGATTGGATTGTTGGTCAGGTGATTTTTTCGCATCAATGCCTTTCCTACTATCGACACCTTCTAGAAAGAAATCCAAACAACTGAAACGTCATTCATTGTTACATCATCATTAGTCGACCATTGTTAATCGTATAGAGCTGGTAAGTGGTGACGTCACTTCCTGGCCGGTTGCCTAGCGATTCCAAACTTAGGTTTAACTTCTCTATGCTTTTCTATGGCCTTACAGCACATTGTTAAACCTAATGTTTGGAATCGCTAGGCAACTGGCCAGGAAGTGACATCATACTTATCAGCTCTATTTCTACCAAAAGCAAGCCCTAAATTTGGTCGACTTATGATGATGTAACAATGTATGACGTTTCAGTTGTTTGGCTTTCTTTCTAGGTGTTGTTGCTACCATGGTCTGGTCACTTTCTGCGTCAGGGCCTGTCATTTTCGTTGGCCTCGTTTACCTCAAACTATGTCACTTCCGGAAAAAAGTGGCCAGCGGAAAGGGAATGCAAAAAGCAGTTTCTTATATTGAAACTAGCTGGTTACCCGCGGCTTCGCCAGAAAGAAAAAAACGTGAAAGAAAAAAAACGTGAAAGAAAAAAAACGTGCTATTAAATATATTTTGACATAGAATGTGATACTCGAATGCCTTTGGGTACACTATTTTTTTTTCAGGCCATAGGATCATAAAGTGATTGCCACTGTGCTGCGTTAATCGTCATTGTGAAAACAAATTTCACAGGAAATTGTAACCTAGATAATTGTTGTCTGGGTGATAATGGGCATAAAATTAGTGACAGTCTAGTACCATTGCATAATTTGGGGGTATCAAAATTTCTCAATATTACTACTGGCCCTACTTTCACATTAAACTTATGGGGTGGCATGCCAGGTGTGTTCCAATGAATTTAAAAATTCTGTGGGTTAGTTTTCAGCTTGCTCCCGATCCATAATAGTGTCAATAGATCTACACTATCCTATCAAAAGTCATAGGACAACCCTGATTTGCATGTAAATGGGACATTCCTTTGCAATTTCACTGTTGGCATTCTGCCCAGCAGTACATAACAGAGAGTATGCAATTATGAGATGACGCTTGCGTGAATGCTTGAAGACTGTCTAAAAGAAAAAGAGCTTTCAGACTTCCAAAGAGGTACAATTGTTCGGTACCATCTCGCGGGCAAAACTGTTAGAGAGACGAAAACCCTCCTAAATATCCCGAAATCGACCGTTCACAACGTCATCCAGGCATGGGAAGAGAAAGGCACCACAAGTGTTCCGCCTAGGACTGGAAGACCCAAGATCATGTCGGCCAGAGACCAAAGGGCTCTTCGTAAAGTGGTCACTGCAAACCGTCACACATCGCTTGATGGACTGACAACTGAAAGTTCATAGAGTCGACAGGAACAACTGTGAGCACCCTGACTGTTCGCAGGGAACTGCGTGCAATGGGTTTTTATGGCAGAGCGGCAGCCCACAAACCTCACATCAGCACCAGCAACGCAGCGAGGAGATTGCAATGGTGCAAAGAGCAGACTCTGGATCAATGGCGAATGCTTGAATGGAGTGATGAGTCCCGCTACACCATCTGGCAATCGGATGGACGGGTTTGGGCAAGGCGAACGTTATCTGCCAAGCTGTGTTGTGCCAACACCTCCTAAAAAGAAAGCCTATGCATCTAAAATTTATACATTGTTACATCATCATAAAAAGGCATTGTTAATCGCATTACTACCAATAATAAGCCCTAAATTAATACTTCTTATGATCATATAACAATGTATGAATTTTCAATGCACAGGCTTTCTTTCTAGGAGGTGTTGGTTGTACCCACGGTGAAGTTCGGCGCAGGGTCGGTGATGATGTGGGGGTGCTTTTCATGGTACGGGTTGGGTGCAATCGCTTCTGTGGGTGGACATCTAAACGCAGAGTGTTAACAAGACATTCTGGACAACGCAGCATTCCCATCTCTCTGGCAGCACTTTGGCAATGGCCCTTTTCTGTTTCAGCACGATAACGCACCTTGCCATAAAGCAAGGTCTGTAGGCACCTGGTTTGATGAAAAGGGGGTTCGGGAATTTGACTGGCCTGCACAGAGCCCCGATCTGAACCCCCATCGAACATCTGTGGGACGTGCTGGAACGTCGATTGCGCGCTTGTGCGGAACGCCCGAAATCCGTGACCGAACTTTCCAAGACAATTATGACAGAATGCGAAAATTTCCTGTCGAAACGTATCAAAAACTTGTGGACAGTATGCACCAGAGAGTAGAAGGTGTGATAGCAGCAAACGGTGGACCAACAAGATAGTAAAATATATATATTTTGAGTGTTTCTATTAAAGTGATGGTGTCCCATGACTTTTGATAGGGTAGTGTATATGTAATGCAAGATCTTGGCAACTCTTGATAAATAATGTTTTTTATTTACATTCTCATTCTTTGGTGCAAGAATTGTATGTTCTCAAAGTCACTGTCGGTACTCAATTTTTGTGGCTATGTTCGGGAACACCTTATGTATAATTATTTCTCGTACCGACGACAACAGTACACAGAAATCAGGTGAGAGAAATTAAACTTGACACAATTGTGGGTAATTTTTCATCTCCAAGACTGAGTAGTTGTTTACAAATTTAATGAGTATTGTCACCGAGAATACGCACCCTCATATTAGTAATTAATTTTTTTGTTGGATGGTGGATACTCTGAGGCAAGCACTGAGTTCATCTGCAGATGTTCATTGTGGAATAATTGGAAGGGTTTGGCGAAAATCTCCTGCGAGAAAAACGACACCCCTCCCATTTTTTTCCAGGATCTCTTAGGTTTCTCATTGTTAGATCTACAAGAGTTTAATACGTTGTACGATTGTTAAAAAGTTTGGACTGTAGCCAAAATTATGCAATAGAAGGGGCTTAACCAATACCGTCTAGAGAGAAAGCCTGCTCACGGAAAAATCATACATTGTTACATCACCTAAGGTAGGGACAATTTCGGGCTTATTATTCGTAGAAATATGATTTACAATACTCTACCGTGGATGATGCAATACCTCCTAAAGCGTAGCCGACGAAAAAGTCAGGCCGGGGTACTTAAAAGTTACATGACCAAAGTAGATCGAGCAACAATTCAACCTTCATTGTTTCTAGCTTGCATTTCAAAAATTAGAGTTTTTTCGTTTGTTGGAAACAATGAAGATTGGATTATTGCTCGATCTATCTTGGTCATGTGGCTTTTCAGTGCCCCGGTCTGTCTTTCTAGTTGGCTTTGTCCTAAAGAGAAGGCCTGCGGACAAAAGATGTATACATTGTTACATCTTCGTCATCAAGTGGCTAAATTTAGGGCTTATTATTGGTAGAAATACGATTAACAATAGCCGCTTGATGATGATGTAATAATGTATACTCCTTTTGTCTGTAGGCCTTCTCTCTAGGAGGTGTTGGGGTGATGTAACAATGTACGACGTTTTCACGCTCAGACTTAAGTAGAGGTGGTGTTGGCACAAATCGACTCTTCGATAGAGATCTTGAATAAATAATTCTCAATGACGTATATTAAAAATAGGCCCCGAAATTTACCGCCATACTTGAAGCCAATTGGGAATATTGGGAAGCTCCGCTCAGAGACCCTCATGGCCGAGAGTGAGTGAAGATGTTACAAAACAGATTGCTAAACATGAGGGTATCTGATTAATAATTCTTTCACACTCCGATCACGGAGTAATAAGTTTATTTGTATCTTAAGTACTTCATTATACAAGGTGATTACAAAAGAACTTCACAATTTTAAAAATTTATTACTTCAAAACTATTCAGAATATAGACACACCACATACGGATTCTTAGAGAAACACTCTTGAAGTTTATTGTGACACAGTTAAGGATGTTCAATATGCCCCCCTGTAGTCGAATTCGTCCCAAACCCGTATTAACATGTCTCCATCAATCCCATGTATCGCTAACGTAATGCGTTCTTTCAGCTCGTCTATGTCACGGGGAAGGGGTAGGGTGAAGACCTTGTCCTTTACACACGCCCATAAAAAGAAACCACAGCGGTGGATTGGTCGAGCAAACAATAACCTGGAACTTGCAAAGTGGCCACCGCAGAGCCCCGACCTCACACCTTGTGATTTCTTTTTATGGG
>JAHWFO010036886.1:2243710-2349028 GCA_023313115.1 Rhysida immarginata
CACAGCGGTGGATTGGTCGAGCAAACAATAACCTGGAACTTGCAAAGTGGCCACCGCAGAGCCCCGACCTCACACCTTGTGATTTCTTTTTATGGGTGTGTGTAAAGGACAAGGTCTTCACCCTACCCCTTCCCCGTGACTTAGACGAGCTGAAAGAACGCATTACGGTAGCGATACGTGGGATTGATGGAGACATGTTAATGCGGGTTTGGGATGAATTCGACTACCGCATTGATGTATGCCGTGTCACGACAGGGGGGCATATTGAACATCTTTAACTGTGTTACAATAAACTTCAAGAGTTTTTCTTTAAGAATCCGTGTGTGGTGTGTCTATATTCTGAATAGTTTTGGTGCAATAAATTTTTAAAAGTGTGAAGTTCTTTTGTAATCACCCTGTATTTTATAAGCAAGTTTCGATTGTGGTTTCAATTTCAATTTCGTTTCGATCATCTTTCAGTTAAGTTTTTCCATTTCAGTTACGTATTTTTGATTTATGCTTGAGGAAAGTGATTCCTGATCCTTTTTCGTGTTTATTTGTACAGTTACACGCGGAACTGATTTTGAATTAATTATTCCTTGGGCCCAAAATCGTCAAAAGCAAAGCAGCCAGGCAGCTAACTAGTCCACGGCTCACACCTGCCTAGAACTGCCTAGGGTTTCACTTTGGTGGCGATGTTAACAAACAATAGGATTCGGAATATACCTTTAATAATATACGTCATTGATAATTCTATATTCAGGATGCCTACTCTTCAGCAAATATAGCAGATCAACAACAATGGAGTTCGCATGTGTGCACAGGTCAGAGCTTTAACAATCATGATGCGAAATCTGGGTGAGCTAGTTTGCACAGCATCTCGTCACATTACGCCGTTCTCGCAAGAATAGCAGCTAGACTAAGCGATCAGTAACCGATACATTTGCTGGCGGCGAGGCTGCGCGCGAAGATCAGCGAGAGACATCATCAGTGGGAGTGCACCAAAACGCTTCGACGCATATTAAAATTATCGTTTTGCTTTTCTAGATCTTTTTTTTTCTACAGAGTTTTCTTAAATCAAGTTTTAACTGTGACACTGTCTAAGCATCTAAACAGTGACTTCATAAATAATGCGTAATCCTAATAATAATAATTACGAATGTCCGTAACAGTCATAGAGGAGAAAAGGATAGAGATCGCATTCGCCTGCGCACCGAACGATTTCGGATGCGAAATAGCTAACTGCGATTTAGGTCACGGATGAGAGCGAAGCGGCGCTATTTAAAATACAAAGACCGTGTCCTAAGGAGAGTGACGAATATAATTCTATATTAGAAGAACTGTTGTTGCGAGAAGTGGAATGAGGAGATGTTAAGGAATACGCGCTCTAGCTTATTTCTCCTCTATGGTTATCTCTTGAAGTTAGCGTGAAATTTCTTTGAGAACCGCAGCATATCAATAAAAACTATTCTTATCGTAACAATAATAAGTCGAGCGCACGTAACAGCTAAAGTGCGTGCCGATCAAATTTAGTGCAAATTGTTTAGTTAAAAAACTGAACATGCTTCCCTCGCTTCAGTCTCGCTTCTCGAGTTTCCACCGCATTCGAGTGGCGCTATGCACCCGAGAAGCGAAACTGAAACGATGGAAGCATTTTCAATTCATTTGCAATGAAGTTATAATTAAACAATTACCATTTATTATGAATTGTCAAATTTGAAAAGGAAATATAAATTTGTAGTGAAATTAGCTCTTAAATAAAATTTTTCGTGGAGGCTCCAGCTCTGAATCTTTTAACTGACGCCAATAGCGCTGCATGCCCGAGAAGTTCAAGTCGCCATTTATTGGGCGCGTTCGACATGTGCACACTAAACGCACCGAAGCCAACGAAAAAGACAGGCCTCGAAGCGGAAAAGTCACCTGACCATCTGGGTCCGAACAACAAAAACACTCATTGTTTACATCCAAGATGGAGACAATGAAGATTGGATTGTTGTTCGGACCCAGATGATCAGGTGACTTTTCCGCTTCGAGGCCTGTCTTTCTCGTTGGCCTCGTAAACGCACGTAGTGACATCACTCAGTGCGAGCCGGGGCCAACAATATAACGGGCCCCAGCGCGGAAAAGTCACCTGACCATCTTAGTCCGGCCAACAATCCAACCTTCATTATTTCCAACAAACGAAAAAATACTGATTGTTAAAATCCAAGATGGAAACAAACACGATTACATTGTTACTCGGACTAAAATGATCAGGTTACTTTTTCGCGCTGGGGCCCGTTATATCGTTGACTCCGGTGCGAGCGGTGAAAAAAGTGTAGTGCATTTTGTGTGTGTCATGAAAAACAGGAAAGAGCACGAAAGTGGGATGTTCACCTCACCCGTGCTACCATGAATAGTATGTCTACTGCTCAAAATAAAACCCATCATAACATCTGCATTCATATAACACGCCAAAATCGTTCATTACAGAGTAGATTTCAATGTCAGTTTAAACGATATACAGAATTCAATTATTTTTATACCTGTTGGTCTTTAACGGTAACTAAAACGCCGAACTATCTATCGCTACATTTCAAGTTCTAGGGCAGCGCCATCTTGCAACTGACTAAACGACTCTGCTCCTAACCTAGGGCATGGATGAAAGAAACAAGATGGACGACTCCTATGAGTCGTGCGTGAGTTTTTTTTCAGTGGCGCCCTCTGGATTCTTAAGTGAAAATTCCGAAGCGTTTGGTTTTGCTTCGCATGGTTTCTGTTTACACAGCTGTCAGAGGAGAAAAGCATGGCCGCCTGTCGTAAAAATATTACGTATTTCATTGAGTTCTTTCGAATTTTTTTGTATTAAAGTATTTTTTATTATTTTATTGAATTAGTTTATTGAAATATTAAGATTTGGAGTTAAAATGTAATTTTTATTAAAATTACATACGATTCTTTTAACAATTTAATTATATATGTATAAAGTTTTGCTTTAAAAATTATATTTAAAATTACATTAAAAGATATCAAAATGAAAATGGATAAGATTTCTTCATTAAATCATAACTGTACACGTGATCTAAATATATATTATAAGTTTCAAAGAAATCGTAGCTGTTTCTGGTCTCCTAGCAATAAGTCAACAATAACCATGAGCCTATGGACAGCTTTTCCTCTTCTCCCTAAGCAGACGACACATGCTAGTTTTCATGCAAAAATCCAGATGTCGCTCTGAAATCAAACTTGCTGGGGAAGTATAGGGAGTCGTCCATCCTGTTTCTTTCATCCATGCCTAGGGTCATTTCGTGCGCGCACGAAACGCCCGATAGTGCGCGCACACGCGATGACGAACATGCGCGGGTTCCATGACTAACATGCGCGGATTAGTGCGTTTAGTGAACGCACAAAGGCGTTTAATGCGCGATGTCGAACGCGCCCATAGTCAGCCTCCTCAGCGCGAATTGGGCAGGCCTTTCTTATCGGTGGCTACGATTGTAATAAATTGTGAAATTTTTTTTTTTTGAAAGTTAGTATTTTTATTCTAGCACGCCCAGTTGGAGACTGCGGATTAAAAGAGGAGAGAAAATATTTTTATTCTAGCACGAATGTATTCCGTTAGCCCAAAGGATGAAGAAAGATTCTACCTGAGGATGTTATTGCAGTATATATTGCACAAAGTTTTCAGGACATACGAACTGTCAATGGAGTTGTCTACGATAGTTATAAATTATAAATCATTAGTTGGTCTGTGAGGGTTTTAATGGTACGCCTACCTCAGCTGTTCGAATTAATGATGAAAAATAGTTATAAATTTCTTTCCTATTTTTCATCATAGTTATAAATTAGCAGCCACAGCATGCTGTCTACTTGAAGATGATACAGAATGGGAACGACTGTTTCAAGAAGCTTCCGAATTTCAAATGCCGAATCAATTGAGCATTATCAACTTACGTATTCAATCAGTATATTCAATTCACCAAAAGAACAATTACGCCTATTTGAAAATTTCTATGCACAACTTATGGAGAACTATTAACAGCATTATAATATACATATATCGGAACAAAAACATTACAAGATATTACATCTCTAATTTGTCTCCATGGGAAGAATTATTCCGTTTATGTACTACCCGATCCAGAATATAACTTATTTGAAGATATTGTATACATTCCCAGTAAGGAGGCGGAAGTAGCTGAAAAAATTATTCCAACATTTTTGATGAAATTTGTACCGAAGTTAGTGTTAATACGAATATGAGCAATTTTTTCTTTTTGGGTGGTCCAGGAGGATCAGGAAAAACATATTTGTATAATGCTATTATGTGTTACTTGCGTGGACAAAGCAAGAAAGTATTAGCATTTGCCACCACAGGAATTGCTGCAGATTTATTAAAAGGTGGCCAAACTGTCCATAGTGGATTTAAAATTCCGCTTGCAGCAAATGAAGCATCCGTTACCAGTATGAAAATTCTCTCACCTGAATCTAAAATTTTTACATGATGCTTCGCTGCTAATAATAGATGTAGTTTTCTATGTTCTCTGCACAAATTTACATGTTGCGCATAATAGACCACCTCTTGAAAGCAATCATGAATGATGATAGGCCGTTTGGTGGAAAAGTTTTAATACCGGGTGGCGTTTTCAGACAAATATCCAATGTTGTATCTCATGGATCCACAGCAGATATCATCTTAAATCTTAAATGATTTAAATCTTCCTTAAAGGTTTGTATTAAATCTTCACCTCTAAGGAATTTGTTAAAAAAAGGAGCCTAATTTGCAATATGAGAACAGATGGACAGGATGTCTTCAATGAATGGGTCCTAAAAATAGGAGACGGCGATTTAACAGCTCAGTATCCTGGAGATGAGTGCACTTAAATAGAACTTCCCACTTATATGGTAGTGGAAGAAGATTTAGTATCGAAGATCCTCGGAAATAAAATATCTGTGGACAATCCAGCAGCAAGTGAGAAGTGTCTAGAAAAATAATTTTGTCTCCAAAAAATTCAAATGTCATGGGTTTGAATTTCAAAGCCATGGAGTTAATTGAAGGAGACACTCACATATATCACAGTGTAGGTTCCATTATAACTGAGGATATAGACGATACGATCGATTTTCCAGTGGAATTTCTCAATAAATTATGCCCAACTTCAATGATTAAGAAATTTAAACCCAAAGAATGGTCTTATGAATGGCTCAATACTGATAGTACGATGACTGCATCAAAATTTCATTCATGCTGAAATTATCTGTGGTATTCATAAAGGACTGTGTGTGATTATCCCAAGAATTACTTTGGAACCAAGCGATGCTGGGTTACCATTTAGAATGAGACGGCGACAATTTCCCGTGAATTTAGCCTTCGCCCTTACAATTAATAAAGCACAGGGACAATCCTTTGATGAAGTTGGGATATATCTTCCAGAGCCAGTTTTTTTCACAATTGTATGTAGCATTAACATGCTGTAAAAATCATAATAATATTAAAATATTTATAAAATCACAACCGAATGTGCAAGGGCAATCATTACCATATTAAGGAGATAAAATTTTTTACCAAAAATGTTGTGATCAAAGAGTTGTTAAAATAAATAGAATTGTAATTTCTTAATCTAAATTGGGTATCTTATTAATTTTTAAAGTAATTTTTTATATTTTTGTCTAATTTATTAACATTTTATGAAATTTGTCTAATGTAAAGTTGGTAATCCCGTGATTTTTTTCACGGGTAAAATACTCGTATTATAATTGTGGGTTTATTCATCTGCTGTTCTGCTGTACATTATATAACAATGAAAAAAAAAAAAACGATAAACGTAAATAAAAAGGAACTAAATGGAGAAGAACGACGAGATAGTTCGTCCTGGCCTCAGGACATCTTCAGGTCATCTGGCTCAGTTTAAGGCTTGGTTATACAACTGCGCGACAAAATAATAGAACAGTGGATTTGATTATCAGCGTTCCTGTGTTCATTTCTCTGTTGCACTAAATTGTTTAAATATAATGTGAAATCTTTGAAGGATTTATAATTTATAACGATTTTACTTGCAGATGATCATATATAAATATACAAGCTATTTCTAGTTTTTTGGAAAAAAAATATGTCGTTTTGACAAAAAAATGGCATACATAATTTCTTGTGACAAAATAATGGAATAGTCTGTTACAAAGCCCATCCACCCTTAAAATATTACGTGAACAATTCTAAAATAATTTGCATAATCAAACCATTGATTCTTCAACAGTTGTGACGCCGTTTAAGAGAAAAATGGTTGCAAAAACTGATTTGTTCGATTGATAAAAAAAAGTGATAATTTCCTTAATAAACGAAGGAAAAACGCAAGCTGATGTAGCAAAAATTATACAATGACACCAGTCTACAGTATCCAAAGTGCTTAAAAAGTTTAATAATGGATCTGGGCTTTGCAATAATCGTTACAAATGTGGTCGAAAACGAGTAACGAGCGAGCGTGAAGATAGACAGCTAAAAAGGATCGTCCAAGATAGTAATTTCAAAACCTCGAAAAATTTTCACACCATGTGGAAAGAAAAGGAGTAAATGTATCTCTCCGAACAACATTGAGAAGATTGCATGAAATGGCCTATGAATGTCGTGTGCCTAAAATTAAACCGCTGCTTTCTAAAAAGCAAAAGCAAGTGCGCTTGAAATGGTGCAAAGAACATGCCCATTAGACAGAAGACGACTGGTCTCAAGTGATTTTTAGCGACAAATCCTAAATTTTGTTTAACCTACGGTGATCAGGGAACCCGTTTTTGGCGTAAAAAACAAGAGGCATATAATCCAAACACGATGAAATCATCAGTTAAGTTTCCAGCATCCGTTCTCATCTGGGGTTGCATGAGTTCATATGGCGTAGGATCACTGGCATTTATTAACACCACCGTAAACGCAGCAGTTTATCAAAGAGATTTTAGAGTATTTTTTAATACCATCCGTTGAAGAACTGTTTGGGGATCGGCATTTCATCTACCAGCATGATAATGCTCCTTGTGATGTAGCGAAAACAGTGAAAGCATGGTTAAACTCCAACAGTATTACTGTGTTAAATTCGCCGCCGAATTCCCCCGATCTTAACCCCATAGAACAGCTGTGGGGTGAAGCTAAAAAGACTTTATCTGAGCAGAAACCAACAACAGTTGCCGAACTAAAGGAGAAATTGTTACAAGTATGGAAAAGAATTACTCCGGAACATTGTAAGAAATTGATTAACTCAATGCCACTTCGTATTCAAGCAGTTATTGATGCTCAGGGTGGTGCAACAAAATATTAATTAAAATCAAGCCAGTAAACCTTATTTAACTGGGGTTTTTTTGGTTCCCAATATTGTAACAATAACAATGCCATTTTTTGGTTCCATTATTTTGTCATAGAAAATGACATATGCCATTACAAGTCGATCAACTCTCGCCTTCGAATGCTGCCAACTTTCCCCTAGCGGTCGTGTATCTCCATCAGGCTAACAGACGATGTTTTCCCATAGATTTGTGTATATTCTTCAAATGTTTGCGATTATCAAAAGTTTTTTCAAAATATTTTAAACTCATTTACACTTAATATGAAAAGAAGATACTCATTGAGAATTTAATTCGCATGAATATGAACCGAATTCCTCTAAAACATTAATTATTAGCAATAATTTGTTCAGAGGCACTCCCTTTCTCCAATATTCCCAATGTTAAAAGATACGCAGGAGGCGGCTTCTAGATACACGACCGCAGGAGTCCGCCACTGTCGTGATGACGTTTACGGGCAATAGCAACATCAAAGGAACCGGCAGAGAGTTGTTCGACTTGTTATCATTAGGCTATGGAGCAGGGTCTTTTAATCTAGTAGATTAAAAGACCCTGGTAGAGAGTCTTCACTCTCGTACGTAAGAGAACGTTCTCACTCTCGTTTTCGTTCTTGGCGTTCTCGCGAGAACGACGTGATGTGACGAGATGCTGTGCAAACTATACTCTGTCCAACGAAAGTTGGAGTGGGCGTGTCCAGTTAAACTTCCTATATCAATTGTTAGACATTGTTGCCAAAGTAGAATCAACATTGTCAATAGGAAGTTTAACTGGACACGCCCACTCCAACTTTCGTTGGATAGATTATAGCTCATCCGCGAAATCTTTGGTCGAACGCAAATAGTTGTTCGATGGTGGCGCCATCCGTTGACAAAAACTGTCAGTGGGCATACAAACAAACAACAAACAGAAAATGAATTTTATATATAAGATTATGGACCAAATTTAAAAATTTCAGCAGAAATGTGCTATATTTATATCAAAGAATGGTTATTCATTCCTTTATGGTTTATTTAATATGCAGATGAACAATAGCTTGTTGCAGAATATAAGTTTTGAACACCATTGATGCTCCACTTTCATTTCTTTACCCTTCAACCTGTACTGTTGACACCCGTCATGCGACGGGTGGAAATTCTAGTTATTACTAAAATCCAAATGTGGAACCACCTTTTGCTATGGATATTTCTGGCCGTGTGGGCGGGGGGGGGGGTTATCCCAATTTCGGGTTTTTTTCCACAAAAAAAATTTAAAATCAAATTCATTTTTCCTTCATCTCAATGGAATTTTGGTTTCGTGATGTAGTTTGTGACATCATGTTTCTTTGCTAATGGGTTTTTTTTGTGCGTGTGGTGATTGTGATTTAGCGTATTACCACAACACCTCCTAGACAGAAGGCTTGACAACGGAAACGTCATACATTGTTACATCATCATTAGTCGACCAAATTTACGGGTTCTTACTGGTAGAAATAAGATTAACAATGGTCTGCGTTGGTGAATAAATTATTCTCGCAAAATTGGTATAAAGAAAAGTTAGGTTAGGTTAGTGGAATTAATTTTCACCCTGTATAAAGGGGACAGACAGATAGCACTTGAATTTATTAATACTGGATGGGTGGATGTATTTATGGATGGGTTATTATTTATTACTAGCTGCACCCGCGGCTTCGCTCACGTAGAACTCAGTGTTGAGAAAGTCGGCGCCAAAAAAAAGTTCAAAAACGGCAGCCAAAAGACAAAAACTAAATAATAACAACCAATACGCAAAGGAAAATTCGAAGTCCGTAATTTGCCACCTGAAAAGAGTATCAAAACATTGGTGTGCAAATGGACTTTTAAATTAAACATTTCTTATTGTGCAAATGGACTTTTTTCAAAATCATGATGTCTTTTTACACAGGCTGGTGTACTTTCTGAACCGTACAGAAAGATTCTAACCATAGAGCGGTTTAAAACAATCTAAAACACTCAATGGACATCTTTTGGCAAGCTTTTGAACATCGCATGGTTCCAGTGTTTATGTTTTTCCGTAGGAATGGGACGTTTTCCCGAGGAAAAAGTAGCCTAAATGTTGACCCACACTATAAGCTATAACTACACTAAGTTAAAAGCTATAACCATCACGTACTTCATTTGTATTTAGCTCATTCTCGTAGCATTTCTGGAGTCCTGAGAAAGATTTCATCTCTTTCTACTTATATAAAATGCATATTTAGAAGGCATATCTCTAATCTGGCGACATCTATTGGCAAGTTTAAAGTTTAACAACTGCTCCACGAATTTAAAAACTCGCAGGACATCTGTTGGCAAGTTTAACTACCACTCAATCGCGCCGTTTTGGAATTTTCCCGTGGGAATGAGACAATTTCAGGCAGAAAAAAGTATCCTAGTTGAAGACCCAGACTGCAAGCTAAAACCATACTAAGTTTCATCAAAATCTGTCCAGTAGTTTTTGCGTGATGCGCGAACAACTACGGACACGTTACAGTTTTATATGTATAGATAGATAGATAGATAGATAGATAGATAGATAGAAGATTATTATTATTATTATTATTATTATTATTATTATTATTATTATTATTATTATAACTTGTATGATTAATTGTGTCCATTTTCAAATTTTCTGTAAATTTTTTCTTGTTATTAGTGTGCTCGTTATTAAAGGTTCATTTTCAACAGGTTTCGTTCACAATGAAAATAAATAAAAATTTATTTGAAAATTTGAAACGAAAAACATTTATTAAATTAGAGCACTTGTCGGAGGCAATTTGAGAGGCAATTCTTCTAGGGGGGAATTGTCCAAGGTGCAGTTGTCGGGGGACGGTTGTCCAGGGTGGAAATTATCCTAGAACCGTTCTTGGAATAAGTGCATGAATGTACAGGGCCATTACGATGAAAAATCAAATAAAATTTCAAGCAGTAATCTGAATACTGTTTTTTCAATTGAGTTTTCTATTTCTTATTTATTGATAGGGTAGTCCAAAAGTCTCAATTCAGCTTTTTATTTTAAAAACTGGCAGGGAAATTAAATATTGTATTTGGAAAATTTGCATTAGATGGCCCAGCTAACATTTAATACTTCAGTTTTAATGAAGTAAATTTTTTGAAACAACCGTATTTATTGCACAATTTGATGCAATTGTTTGATAAACGAACTATTAACGAAAATACGGATCAACATTTCATTCTTTGGAAATAAAAACGGATATTAGCTTTGTGAATAGATTGAATATGATAATTAGTTGTTCACAAAATCAAAACAGAAGCTTGAAGAACATTTACCATTGACAATCAGTGTAGCAGTGTGTGAAGCGACTCCAGCATGATTTTTGGCTGAACAAGTGTAATTTCCTGAGTGCTTTACAAGTATGGGATCTATAGAAAGAACACTGGAATAGTCATCAAAGTCTCGAATTTGGACGGAGAGACCAACTGATATGGGTTGACCATCTTTCAACCACGTAATCTCCAATGGCAAGTCTCCTCGACTAACTACGCACGAGACACGTACGAGCATCCCTTCTAAGTAATGATCATCTTGGAACGAGAATGGAACCACTTTTGGGGGAACTGTAACAAAAAAGTGCGAAAGAAAAATGCTAATATAAGTATTATGTTTACCATGGACTACTAGTGGAGTTGTGTGATTGACCGTAGCGGCTGCATTCTTCGCTAAACAAGTGTAATTTCCTGAATACGTGGGATTAACAGTGGAGATGGTTAGAAGGCTAGAGTAATCATCAATAGTTCTGGTTACTACTCCACTGATGGTGGATACATTAGCACCGTTTCGGAGCCATTCAAAAGTAATAGGGAGATCGCCTTGATCGACGACACACGTAATGCGAACTGAATTTCCTTCCAAGATGTTAAAAGGAAACTTGAAAGGAATAATTCTTGGAATTACTGAAATTAACATTTAAAGTTTGTAAGTAAATTTTGAATCTAAATTATAAAATACAATAAAATACGATTAGTCACTCATTTACATCTAGAAGAAAATAATTTATTTTTTAACGCTTGACTCCTTTCTTCGTCAAGGGCATGTTTGATATAGTCATTTTCGAAAAATTTTTTATTAACAGAGGGTCTACAATTGGTCTATAATAAAATGTATAACCTAATATAAAATTAAGAACAAAATCATTTGTCATTTATTATAAGATGATAATTTGTGATACTTCCTTATGATACTTTTTTTACCTTTCCTAATTAAAGGATTATTCTTAATTTCTTGACACATTTCAAAAGTTCGTAATCGGTAACGAACAAAGGGGCCTCGAAATATCATCATGTAGGTATCAAATAACAGATAAACTAAGCAACTTTTTTTTGCATAAACATATTCTATAGCAGTGAATACACACGTTGCATATAAAATTTTATTCTCTCATTGATCTGTATAATAGCTAAATAGACCATCATAGCAAAAGTTGATAGTGGAGTTCGGCAAGTCTGGCTGTGAAGTCTGGAGGAGATGGGAAGTTGAGTCTCGGAGCAGGAAGTTAGCTGTGGAGTCACGTTTTAAGAAGTTGGCAATGGAGTCTGTCGGAAGCGGGAAGTAGGCAGTAGAATTTCATGACATGTTCAGCGGAAAGCTGGTTTGGATTCTCAAAGCCCTAACAGCGGTTTCTCTGGATGCTGTTGTGGGTTCTCAGGCAGTTGGTAATGGAGTCTGGCAGAGGGAGTAACGTCTGGTCGCAGCAGGTTGGCCTTGCAGACTGACGGTGAAGTACGACTCCCCGATTGCACTCTGAGCTTCCCCTTGACCTATTTACATCCCTGATCGAAAGCAGAGGGGATTCTAGCGCCAATAGCTAGGACTTCAAGGAGATCACTTTCGCTTATGTATCTCATACGCTCTTTTAGTATTGATAGTATACAATAATATACTATAATCCATTTTGAGATGGTTTTTTCGTGCAAAGCCTGCGTCTTGGAATCTGTCATACTATTTCTTTAAGTTACTGCGCATGAAAACTCAAACTTCTCTGCACAATTTCTACTAAATTGGTTTTCACGTATTCCAAGATACTAAACGCGTATTCTCACCTTGCGAGACAGGTTGAATCTGCAAACTACCTTTGGTGTCTGCTTGAAACAAAACTTGATTAATATGAGTTTTTTTCCATTGACACCTAGAGGCCACTGTCCTTTGTTCCCTCACTCGGTTGTGGATATTGGCAATGTGTTTTAGAAAGGGGTATTATGAATGAACCTGAATATTTACACAAAAGCACTCAAAAAGTCTCTCTGAAGTTTTCAACGCATCCATTGGACTGCCAGAACGTGAAGAGGGATTTATCCTCTTCAGAGCACGTGCTTCCACTGTTCACTCGCCGTGAGCTTTGCACCTTTGCAACTGTTGCTTGGCATTGATATCGGTGATCTTAGACTTGTGAACAGACGCACGTCCATAGAAACCCGTGTTTCCCAGCTCTCGATGAACCATTCTGCTGCTAGTGACGACGCAGAATTTGAGACGTGTTGTAATCAGTCTACCATTTCATTCTGCTGCACTTCACTTCATCGACGTTTCCATTTTGTAATCACATCACTTACGATTGGTTTCGGCACCTGTACCAAGGCGGATATTTTACGAACCGATATTCCACAACGGTGGCATGCATAATCATGGCATGTTCGATCTCTGACGGCTTGCTCATTACAGTCTAACACATCTGTGCTCTCCATGCTCCACACGCGCTTATATATCATTCGATGATGTTTCAGACCGCCTTCGTGAACACCAGATCAACTTCTTGATGTGTCCGTATACTTTTGGCTGTTTAGTGTATTAATGAGTTAGCCCTTCAATGCTAGAAATATTTGTTTATTAAAATATTTTATTACTTATACGCATGTTCAGTTGTTTTAAATAAGTAAAAGATATAATTATAAATCTATATCCGAGTATTTCTTAATTATTCATTATTATTATTATTATTATTATTATTATTATTATTAATAGAGAGTTTGCGCCATGCCATTTTTCCTTACACTATGGGCTCTCCTTATACTTATAGCCGTATAAGGCACAAAATTCTGTTATAAGCATAAGGAACGAACCTTACTTATAAAAATAAGGCAGCCAATCAGCGCACATAGCCGTATAGATATAGCCAATCAGCGGAGCTTAACTGCGAGAAGAGAAACTTTGCAAATGGCCGTCGCTGCAGTTGTTTCCACGACTCGAAACGAGACAGTAAAAATCATGAATGCTTTTTCTTTTAAAGTTTTCCTTTCTTTTAAAGTTTTAGAAAGTGCTGCAGCAATCAAGAAATCCTGCAGATTCTGTTCATCTAATGCAGCTACAATACTTGTGGCATCCATTTTGGTTTTTCTCTATAGTGTAATATATAAGATATAGTGTAAAGCATGCTTTGCGCAAAAACGCCTAAGAAAGCTCACCTTACACTATAGACATAGTGTAAGGAGGGCCCATAGTGTAAGGAAAAATGGCATGGCGCAAACTCTTTACAATGTCCGTCTGTCCGTCCGTCCCCTTCGTAATTTCTGCATTTTTTGAGATAGAAGGTTTAAATTCGGATTGTAGACTACTATGGGCATGTGTACTAGTTTCACTATTTAGTTTGGTTTTGATTGGCCCACTGGGTCGGAATTTTGGGGGTGGGAGTTAGAGGAGACCAAAAGGTGTATACGAGAAATTGTATATGTAACGGAGTGAAATTCCGTACGCAGATTATTCTAGGCAAGATCTATATTACTATGAAGTTTGGGCCTATTACTATTACTAGAATGAAATCAAGAGAAATTTAATTTTTGATATGTTTGGCATATATTTTTCTGAATTAAACCTGAAAAGGGGAAAAGGGAAATTATAAAGTTACAGAAAACGTATCATTAGTAACAATTAAATTACCAAACATTGTAAGTTTCTTCTCCCTTATAATTTATTATTGATATAAGAAGGGTTCCTTAACAGCATCCTTCTATAAAAGATGTAAATCGAATTTCATTAGGATGCTTTTGCGGTTATAATGTGTCTATTTTTGCAACGTTTATTACTTAAATAAACTTAGTCGGCAATAGTTGTAGTAGCACAGAATTTTTATTTATTCGGATAATGTAAGAACTGTACATTTCTTTGATAAATGCTAGAGAAATCCTTAAATAAATAGAAATTGTGCATTACTTCTTCTATTGCCAACTTATTTCATTTATACTTCAAAGCTTAGTATTTAATTTAATAATTTTAATTTTTTAATTGAACGTTTGTTTGTTAATTTGACAAATTAATTTAACTTTAAATATTAACTTTTATGAAATTAAAATGATTTTTCCATTTCAAGGAATTACCCTCGAAAGTCATGAAGAAAACTCAACTTGAATGTTTAAAAAAGAAAATATGACAAGTATAATTATGACATTATATTCGCTTGACCAATAAAGCATGGCAGGCACAAGAAGGATTACAAGAAACTTACTACCATGAACTAAGAGTTGTGCGGTGTGCGAGGTTCTCGCAGCAGCATTGGTGGCGACGCATGTGTAGTTGCCCGTGTGAGCAGACGAGACACTGTCTATGCTCAACGAAGTCGCGTGCTCATCTATATTCCTTGTTGTTACTCCAAGAGCTGGAGAAATAGGACGACCGTCTTTGTACCAATTAAAGTGAATGGGTAAATCACCTTGGCTTATGGCGCAAACAATATACGCTCTCATTCCTCTAAAGAACTGATCATCTTGGAAGGCAAACGGCAAAAGTTTCGGAGGAACTGAATAGCAAAGAAAAAGAGAAAGAGAACCCTAATGAGAAAAAAAGAAGGTAGAAGAATATTACCATTGACAAAGAGAGGAGTTGTGTGCGATGTTCGGCCTGCGGCGTTGCTAGCTACGCAAGTGTAGTTGCCATTGTGTCTAGGAGCAATGGCATTGATCAGCAGGACGCTCGAATACTCGTCCACGATCCGAATCGTCACTCCTAGATCTGAAGGAAGAGGACTGTTGTCTTTGAGCCATCTGATCTGTAATGGAGACTCTCCTTCACTCACCACGCACTGGATTCGTGCTCTAGTCCCTTCGCGAATCTGCTCCTCTTGAAAGGAGAAAGGCGAGATCTTTGGCCGTACTGGAAACATAACACTTAAAATTGCTCTTATGTTATTATATATATATCTATTATTTTTTTCGCAATGTAATATTTATTTGTTTAAAAAAGAATTCTTTTTATTACCCATAATAATCATTTCAATATCCCCGGTAGCTTTAGTGCCTTCAAAATCTTCAACGATGCACTGATATATTCCAGAATCTATTCTTCTTTGGACATCTTGAACAATAAGCGTTCCGTTTCCAATAGGCATTTGTCTCTTATCACTAGGAAGAATTTCGTCCTCTTTAAAATAAAAATGGAAACGAATGGGATTAATCAAATTTATTACACATTTAAAAATATGTATATTAGAAAAATATTACAAGAAAACAAGCAACAGAAATGTCTTCTTTTGATTACAGTTTTTATGAATGTTATTAATTTTTCGGTAACTTGATATCACCACTGATTATTTATACAACGAGTTAAAATTGTAGTTTTTTATAGTCTAGTTAATATGTGATGTACGAAGTATCCCGCATCACAGGCGAAATACTAATATTTCTGTTTCGTTTTGTCTGGTTGCAGGTAATGATGCTGTTCTAGGAGAAACGTGTAGAAATCATCCTGCTGAATGGCTCCACGGTCGTCAGAGTTAAATCCAATGGACTTTTCATTCTGAGGTTATCTTAAATCACGGGTGTACAGTTGAACGATTCGTGCTGTAGCCTACCTATACATTTGGATTGAGGACGAATGTCCTAACATAAACAATCATTATGGCCCCAAGGTGTTAAACAACCTGAAATTCCACCTAAAGACTTGACTGCAATTCGACGAAGAACATACTGAACAGGTACTGTGATTTCGCTTTTGGTGCGGGACTTTTCGGACACTCTCCAGATTAAGTTGACGGGAAAAGGCTAATTAGATTCAACCCTTTTATTAAAATAGTTAATTTGAATGAAATACCAACAGTTTGGAATTTTAATATATTGCTCAACATTGAAACTTTCCCGCCTAGAACGGTTAGATAAAATAAAGTTTAATAATAAACTACCTGCTTAATATCTGTTTATCTCAAACAGCAGAATTCAAATATTATATCTCAAAGACAGAAACACATTCAACACTTGACTGGATAGAGAAAGGTCTAGAGTAATTTGCAAGTTCCATACACAAGGGGCGCTGTTTTTTGTTTTTAGGGAAATAATGACGCCATGGGAGGAGGCGTTTTATGTGCTGCAGTTTCCAAAGAGTGAATCCATTATTCAAGTATAACGTCAATTAAGAGCCACCTCGCCATACAGAAATTTACGAGTTTCTAAGATTTCAAATTAAAGTACAGTATATTATGGCAGAAAAATATTCGAGATTCCAAAATATTTTTTATAGAAACAAAGGAGGTAAATTTTATTAACTTTTTTATTTTACTATAATCTATTGTATATTGCATTACTAACAACAGAAGAAGAAAATTAGTTTGTATATACATGTATTATATTATACTAGTTTGTATCTTAAAATGCTTATGTGTTTTATAGCAGCCTCCACCTAAGTTGAACGATCTTTTTGTCATGCGCAGTAAGTCATTTCATCAATATGCTTTGTCTGGATTTTACCCATGATGCACTTGTTCTACTATAGTAATGGTGGAGATATCGTTGAAGCGTGGAAAGCCTATTAAAAGTCATAATATAAAACAAATTGCATTAGAGTCGACTATTCTGCGTCATTTTTAATTTATTAATTTATTAATTTCATTTATCTATTTAAAAGAAAAAACGAAAATAGAAACTAAATATAAATACGAAAACAATGTTTCAAAAACGAAAGCGGATGTTTCATGGAATAGCTAAGCGATTTACTTCCCGTTAACATCTATTAGCTGGTGTTAGAAATGACGTCATCCTGTCGTTCAACTTATGTGGCGGCAGCTATAGTGTACAAGGTCGTTCAAGGTTGACCTAGGCTTTCCTGCTTATAAAAATCGAGAAACAACTGTAGCACATTATAGTTTTCAGAGAACGTTACGTAATCCTTTGTGAGTATTTGATGTATTTGACGCATGCGCAGCAGCTGCAACAAACATGGCAGCAAGCAATGTCTCTGTAACTGTGGAATAGGGTTGTATAATCAAATTTCTTCTGAAGGAGAGCATTAAACAGCTGGGTTTTGAGAAGACTTCAAGCACACTGCAGAGAAGAAACGATATGACGGGCAAGAGTATACGATTGGTGTTATCAGTTTGGCGGAGGACCAGGGATGGTGAAATTCACTTTCAACCGACTGCAGTCACACCAGTGAAAATCACACCCATTGAGCGAGTCTTTTTTTGAATATCACAATTAACACGCAATATTACTGCAAATTGCTTCAGGGTGCCGTACGCAACGTCATTCACAAAAAATGATCCGGGATGTTGTCCGGAAATATCCTTCTTCATGACAATGCCAGGTCTCATATGGCGAATTTGACAACAGAAACGCTTGCCAAAATGGGCTGAGATATGTTGCTCCATGCCCCTTATAGTCCAGGCCTGGCTCCTAGTGATTATTATTTTTTTCGGCCTCTTAAAGAGCTTCTGGGGGGAGGCAGAAGTTCAAGACAGATGAAACGCTGCAGAAAGTTGTCCTACATTGGCCAGGACAGCACCACAATTCTTTCTATGAGAAAGGTTTCAGCCAGTTGCCACAACGATGTGCATGGGGAATACTTTGAACAATTTACCTAACTTGGTGCTTGTCGAACATTAAATTTTCATTAAAGAATAATTAATCATAACATGTTCAGTGGGGTTTTATTATACGCCAACCTCAGCTGTTCAAATTAATGATGAAAAATAAAAGTCTATGTCAACCTTGAACGACCTTTGTACATCTTTGTAATATACTATATTTTGCTTTGTATTGCTTAAACTATACACAGATTATTTATTAAAATTTACGAGTGGCATAAAGTTTGTAGATGTTCTTGTGCGCACAAAACGACTTCCCCTGAGGTGTCGTTATTTTCCTATAAACAAGAAACAGTCGCTGTGCCTGTTGAATGCAACTTTTATGCTGGGTTTTAAAAACTCGCATCTTCCTCTATTCACTGACAAGTCCTCTATCTTCTTGAATAACTCGGTAGATGAAAAGTCCCAGTACAATTTTTTATTTCCATAACCGACAAGAAAATTAAAAACTGAATACACCAGTGTGGATATGGGAACCTATATTTTGGGTACCAGCATTTGACGAGCTTGAAATCCGCCTTATTGAATGAAGGAATATTTTTTCCAATTGAAAGTGAATCTTGTGGCATTTACAACATGAACAATTTCTCAGAAATTCACCCCACTTGTCGTATTTACGTTATCTTGTCGTATTTGGGAGCTAACGTCACTGAAAATTTCCATGGCACTGCTGATGTTTCTGTAACACCTTTGTGCAGAACTGTCTGCATCAATCTGGACCATCCTAAGAAAGCTTCTATATCATTGGCATTTTGTAAAAGTGACAGTTTTGGGTTTGAGGAATCTGTAAAATGGATGAATGGCTGACGCCGTTTTTCATGTCGTCGATTACTGATTTGCAGGCTGTTGTCGTTTCAGCCTCATTATCGGTTGTGACGCGACCACTACTTGGCTTATTATCATATCTTCTGTTTTTTGAAATTGTACTTCAGAAACACTACAGTTGTATGTGGAATTGGCTGAGTTTTCAGTGATTATAGCTTCCAAACCGTGACAGATATATCAAATCCAACAATTAGAATGAATTTCTGAGACAAATTTCGTGCTGTCTGACATGGGCGTAGCCAAAGGGTAGCAGGGGGGAGGCAGTTCCCCATCTACAGAAAGTAAAGGCTCCCATAGAAGATGGATTTCGATTTAACGGCGGATATTCAAATTAAGGTTTCAAGTAAACGCGGTCTAAAAATGAAGGCAAGCAGAATAATCTTAGGGTTATTGTTGCCAGTTCCGCGAATGGATGGATAAACAATGATTTGACCATGAATTGGATCAATCGCATTTTGGGCCTATTTTCTTTCACAAATGCTTGCTGGTGTAGGATTCATATAAGGGCCACATTTATGAAATAGTAAAATGGCATCTGAAAAGCTGCAATCACAGCTATAGTACCAGGAGGCTACATCAAATATATTCAAGATTTGGCTTGGAACAAGCCCTTCAAAGCTCGTATGACTGAGCTCTTTGACGAATGGATAGCTGGGGATGAGTTTAGGGAATAACTATACCTGATGTCTATCTACAGGCACCTGCTATAGTACTCGTAGTGGTTAGAAGTCCTTGCCTGAAGATTTAATAAGAAAATCTTTCAAGTGTTGCGGACTTACAAATGCTACGGATGGCAATGAAGGTGACCAAATTCTTTCTTTAAAGTTAGTTTCTGTTACCACTATCTCTAAATTTTATCTTTTTTTCTGTGTAAATTTTTTTATGGCTAATACAGTATTCCCATTTTCAGAATGATCATCCGTATCGATTAGGCTAGGAGATATTACTTAATTTTCGAGACACTTCCCGAAATGTAGAAACAATATCATAGGAAGAGATCGAAGATGACGAAGAAATATATAATAATGAGGCTGTCATCTATAATTCAGATGAAGAAAATATCTAGTGGAAAATTGCATACTTTGTAATTTGTTTTGAATACAGTTTTGTTTTAAATAAAGCACCGTGTCCAATTTATTAAATTAACTTATAAGCATCAGGTCTCTATTTAACGCCGGGGGGTCCAGACGGTTGTGACAAATAGGCGTCCGGGCTTTACGATATGTACAAACACTTGATTATTGGTAGTATAGCTATCGCAGCCAAAGATGGGAGCGGAAGTAGCGGCAACCAATCAGATTCAAGCAAAAGTTGACGGGTTAGGTTTTTCGAGATTACAGTGAAGGGTAATCGTTAAGACTAGCCCGTTGATACACTGATTTCTTTCTCTTTGGGCCTGATATTGTGGCCTTTAAAATCATCAGGCTAAGGCGATTGTGGCAGTGGTTGAACGTCTAGATCACTATCTTCATTGGTAGATTCGTCCAATTGTTCGTTAACCGATAGACATGTGTAATCTCATAAGAAAACGAATCTGATTGGCCTCTTCTTTCGTTACGCGAGCTGTAATAAATTGCACAGGCGGAAAATTTCGAATATTGGTATTTGGTGCAATTTTGCCACATTTGTATTTGACTTGCCGTCTCCCCCATAATGGGTATCATGGCTACGCCCATACTGTCTGACATATCACAAGTCCTATTTGGAAAAACAGATCTCCATCCAATGTAGTAGATTTCAAGATGGCGGTCATAATGTAAAGCCTGGTTCCCGCATGCGTAAAAACAACGGCAGAAACCACAAGGCAGAAAAATTTCTGACATCACTTCCTGCTTTCGTCTTTCTGCCTGATAGAAAACTCCAGTTTTTTCGAGATAACAGAATTTTCTGTCGGGCAGAAAGATGAGAGCAGGAAGTGGATTCTGTCAAAATAATTTTCTGCTTTATGGTTTCTGCCGTTGTTTTACGCTTGTGGGAACCACGCTTAAGTCTACATATCCATTTCACATTGATGTATATTTAAACCGTAATATCTAAAGGCCGGCCAAGTGGCCGAGAGGGCTAGGGCGTAGGCTTTCTAGTTCTCGAGTCCGCCTGGTCATGGGTTCGAATCCTGCCGTGGGCATGAGATGTTTGTGTTTGTCCCGGCCTGCGTACAGATATAACTTGTGTAAAAGGCGCAAAATGACCTTAGTAGTCGACGCCAAAAAATTCTACCAAACCAACCAACCAACTAATATCTAAAGCCCCAAATGAATGTTCTATGAACAAAAAAAAAGGTTGTTAATTCTCAGATATTACTTAATTTCCTACTTTCCCGTCCAGAAATTAATTATCCACGTATTCTCCTTTTTTTCTTTTTGTTTTCGTTAATCTATCATTTTAGATAGATCTTCCGGTTTAACTACAGGTCTAATTAGATATTTAATTTTCTTGTTGGTTTTGGAAGTGAAAGGGTGTACTGAGACTTTTTGACCACCTTGTATTTATTACAGGATTACAAACATAATCATCATTGTTATATCATCGCATCGTACAAACTGTCTACAATCCATTTTCGTTAAACATATGCTGATGGTATTTACAATATTAATATTGACAATACTGATAGATTCAGCTGAAGAAGTTAAGCTTAGTTACCGCATCTAAGATACATTTGGAAAGTAAACCTTAAAATGACTAGTTTGAAACATCAACGGTTCATTTGGTTATTGAAATATCTCCAATAACACTGACCTCAATGTTGGCTGATTCGTACGTAAAATGACCTCCTGAATCCGAATATGACCTCCGTTTATCCGCGTCACCCACCGTTTTCGGGGGATGCCCCCCAACCCAATTTTATCATTTTTCGATATATTTCGATGGATGAAAAAGTTTATTTCAGCTTTTATAATTCTTTTGAGGGTATTGAAGGGTGAATAGTACTAGAAAATGACAACGTATAGTAGGAAGGTACATTAGGGGGTGAATTACCCCCTTTAACTGTTTAAAAAATCATTAAAATTTGATTAATTTTACATTTTTCCCGTTATTTCCCCTTATTCTTTTATATATATTTTTTTCCATTAATAAAAATATAAGCTTACAGCTCATTTGGTACTTGCTTTCCTTTTATATCCAGAGGTAGACGTTTCTCTCGTCAAAAACCAGCAGTATTCTGCCAACATACTCGCATTCCACTTCCCTGAGAATCTTTTCTCAAACTCAGCGCTGTCTTGGTGGAACCGTTCCCCGTGTTCATCCGAAACTGCTCCTAATTTTCCAGGGAAGAAGTCCAGGTGGGAATGTAAAAAATGCAGTTTAAGAAATACATGTTACAACCCATATCCATGTATGCTGACACAATTCCTCGACATGATCGACATAATTAACACTTTTGTTGTTACCTAAAAAGTTTTTACACACATTTTGGAAAGCAAGCCATGCTCGTCTTTCTTTTTGGTTCAGATGTTCAACAAATGTCAAACGTTTGAAAAGTTGTCTAATTTGGGGGAAAACTCCTTCCTTAATTTTAGCCTCACTAAGACGAGAAAATTTAGTTTTCAAAAATTGAAATGCAATACTTGTCCTGTCCATTGCTTTCACAAGCTGTTTCATCAGTCCGAGTTTTATGTGCAAAGACGGCAAAAAAATATTTTCTTCCTGGACCAAAGGATTGTTAGCGACGTTTTTCAGACCAGGAGTAAACCTTTCTCGCAGAGGCCAGTTCCGTGTGATATGTTTGTCTCGGGCTCGGCTGTCCTATTCACATAGGAAGCAGAAGTGTTTTGTGTAGTAAAGTCACAACTTTTACGTCAGCGCAAAGTTTCCAATTATAATCATGATAACTGACTTTATCAAGAATTCGATTGATGTTGCTGTAGTTCTCCTTCATATCTGCCCGGCCAGGTGGCCGAGAGGGCTAGGGCGTAGGCTTTCTAGTTCTCGAGTCCACTTGGTCGTAGGTTCGAATCGCGCCGTGGGCATGGATGTTTGTGTTTGTCCCTGGCTGCGTACAGATATAACTTGTGTAAAAGGCGCAAAATGACCTTAGTAGTCGACGCCATAAATTCTAATAAACCAACCTTCACATCTAGTGATGGTAACTGATGAATAAAACGAAAAATCGAACAAATTTTAATGATTTTTTTAAACAATTAAAGGGGATAATTCCCCCCTTATGTACCCCCCCCCCCTGCTATAAATGTTCATGTTTCAGAACTTTTCAGCTCTCTACCCCTT
Source organism: Rhysida immarginata (assembly GCA_023313115.1). Lineage (NCBI taxonomy): Eukaryota > Metazoa > Arthropoda > Chilopoda > Scolopendromorpha > Scolopendridae > Rhysida > Rhysida immarginata. The sequence goes on from JAHWFO010036886.1 coordinate 2,266,836, forward strand.
AAAAGAATTTTAAAGGCTGAAATAAACCTTTTCAAACCTCTAAATCTATCGAAAAATGATAAAAATGGGTTGGAAGGCATCCCCCGAAAAGATGGGTGATGGGGGAAAACGAAGGTTATATTCGTAATCAGGAGGTCATTTTACATAAGAATCAGCTGAAATAGTGTCGGGGCTCGAAATTTTTTTTAAATTTGCAGTCTAGTGTAATCTACGTGATTTTCCTGGCAATTCATCGTTCTAAATGAGGCTGCTTTATTGTCGAGCAATGCATTCAATATTACCTTTTTCCCATGATATTGATTTCACAGGGTAACCATAGAATGGACAATCAAGTTCAGCAGTCTCTTCTGCAACTGCATGCATTTTAACTTTAGATCGTACGTGTAATTTCCCTTTAAAAAATAATATAAATATTAAATTAAAATATATCAAAAAGGGTTTGAATTAGAAGTATCAGTTACAATTTTTTTACAATTTGATAATAAGGCAAATTAATTATCTTAAAAATAAATTTTAAAATATTTGAAATTATTATTCTATGTACTTCGAGAAAGGACATCATTAATATATTAGTAGAAGAACTACTATGTGAAAAATGTTTCGTATTGTTAGCCATGTGTTTAAAATTGCGATTCTACTCTTCCAAGGTGATATCTCTATCCCTGGGAGTCCCAATTGCAATATGTATGATTTTACATTTGTCTGTATGAGTATATGTAGAAGAATGCATGAATATACTCGTATGTCTTTTAAATGTAGGAGGGCGGTCCTGTAATACTGGTGCAAGTGGTTAGGTTAGGTTAAGTAACCTGCACGGTCCGATAATAAAGGTCCACGTAGTAATCTGCGCCGTTACCACGAGGAAGAGGAATCATTTTTCAAAGCATCATGACTGGAAACGAGCCATAGGCTATGAATATACTTCGAAAAAAAAAACGAACATTCATGAATTGGAAACATCCGACTTCTCAAACGACAAAAAAATGTAAAAATTCAGCCTTCTAAAAAGAAAACAATGGCTACAGTGTTTTGGGACTGTGAAAGTCTTCTCCTGCTTGAATTCCTATCCCCAAAGACTACCATTAACAGCGACAGACACTGTGAAACGCTACAGAAAATGCATGAGACCATAAAACGAAAGAGGCCAACATCAGGCTGGTCCATGACGGAGCAAGAGCCTACATGTCTAAGCAGACATAAGCATGGTTGAAAAAAGCGGGGATGGGAAGTATTGAAGCACCAATCGCCCAACACTGATCTGGCACCCACAAATTTTCATCTCTTCGACAATTTTAAGAATTTCTTCTCTGGCAAGTGATTCCTGTATCAAATTGCTTTAGAAAGATGGGTAAGAACAGCTATCGGGACGACGTGCCTAAACTTATGCAACGCTGTTATAAATGCCTAAACCTAAACTGTAAAAAAAATTAACATTACCATGTACTTTTTTGTAACTTAAAAACATTTCCAAATAAATGTGTTCTCATAAACGTTTTCATTTCTTCTGTACTTTTATTATCGTACCGCCCTCGATGTTCCTAGGTCTCACCTAAAGTGAACCAATAGTCAACTTCTAAAATACAAATCTGACAGTGTACTTTCAATGGAATATACATAAAAATCCCTCACATAAAAGTACAATAATTCTTCCTTTGAAAGTACTCTGTGAGATTTGTATTGGTTGAATTCTTAGAAGTGGGCTGTTGGTTCACTTTAGATACTTTGTATAATATTAAAGTGGTGTGTATGCTTATTATAGAGGCTAAATACTCATGTCATTATGTGTCCAGCTGTTCTTTATTGTATTTAAGCGTGCAGCAACAATTCATACTGTTCGTCTTTATCAGAAAACGCGAGACAAGGACCGGAGAGGATTCCATGCAGCACTCTAGAACTGCTTCGTTTCGAAAGTTTGGCTCGGATAAAAAGGTTTCAGACAAAAAATTGCTGGTTATTAACGTGGAATTAAACGTCGGTAAAACAAAAATAGCTATCAATTAAAAAAATGAAATTGGCCTTTATTATATTTGCTCAAGCATGAGATTTTCACTGTTTAGTTTGAGATATTGACTACTTCTCCAATGTAAAACAGTATTGGCATTATCACGAGCGACGAAGGAGCGCCTTTATAAAACAAAAATATTTTACAACAGTAAATTAAGGTTTGTCCCAAAAATATAAAGGCATTAAGCATTTGTTTGTTATTAGTTGTTGCAGTTATTTGTTGATAATGTGCTTTTATATAACATTCTTTTAACCAAAATACAAAGAATATTTGTTCCACAATCGGTACTTAAATAATTTTAACATACAATTAGGCCAAAAACATAAAAGTGAGCAATTTTTGCTGCCCCATAAATTTAAAGGCAACTCCCATTTGTGTGAAATAGGATGTTCTAAAGTGTTCAGAGGGGGAAGCAATAAATAGAACAGAATTTAAGAGGTGTTACTTAAAAGAACCTCAAACATAAGAATAGACGTGGCTCGTTGAAAAAAATTTTATTTTTAGTTTAAAAATGAGATATTTATTTATGAAATACAAAAATTTTGTACAAAAAAGAATATTCTATACAGTATGACTCAATTGAGGAATTGGCATTGTGATCTCAATTACAAAAGAAAATATGTCTCAAAATAAATAATAAAAAAAATATTTAAAAGTACGTTGATACACGCAAAATACTGTAATGAGAAATATCAATCGCTACATTGTGCGAATTGAGTTTAAATATCTAAATATTCATTGAGACAGACTAATCCCTATAAGGAATAAGAAAGAAATTTCAAATTCCATTTATGTCTAAAGGAAGACTATGAAGTAATAGTTAATTATTAATAAAAAACGGAAATGTGCAGCATGGCGTTCCTTATACGCGTTATTGTTGAAATAGTATCAAAAGAAGTTTCATTATTACCTTACGAGTAAACCCGCAAAACTGCTGCTCAATAGAGTATCATGGATGCCGCGAGAAAGTGAGAATTTCACCTGTCTGAGTAAATAGTAACGAACTAAACATCGAGCTTCATGGTAGGAGCAGTTTACAAGGCATTGGAACCTTTCGCCAGTTATCGACTGAAGACCTAAACAAACATAGTCGGTTCGCGTGTTTAAAGAAACAACTGAAGGAACGAAATGAAAAGTTGAACGCCATGGCTGCGCTAGTAAAAGCGTGGAGGACCAGAAGGAAGAAGGACTGGTCAAGCCAGAAGCTGGAAGTGGTCTGTCTGAATGAAAAATAAAAGTAATTACGAAAAGAACACTAACAATAGTGCGACACAACATCCTCGTGGTCACGAAAATTATTCGCGAGGGACAACTACAGCAAACAGCGATTATCAAGTGGAGATTTTTATTAACATTTCTTTAACCCTGGAAAGACCAATGGAAAAACTTCACACTTAAGACCAGTGGTGCCTGGGAGGCATCAATATAATAAATTACTAAAAAAATTATTTTATTAATTGAATTAACTTTTATTAATGCTGTCGAATGGTTAAAGAACACAAAAAATATATTGATAAAATGGTTTTAACATTGTTCGAAAATGAAAGACAAAAAGATTAAATAATAACGGAACATACAGTAGACTACTAATATTATGCAAAATCTAAAAACCATTAACAAGGTCTCAGTCTTTCATAATAGAAGGCTTAAAAGTTATATTTTTCTTTTTTTGGTGGTTTGGTTATTTGCAATTGTTACACCAAACGGAAATGTGTGATCCACAGACATTTTTTCTACAGCTGACACAAATTGTTTTCGTACACGTGTTTGCACTTCGTGGGCAAATGCAATATCGGGCTCGTTTAGTAGGTGGTTCAGGTGTCACCTCTTCACTGCTAACTGATGCTGGTGTGGCTGTATCGGTTTGGGTGGAACTTTGATTGAGACCAGCAAGTTCTTTTGCCAAATGAATGATGTAAGTTCTTCTGCATTTGACTGCTTGTTTTTCCACAGGAACTGCCATTTTGTAGATGATATAGGCATTCAGCGCACTTATGTCTAACATGTTATAAAAAACTATCATAGGCCAGCGACGAGTCAGTTTTTTTGTTGAGTAACCTCTTGTCATCTGGTCTATGGTGTCTACTCCACTCTTCGTAATATAAGATGGCTTCATGTTTCTTCTTTGGTGAGCTGGATATATCAGGTAGATTGTGCATTGAGGAAAGCAGAGTCACATTCTTTTGTTTCCTTTGACAATATGAAAGTAACATGAATGATGCCTGAAAGCAAAACAAGCTTGACAAGGGTTCTCTTCCTTTTACTTCAGTTATTTCACGTGGAAGTTCAGGTTTGTTTCTTTTTATTGTTCCAACAAGGGTAATTTTTTGCTGCAATAATTCACGAGCCAGTGGAATGCTGGTGAAAAAATTATCGCAAGTTACATTTCTTCCTGAATTTTCTAAGCCAGACTACTCTTTTCCCTTGATTGACTTCTCTTTCATTTTCCTTTCCACTGTAGATTTGTAAATTCCACACATAAGAAGTCTCACTGTCACACAATGCCCAGAATTTTATTCCGTAGCGTCCAGGCTTACTAGGAATGGATTGTTTGAAAGGGCATCTGCCTCTGAATGTAACGAGCTGTTCATCTACAGTCACACATTCCCCTGGTACGAATGATGTTTGAAGTTGCCTCAACCATATTTCAAACATTTCACTTATAGGTTGAAGTTTATGTTGTCGATTACGGCGTCTTTCAACAAAGTCGTCAAATCGTAAGCATCGTAGTAGTTGTTGAAAACGATTTCTTGGCATCATATCATGAAAGACTTTTCGATCATCATCTAAGCTCCACATTTGTGTGATATTTTCGTTTTTTGATTTGTAAACCCCAATAAGCAGGAGAACTCCAACGAAACGAAAAAACTCTTCAGCTTTCAGTTCCTTCCATGTATCCTGGTGTTTCGACATTCCGTATTTATTAGTCCACTTACAGATCAATTCCACCAGTGGGCGAGTAAAGAAAAGAAGAAAGCTGCTGAGAATATTTGTTGCATCTCTCAGGGCTGTTCTCGATGGACCAAGCTTTTCTTTTATGATGTTGGCTGCTGATTGTCTGCCGATGTTCCTTGTTGGTGGATCTCTAAGCCATTTTTCTTTTTTGTTTTTTGATAAATATTCTGAAGAGTTTCCTACCTCTATATGAGAAATTTATGTATGTTTATACCTAATGTAAAAATAAACAACGGATATAATTTAATCTTATATTTATATCGATATAAGTAGTGGTGTTCCTATACGTTCTATTTACGCATGAAAGTGCTTGTCACTACTAACCAGAGTCATCACTTTTTGATGAGCTATCTTGGTCTTCAGCATCTTCACCATCAGAACTAGATTCTGAATCTCTGTCATCATCATCATCATGAATATTAGCAATATTCAGGTCATCTGTTTCACTTTCTTCAGTATCAACATCATCATCATCATTGTCTTCTAAGTCTTCAGTAAGCAATTTTACAATGTCTTCATAAGGTAAACCTTTTCTTGCCATTGTATTACACTAACGTCTTTCACTTTCACCCTTGCAAAAACTAAAACTAAAACTTGCATGACGTCATATCATATCCGGTCAAAGCGAACTTTCCTCATAGTCACCACTGGTTCTAGAAGCTGGAACATAGCATGCAGGGCAAAATTTTTAATTAATAAAATTAAACTTTTTTCCAACAAGTATACTTCGAAAATTATGAAAATTCAAATTTTTTCAAACTTTTTACTAGAAAAGAATGTGTGGAAATTCATGTTCAAAATGTCATTTGGTGCCTACTACGCACCGCGGTCTTTCCAGGGTTAAACAATACAAACTCAATAATCACTGTCTGCAAACTAAAAAAAACTTAAAATAAAAAATAGAATAATCATTTACAAATAAATATTATATCTATTTTTACAACAGAAAATCTGAGTTTTCCCGAACATAAAGTGTTGAATCTAATTTACATATCTATATTAGGCTTATATTTCAACTCTTGTTAACTTTATTACACATTGCATTTCCTTATTAAACATGGATAGGAAAAAATCCTTAACCGATATTGGAAAGGGTCAAATTGTTGCTCTGAAAGAAGAAGGCTATTCAAATCGTGCTACAGCCAAAAAGAATTTCCAGATCTGCTACAGTGGTGGACAATCTTTTACGTCTTGGTGACAATTATGGGACAAAAACACAAACAGGGCGTCCGTGTAAGTTGTCAGTAACAACAAAGCGCCAGATCATCAGAACTGTATCAAAGGGTACAAGCTCCTTGTGTCAGGTTGCAGCAGATCCAAGCATTAATGCTTCAAAATCAACTGTTGGAAGAGTCGTGGCATCTTGTCAACACACTGCAGTACCAAAAAATAAAGTCTGCACCATGTGTACAACCCCATACCACAAGGCAAAGCGTGTTCAGTGGGCAAAAAAGAGAACGGCCTGGAATGAATTTTGGAAAAAAGTCATCTATTCAAATGAGAAGAAGTTCAATTTAGACGGACCCGATGGCTGGAAGTATTTCTGGTGTGATTTGAGAAAGGATCAGCAACTATTCTGAAAACGCTAACAAGGAGGCGGATCTGTGATGGTATGGAGTGCCTTCAGCTTCAATGGACGAGCAAAGATGGCGTTTGTCTGCTGTTGCCTACCAGAATTTACTGAAGGAATATCTTTTCCAGTTTATTGATGAATTAGAAGGTGATGTGGCGTTTTTCTAGGAGGATAACGCACCTATGCATACAGGATATTCTACTTACGAATGGTTTCTATCCAATGGAGTGCCTGTTATGGATTGGCCTCGACAAGAAGACTTGTGAAAACTTATACACATCAATGCCAGAGCGTGTATTCAAAGTAATTAGCAAAAATGGAAACTTTATTGGTTATTAAAATATGTACATGTTCGTGTTATTTAAGGTTTATATTTCATGCCTTTAAATTTATGGGACAGCGAAAATTGCTCGCGTTTATGTTTTTGGCCTAATTGTATGTTAAAATTATTTAAGTACCGATTGTGGAACAAATATTCTTTGTATTTTGGTTAAAAAAATGTTACAATAAAAGCACATTATCAACAAATAACGGCAACAACTAATAACAAACCAAAGTTTAATGCCTTTATATTTTTGGGACACACCTTATACTGGATACCGTATGAGGGCGATACGAGAGAGATGATAAAAAGTGAGAAAACAGAAATGGGGGGAGAAGTTAAAGAGTTTGGTCGGTTCATCGAGGACGACGGAGAAGAAGGAGAATGGGTTCAGCCAAGATAATGGGAAGCAAAGGGAAATTAAGATGAATAGAAAAGAACCTAGTGATTCCGATAAGAGGCAGTAGAATGCTGTAAGGTTGATAAGCAACGACTTAACTTTGAATTCGCTTCCCGTGGGCAATGGAACATTTAATCATCTTTGTCTAATGATTGGCTTGCGATAATCGTGTGTAACACAAGTGTGATGTCAATTATTCCTCTGCCGCCTTGGGAGGTCGATTAAAGGATGATGCCCTCGAATTTATTTTTTATTCCCGTTGCCTGAGGAACTCTTGGCGGCTGCGGACCATTAAATGCAATGGATGTCACCGAACCGAGCCGTCGAGCAGGATCGACGCTCCTTTCGTTCGCCATTTACTAACCCTCTGTGTCTTTGTCTCACCTTGCTTTTTGCCTTCTCCCCTCCTTTACCTGCGTGCCCGTCGTTCTGTGATAGCCCTTGCCTATCCTTTCCCCCGTTAATATTGCTTGTCTTTAGCAGTATTATTCTTTGCTTTCTTCTTCTCCATAGCTCTCCAAGATCCGCACAAAACTCCTCTCGGCTTATACCAGACGTCTGCCAGTCCGCCGTTCGTGTTCCATGACATAGTCGCTCGGTCATGAGACGCTGTTTTCTATTTAGAACATTTGTTCAGCTCTTCGGATAACTCTGTACCATCCGGCGCCTTACCCAACTGGTCTATGCGTTCCATGTGTCGAGCTATGATAGCTGTCTCCACCAGGCAAATCTAGCTACTTGTTGTTATTTGAACTTTACCTAGCTATAAGTGATTCTGTTATTGATTACCTTGTGCTAGTGTTTTGTTTTTACTGTCAGTCTTCTTTTCTCTTTGTATCATAGCCTCCCGTCCTCGGTCCAGCCAGCCGCATTCTCAATTCGCCGGATTTGCTCTGCCTTCCGGATCCTGTCATCGTCAACTCATCCAGAATCCACGACCGTGTTTCCATTAGAAACGCTCTCTCCTGTGTATCGGAGGACCCAAGAAAATAAAAACTGCGACTTGGCTGTTCCGTGGCGTAATTCATTCATTTCCACCCCTTCTCAAAAGATGTTGTGCCCGATTGTGGGTTTTTACTCTTGTAATAAATTCCAAGAGAGGTTTAGTGTCACTGAATTTGGCTGATAGATATTCCTCCGACATTCGTTGTCGTCATAACACGCGCTGCATCTGCTCACGTCATCACCCAAGTAGAGAATGGATGCGGCGTCATGATCTGCGTCATGACCAACGAAATACATGTAGGAGGAAGAAGGAGGAAGATGCGCAGAGCGGAAAAAGGAGGAATGCGCGGGAAAACGAAAGGACAGAAAGAACGAGGAGTTGAAAGGAGAAGGATCCTAATGAAAAAGGCTGGCGAACGGCGAAGGGATGGAAAGCAAAGAAACCTCCCGAGATTATGAGCATCACGAACAAGAACTCAGACGATATTGACGAACGAAAAATTGCTTCGACCAGCGGAGAGTTCGGCAGGCAAGCTTCCATATGTGAGGAAAGCAGTGCGTTGTCGATTATATCACGCAGAGCGGTATCCCAGCTACGTGGAGATAAATCGTCGAGTGATAGCAACGCAGTTCGACCTAACATTAAGGTTAGTGAACTCTCGCGTGCGACTCGTATTCCTCATGGACTGAGCTGTCATATTGCCACGTCGAACTATTCAGGTTTAACAATTTGGTGGCTTCTCATTTGAATGTTATTTTCGCGCGGAGCTTTTACCGCCGTGTATTCCTCGAAGTGAGTGAGGCCAGGATTTATAAAACAGAACAGATAGACTTGCAGGCCGAAGGGCCATAAACCACGTATCTCTCCGTTAGCAGCGGTTTCATTCTTGTGCGAGAGCACGTTTGACCCGAACTGGACATGACGTTTTCTCATGCTAGTGACTTTTTACTCTTACTCACGTCTAAGACAGGAGAAGCGAGTGATATGGCTGTTACAGAGATATTAATAATTAAAAGTTTATCTGTATTTTTTGATGAATACGGTGTCCCTTCCGTTGCTCCTTCATAGCTCTCAAGCAAAGCAATATCTTTCGAGCATCCGCAATATTCGCCTGTGACGACAGCAATTTACGAATTCGCATCGTATCGTGACTGCGTTCCACTTGCCAAAGAAGTGATTACCACGTCGGCCATCAGCGTGTGTGATGTGACATTAATCTATTTAGTGTTCTTGATATGGTGGTGTTTTTGCAAGTGATTTTCAAGATTTTCATAAAAGTGTTTCAAGTGTGCTATCAACATTCCTATTGTTGTGTGCTGTTATATCGAGCATGAAAGACACCTGTCTTCCTTAATTTTAGTTCTATTTACTATCTTAAGTTAATTAGCTTTAGCCAAGATAGTGTTAACGTTGATTGATAAAAAAGTGATTATTATTCCTCATCAAATTAATGCGTCCGCTCTGTCATTAATTCTTCCACTGTGACCTTTTAAAAATAACCATGACATTTAGTCAACCATTGTAATTTGATCCCATTTATTAAGTGCTTATTGAGGCAATTTGAGAATTCCTACACCATTGTAATTTTTACCGTTAATTTTGGCTCCCAAGTGTGTAACTAACGCACTTTGCGCGTCGTCGTCTTAATTATTGTAATAAAGGTTTTTTTTCTTGGATCTTGCTGCTTTTCAGGTGTCTGTTCCTCCTGTTCACTGTTCTTCGCAAGGTCTGTAAATATAAGGGTCTGTAAAGTTAAGGGAGAAATTGTCCCTGATCTGCGCATGTGACGTCACACGGCTCCAAGGTCATGTGACTCTTGCGACTCTGCTATGGCTGAGGTAGGATGAAGCTGAAATCTCAAAAGATTTCATGTATAAAAATCTGTTTTAAATGCTTTTTACACAATAAAATATTTGTTAATATGTTCTGTAACAAATTATTAAAAATATTTAAAAAAATCTTTTTAAAAATGTTGGTGAGTTTGTAATGTTTTTTCATTTATTTATTATTCATTTATGCATAGATATCACAGCAAACTCTTTGATAGTAATTTTAATTATAGAACTGTAGAACTACTGTCAATAGAACTGTAGATATCAGTTCTATTGACAATGCTTTCGTCCGAGCTTGGAGCCGTAAGACGTGCTTTTAGTATAGTCACGTGATCTGGATATGCGCCTTCACAGACCTTATATTTCACAGACCTTGGTTCTTCGGTTGCTACTTGTTTTGGGTTCGGGGACAGTAAGCTAAACGGGGTTGGGGCCTTATTTTATCGGCATTGTCCTTTTGCTTCGGTCTGCTTAGGCTTGGACCTGTAGTAGTCGCGCCTGCGTCTTAATCTATGTGGCTGACACGTGTGGGGGGAGGGGGGGGTATTTTATATAAACATATTTTATCCAATGTAAGCTGCATGGAAGTGCACGTGTTTATTATTCGTTTGCCATGTCATATTGATTACACTGATTAAAAGTCAAAATGCTCACGGATTAGGTGTTTCTTGAAGTACGTATTTTTAATGCTGATTACAAAAATGAAAACTAAATTTTCTATCACGCACCAATTTTTAGAAATCGTCATATTAAGTCCAGTGGGCGCCGCTTAATGTAATCAGTTTGGGACTAGATTGATAACAGTAAACGAAATAGAAATAAACAGACACTGTGGAAACTTTACCTTACACTGTGAAGTCTTTTCGGTGAACCAGAATAATAAATAAGAATAAGGGAGAGTGGGGTGCAACTGTACGCAACGGGTAACTGTGCGCATCATTATAACGAAAATTCTAACGTTCATAGAAGTCTCCAGTTGGTGCTGAAAGTTAGCGGCACACAAACTACCCTACTGCAAGCGGCTTTCCGCCAAACCTATAGTCAAGGCCAATAGTGCTGGAATGTTATGTGTGTACACCATTATTTGATCTCCTTGGAAAATTAGAAGAGTATGCCTTCCACAATGTTTTTCTTTACTTCAGCTGAGAAGAATGAGTTTACTATAGATTATGACATGATGACAAAAAAACCAAGACCTCTTGTACACAATGTGTTTATTTTTCGTTTGCCAAATCATACTGATTTGTGGAAAAGAGGTTTTGTTTTTTTCTCTTTACTTTAGCTATTTATATTAATAATCTATGACTCTTTATTAACATCTACATGCGTAATAATTTAGATGTTAGCCAATAATTTTTATATGGGTGAGCAATACATTTCTATGTACATGATCACGTAAATAAGAACTGAGTATTACATTTCTCTTATTTGTCCATTACAGATGCCGAGAACATACGTTAGGATATTGGAGATTATCTCTTACTCCCTTGAAACCCTGCATAAAGCACTTCATGGCATTCGTAAAGATTGTAAAAAAAATTAAAGAAGTACAGTAGAGAGAAATTATGGAATTCCGAAGTCGACTCTGCTAAAGCAGCTGTTATTAAACAAACCTTCTGTAAAACCTCTTGCTCGTAGACCTGTGTTTTCAACGGAAATTGAATTAGAGTTTAAAGATTGTTTTAAAAATTTGCAACTTATTTTACGGATTAACACCAAAAGAGTTGAGACACCTAGTTCTTAAGTACGCAGAGGAGACACATTAACAATAGTTTTAAGAAGGAACTAGGTCAAGCTGGCAAAGACTGGTTGTACAGTTTCTTAAGGAGACACCCGGAATATAAGCTGCGACAGTCAGAGATTACAGGCATCAATAGGATAGCAGCTTTTAACAAAGAAGAGGTGGAGCTTTTTATCAAAACATTGAAGAGATTTTTAAAAGGCAGATAAAATATATTCATGTATATATAATATTATAATAACTATATGCAACTTTGTCGAAATAAGATATCAGTCTTAAAAGGATAGCATCTCATTTATCCAGGATTGTACAGGGTGATTCAGTCAATTTCTGACCATTTCAGTACTATGATTTATTGACCTATTAATTAATGTTTACAAACTTAGCATTTCAGTATGATATTTTAGGCAGTTCGGAGTTTTTATTCCCGTGGAAAAGTCTTGATGATATGCTCAATATGGCCACCACGAACTTTTTGAACTGCTAGGGTTCTTGGTGCTGTAGTGAACACACTGTCTTTAAGGAACCCCCAGAGATAAAAATCACATGAGTTTAGTTCAGGACTCGTAGGGGGGCAAAGAAAGCCAACCCCGAATCGATCTGGAAACCTGTTTGAAATGACACGATTTCCGAATTTCTGATTGAGAAAGTCTAGCACTTCATTACTGGTGTGAGGCCGTTCGACATTTTCGACAACTTCGGCCGTTCGAACACGAGCTTCGCTCCCGCCTTTTTTCTTGCCTTTAACACATCCAGTGGCACGAAATTGCTTGACAAAATCCATGATTGCTTGCCTGCCTGGTGCGTCTCTACACTTACACTCCTTCCGGAACTTTCTTTGCACGGTTACAGGTGATTTTGTCTCGAAATACCATTCGACAACCTTGCATTTCTGCTCTGTTGATAAAGCGGGCGCCATTTTTCAACAATACGATTTTCATGCAGCGCCGTTGCAACAATACAAATTCCAACTATTTAAAAATTGGATATGGTGCGCTCATATTCTTTCAGTTGTTTATCCCTAATGCATGTCATTCGAGTGAAATGGTCAGAAATAGACTGAATCACCCTGCATTTCGAGCGCACAGATACCCGAAGGTCGGGAAACCGTGCGCAAATACATATATGTAGATTTGTAATTATTTAAAAATAATAGCTGTTATGATTGAAATGATAATTTAATTTAAGGAACTAGACTAAATGAGGAAAGGTTTGATAGGTTCAGTATGAAAATTTCGGTGTTATTATGGATTTTTCTTAGGTGCGCACAGTTGCCCCACTCTCCCATACATTAATTTCTTTATTTACTGTGTCTTGACAGAATTACATATACGAAACTAAAAAAAAGTCATTGAGACGATGACATGGGAAGTGCTAAAATTCGATTTTTCTAGAATTAATACATTTTGCGCTAACATTGTGCCTATTTTATTCAAATTATTTGAGTTTAATTTCAAACAGATAAAGTGAGCATATATTGTCAGTTTACAGGTGTTTTTTTAATAATAAGATCAGCAACAAAGTAACTGCATTTTTTTTTGCTTCACCTGAAAAGTTTAATTTTGGCATTTATATCTTCCCCATGTCAATGCCTCATTTGTGATTGCGTCAGGAGATCATCAATATGCATTTTTATACTGATAAGGCCGAGTAAAATCTTTTGCCAAATGTTGAATTCTTTTTCGTAAAACATCATGAGCTTTGCGCATTTCAATAGCAGTTGGAGGATTAGAACACTGCTATTCACTCTCTGGCGGCTCGTTCTGCTCTTCAGATGAAGACTCTTTGGAGGTAACAATTTCGCAAGTTTCGTCTTCAGTAACACTATCTGCGACATCCAAATCTTTATTCAGGCTTCAAAATTACTTGCCATCATATTTTCTGGTTCTTTACGAATCTCTACAATGACTTCTGTTTCATTAGCAGTTTATGCAAACCCGCCATGCTTAAAACAATTCTGAATAGTTACACGTAAAACTTATTGCTATAACTTTGTTAAAAAAAAATGCAAAACATCCAAAATGCTTAGTTTTTGGCAATTCTTTTGCACTTAAATTTTCCTGACTTTCCATGTTGCTCAAACTTCTCGAACTCGGTTCTCGGCGCTAGCGAGCTTTTACTGCTGTTATAGGCTAATGGCTATACTCAGTATTAATGATGTCATATTTGCCTGTAAGAATAAACTTTAATGTATTTAATGAAATATTCAGTACATGTGCAGTGAGTTATCAACAATCAAAAGAATCTTATGGTTCAGCCTCTTATGATTAAAACGTCCTTTGATTGGATCCAATGATTACAGCTATCTCCACTTGCGATTTTTAGGGAATTGCGCATAGGCAAATACTTCATCAATTTAGGGAAAAAAATTGATAACAATATCCGAAGTTTTGATCATAATAAACGGCGCATTTTCTATACACAGGGTGGTTATAATTAAAGTGACACCATTTAGACCCTTCTAGCGGCCGTTCTGGTAATCAGATTTTGACGAAACTTGAGATATATGTTATACAGACTATGAGGAAGAGAGTTTTGCAATAAAAAAAATTAGTTCACATTTTGACCGCTACGTCAAAATATGGCGCTGGTCATGTAAGAAACTATCTGACAAGAAGAGGGCCCCAACGAACAATCGAGTTTTTTGATGCCCTTTGGTAGGATGGTAGTCTGATATGTTCTTTTCGTAAAACCAAGTCCGCAGCCTCCAACTTGGCCTTGTTTTCGAGAAAATCCCTTTTAAAGTCTGTGTTATATAGTTAGTGTAAACTGTACCTTGGCAATCATCACAACAGCGGCAGCCGAACAGGTAACGTCGTGGCGTACAAACCTGTGTTAGGCTTTTTTTTTTTTTATTATTGTTTTGTTTTTTTGTTTTTCTTTCAATGTTTTGTAACTGTGCTATCGTCCACTTATTAATATATTTTTCTGTTATAATATGCTGTTATAATGAAAAAAATATTTTTAACAAGTAAGAGCAATTAGAAACATATTTTCAACTAATTATGATAATAATATCTGCTACAAAAGTGTAAATAATTCATAAACATATACCGATTGTAAAAAAAAAACAAATTTTTTAATGTTTAACTTTTCATTTATGTTCAGGTTTTGATGTCTTTACTTCTTGCCCATTTTGGGCGCTATAATAAAATAACATAAAATAATCGTTTTAACAAATAATTTCGAAGTTGTAGAATATTTACAGTTAGGCTTGTCGAATACAACGTGTTGGATGGTATTCTTAAAAAAAAAAACATTTGAAACACAAATGTGTGCGACACCAAGAGCGTTGGATGAATGCAGGACTAATCTTGCAGTTGCAGTTTTCCTTTTTCATGCATTTCGGAAAAGAAATTTGATTTACATTCAAAAAATTTTCTTTTGTAGGCTTCAATTTGGCAGCATACCAGGCGTATCTGATACAAGTTAAGAGGAAAAAGGTTTTATCAAACCAAGCTTTTATAATGTTTTATTTAGTGGCAACAATACAGCTTAATTTTTCAAGAATAAACAATAGACAAATTTACTCTCGCCATAACGAAATGTCCAATTGTTACAACAATCAATCCGTAGTAATGAGTTAGTACCATTAGAACACGAACCAATGAACCGATTTGAAAATTTTTTTCTTTATCATAAATTGTCATCGATTCTGCATAAGTGTGTCAAATTGCAGCTCCCTAGCTTGTCGGAAAGTTGGTTTAATATTGATTACAAGATTTGACCTAAACAACTAACACAGCAAAGTTAATAAAAGCTTATAATAAATGCAATCAAATGTTACATATATTGCAAGAAATTATATTTTTGCAAAGAAATCTGTACACTATAATTACCGTAACATATTCGAATACATTGGAGCCTGTAATTGATCTTGAATGAGTGCGTGAATTTTTATGACATCTGCCCTCGATGTAATTTCCTTGTTCGTTTCCAAAATATATGAACAATCCTGTATACGACGTATAAAATTTTTAATTTGACAATAAAAATAAACGTCGCATGGTTGGCACAATGGTGTACATTTCGGCGGTATGATCGATAACGTACACGTAGAAGAACCCTGTCCGTTAGTAAACTTCATCTGATGCATGGTTACAGAAGTCGGTATTTAAAAGCAGCGTTATAAAAATTAAAACAAAAAAATAGAAATCAACGCGTAGACTCGAACCCACGATCTCGTGATTCGTACGCTCGAACGTTAACTACTTGGCTGCTCGCCGTTGTGATAATACATCTACAGTTTACACTAGTATTATAAGATAGATTTTAAAAGGGAATTTCTCGAAAAAGGGCCACGTTGGAGGCTGCGGACTTGGTTTTACGAAAAGGACATATCAGACTACCAGGATATCAAAAAACTGATATCAAAAAACTCGATTGTTCATTGGGGCCCTCTTCTTGTGAGAATTTTTACTCAATCAGAGACGTTATGCAAATGAGATGTAAAATTAGAAAAGCTTTAAAATGACAGTGTAATTAAAGTCATTCTTCACGATGGCTTTAGCTAAAAAGGATCGAGCTTTATTGATGAAGTTGTTTTATCAGAACTGCAATAATGCTTCTGCTGCACTAAGAAAATATCGACGTTTGAAAAACTTGCGAAATGGGCCTATGTCCATTAATGGTTTAAAAAAGATGATTAAGAAACTGGTGAGTTGGGTGTGCTACCAGGGAGAGGACGGAAACGAATTGCAAATGAGACTGTGGAAGACGTTGCTGCTGCTATAATGGAGAGTGCTTCAAGTTCCCAATATTCTTCAGCAAGTGCTCGAGCCGTATCACGTGATTTGTCTATTCCGTGGTCTACGGTACAAGAAGTTTTGCGTTCCATTTTAAAGTGGAATTCATACAAGATCCAGGTGGTTCAAAAGTTGCTTCAAGAAGATCCGGAAAAACGCACTGATTTTGCTTGCCAGTTTCTGGCTAGAATAGCCGTCGATAATGCATGGCCATGGAACATTTTGTGGTCAGATGAAGCGCATTTTCACACTAGACGGAGCAGTGAATGGTCAAAACCGTCGCATCTGGGGTACTGAAAAGCCGATGCTTGTGCATGAAAAGCTTTAGCACTCTGATTACGTGACTGTATGGTGCGGAATCACTTCACATTTCATTCTTGGCCCCTTTTTCTTTGAAAAGAACACTCCTCAAGGCACTAAAAGATGTTCAATCACTGGTGCTCGTTACTGCGAACTTCTGCAGCAGAAAGTCATTCCTGCTTTACAAGAAAGACAATGTTTAGGCATTACTGTCTTTATGCAAGATGGTGCAACACCCCACATTGCACGATAAGTGAAGGAACTGCTTCATGCTCATTTTGGAGATGATCGGGTGATTTCGAGAACTTTTCCAACTGCATGGCCTCCTCGTTCACCGGACTTAAACCCTTGTGACTTCTGGTTGTGGGGATATTTGAAGGATAACGTCTATGGAGGAAGAATACGGACTGTCCCTGAATTGAAAACAAGCATAACACGAGATATCACTGCGATTCCTCAGGAAACCCTTCGCACTACTGTGGAACATGCAATAATGCGCTTTGAACATGTCGTTGATACAAATGGAATGCACATTGAACAAATGCTTTGATTTTATAAATTTTTCTGCTTCTAACTTGTTTTTGTTAGTATTCATGCGCCATATTTTGACGTAGCGGTCAAAATGTGAACTAATTTTTTTATTGCAAAATTCTCTTTCCCATGATCTGTATAACATATATCTCAAATCTGATTACCAGAACGGCCGCTAGAAGGATCTAAATGGTGTCGCTTTAATTATAACCACCCTGTATTTAGATAAAATCGTTGAGTACCAAGCAAAAATGATAACGATAACTGGTTGATAGCATTAATCGTGATTACATTAAGCGGCGCTCACCGTATAAAAGTATAAGGGTCGTACAAATGAAAAGGAAAATTATTTATTATATCCAAAGTGTATGCAAGGAATTTAAAAATACTCTCCAAATGCGTTAGGGCATTTATCCCACTGTGTAAGAAGGCGTGTAATTCCTTTATGGAAGAAGTCTTTCGGTTGCGTGTGGAACCATTCCAAAACCTCTTCCTTCACTTCATCGTCCGACTGAAACCTGCCGCCTTTCAGATGTTTCTTGAGATCCACAAGCACGTGAAAGTCACATGGGGATAAGTCAGGGCTGTAAGGTGTATGCTACATTGCTTCCCATTTGAACTTTTTGATGAGGTCTACCGTTGCTTTCGAGGTGTGAGGACACGCGTTGTCGTGGATAAGAAGCACTCCTTCTGTAAGAAGTCCAGGACGCTTGCATTTGATGGTCGCGCGCAGTGCCTTCAATGTTTCCCCATATCGTGCTGCGTTAACTGTAGTGCCTTTTTCAAGAAAGTCCAATAAAATCGGGCCTGTCAACATCACCTTCCCTGTGATGTTTGCGATTGCTTTTGATTTTTCGGGGGTGGTGACCCATAAAGCTTCCATTGACGACTTTGACGTTTGCTTTCGGGCTGGACGAAGCAATCACGCGCAGAGGTTTGAAGCGCGAGCTTTCGTTCTTTCTCACGTGATGCAACACCTGCAACCTATTGTTCAATTTGCACGTGGGGTTTCGCAATTGTTGAAAACAAAAACTTACGATCCTACATGTCGTCTTTTTTTTCCCCACACAAATTTTCGTTTTCATTTGTACGACCCTTATATATTATATTACATTAAAGTTATATTAAACATCATTAGCTTTATGAATCAACTAAAATATTGTATAAAAAATTGCAGAAATCTTCCAGTAACAAAAAAAATAAATACTAATTAATAAGTATTACCATATACATTGATTCTAGCTCTATGTTCGCTTTCCCCGACGTCATTTTTGGCTGTGCATTTATAAACGCCTCCATCTTCAGTTCTAATGCCAGAGATAATTAATTCACTGATGACATTGTTGAAGGTATCGATAACTGTTCTCTTCTCAGCGTTAGTGTAAGTTGTCAGTTCCATGTTGTTCACTGTCCAGTCAAATTCAGGGATTGGAATTCCTTTAGCTTTACAAGTCAAAGTTATCATTTCACCAGGATAAACAGCTTGTTCTTTAAACGAATCGAAAATTTCGGGGCGCGAATCTAAAAGGAATTGAGGAATTAGTATCATTCAAGTTCATTGATTTACATAAGTAATAATTTTCAAATCAGTATGTACTCGTAATATCGTATTTACCCGAATATATACAGAGTTTTTTTTTTTAGAAATCTAATAGAAAAAAGTGATCTCGATTTAAATTCGCATGTGACA
The DNA here is from genome assembly GCA_023313115.1 of Rhysida immarginata. Classification (NCBI taxonomy): domain Eukaryota; kingdom Metazoa; phylum Arthropoda; class Chilopoda; order Scolopendromorpha; family Scolopendridae; genus Rhysida; species Rhysida immarginata. Next base: position 2,285,876 of record JAHWFO010036886.1, read on the forward strand.
GAACCATTTTTTTTTTTTTTTACTTTTCCCGCTTCGCGGCTCCAATCCTTAATTTTAAAAAGGACTTAGTAAAAACAACTTTTAAATTCTAGTAATGCAATTTTATCAACGATAATTAAGAAATACGCACAAGAAAAACAAAAAATGGGACAAAAATATTAATTTCTCTAATATCTCTCATTCAAACGGCATAAAGTTTTGAGAAGACTATGGCGGCCGAACGTGAACCAATCGGAATCAAGTCCGAGTTGTCGCCACTCTAAGGCACTCTAGCTCCTTGTGAATCGAAGCGCCCCCCTGGCGAGCACTTGAACCGAAGTCCCTTGATTTATTCATTTTTGTATATCTATATAAATGGATATGCCTTATAAAAACTGTAGTGAAATTAATATTGTCCCCAACATAAAGCTGAATATGGATTTCAAGTACTAGGTCACATGTCTTTATGAGATAGTAATTTGAGCTACAGAATAGTTAAAATCGATTGCTTACGTTCGTCTGAGTGGAGAAAAGCTTCTGTTACCGACGAGGAAATCGTCATGAGACAAAGGAACAGAAAAGGGAGTGCCATTGTCATGGCGTCGGTGGTCACTCTTTGGGATTCCTCTAAGTAATATTTTGTTGTTTCACAGTCTTAATATATAGAAATATAAAATTCAAATGAGAAATTATACACTCTACAAAAATGGTGTAACCATTAATGTGTAAAGTGAATGTCGGGAATGATCGTACTAGAATGGAGAATTCTTGTGATTCGATCGATACTTTCTCGAGCTACGCTCTCTTCCATAAAACGATTTAGTATTTAAATCTCTTTTCTCTCTTAATGTTACAGATTTTATAGATTTATACGGAATATGGTATGGTGTAAGAATTTAAACCTTAACTTATGCCAAACATTGTCTGGTGTAATAATTTAAAGCTTTATTTATGCAGAATATGTTTAATTTCATTTCAGAAATGAGAAAATTTCAGAAATGGAAAATTTCAGAAATGGGACACCTGACCGAAGTGATACTTCAAGTGCATGATAATAGACAGTGAAGACAAGGACAGATGAAGGAACAGAAGTGCATGATAATACCCTCCCCCCGCCTCCTTCATCTGTTCTTGGTGAAAAACATTGGATGATGTAATCAGTGAAAAGGATTTGTTACTAAAAATGATTAAAAACACAATACTTTAAAACATAAAAGATTTATTAAAAAAATCAAAGTATTATATACAAATACAAGTTTATGATCTAGCAACAGCACAATGTCTTATTTTATGCTGAAAAGCATATATTGGTTTCGCTCTGTTTGTGTGTTTGTCTGTCCTTCTGTATGTCCGACGATTACTCCAGAATGCTTTAACTTAGGTAGGTAGGTAGATAGGTAGGTAGGTAGATGAGTAGATAGATATACACAGTGATTCAAAACTCAACGTACGAACTTTAGGGGAGGTAGTATGGGTGTTTCTAAGTATAAAAAAATAAATTCAAATGAACATGGGTCCGAATTTGAACAATAACTGGCATTTAAAATTCTGCTTTCGCTATTCGACAGAGACCCTTCCTGAGCTCACCTGATTAGTTTGTGATTGAATTCGGTCTAAGAGTCACTGTGATTATTGAGACCCAACCCCCTCCCCCCATTAAATTTTTTTATTGGCAATATAAGGCATGTAATATGTCATTCGAACGGGAATGATGAGCAGAAGACGAATATGACATTCTTATCGATTTTCGAAATGCTACGTCCGAGAAAATGACCCCCAAACAGAGGCGTAGCCACGGGCAGCCAAGGTGTGCAAAGTACACGGTCGCAACGAATTAGGGGTGCTAAAAACCTAAATTGAAGGGGCGCTAAAAAGTTAAAAATGAAAAATGAACACGAGCGCTAAAACGCTAGCTACGCCACTGCCCCCAAAGAGTACTTCAATAACCCCTTATTACGAGCTTTAGCTAAAGCTATATATAAGAATACAAGCTTAATCAGTACGTTTGTTTGTCCGGTCGGCCGTCGTTTGCATGATAACGTGAAAATGGACGAACTTAAATGCGATTAATCAACTTCTGATGCACCTTTGTGGACCCCTTCAAACACGTGCACTAATGTCAAGAATATGAATTTAGGGCATGTAATATAGCAATCGAGTCGTACTGGCTACAGTAAATACAGTGTTACTCTTTGTTTATCATATAAGTATTGTTGACATCAGTTTGGAGCACGTGCCTCTTATGAAGTGTTGTTATTAAATTTCAATGCTGTTAGGTCTATAAGCAAGATGCAAGCGCAAAGTGTGCGGATTCTGGTGAGCGTTTCTTGAGTTAGCTGCGGGAGAGCACAGCCTACTATATAGATAACAGCCTGTTCAATCGACAGTTTCTACGTTTCACCGCAGTAAAGGAGGAGGGCGCTTTTAGATAGGGTGAAGTAGAGTTCCTGTAAGTAAAACAGTTTTACTTACAGGGACTCTAGGGTGAAGAAAGCCTTTTTAGCCTTGAAAAAGCCTTATCACTGCTACCATTCTATTGTGTTCTACTGGTTAGCCTACAAACAAACTGCATATTTACATATATATGTAATCTTATATATATATTTAATCTTATATAATTAATCTTATTTAATACTTATTCTTATTGACTTCATATTGACTTCATATCAGCGTAAGAAGAAGAAATTGATACTGGTGTCCGATCCAAAAATAAAAGTTTGGAGAAAGCCCCTTATCGTTTTGTTTATTTTTGAGAGCAACTGAAATTCAACTCATTCTATCGGCGATATCTTTTCAATTTTCACGATATTTGTTTGGGCTTTTTATAAGAGTAGCTCTATACATTTGGCTAATAAATTATGCAAAAGACAATTTGGTAACGCATGCGCATGCACAGTTAAACATTATTTAGTAAAAATGCTCATATTTCATCAAATATTTAATATTTTTCTAATCTGATTGCAGGATGTTGTCTGTACGGTAGTTTGTCAAGTTTCCTGAAAATGGCTTTGCATTGGGTTGAAAATCCTGCGTGTTATAAACAAAAAACTTACGAAAACATTTCGACCTTTTTAAAGAAACCTTTATATCTCCATGAATATACGTGCTATTCTCATACAAATGAACACAGAAAAGTAAAACAAGCCTCTTAAGCATGCTACAGCTACAATGCATTTCAAGCATTACTTTTTACAGGGTGATTCCAAACGTTATTTTTTTGGTTCACTGCTTTGCTGGTCCCCTATTTGCCTTCGGGAGAAAACCTTCGTTGAAATATATGAGGTGTAACATCCGTTTTACACCCCTGAAATTTCAGGATAATTCGTCAAGTATTTTTCTAGATATTCGACAAAACGTCTAAAATCGAAAGTGTCCGGTCATTAATTTCACTGTATATTAAAATTAATATATATAATCTTATATTTAATCTTATATATTAATATATAATAATATTAATATATTAATCTTACATATAAATATATATTCTTAAAATCTTATATATTATAATTTTATATATTAATATATTTATCTTATATATTATCATTATTTAATACTTAATCTTATATTTAATCTTATATAATTGTTAAAAAAAATTTTTATAACATGTTACATTTTTTTTTTGAAAAGTAACATTCTTTGGCTTGTTAATGGTGCATATTAATTAATATTTAGGAATATTGTTTCATTTTGACACTTAAAAAGTCTTGATCAGCTGTAGCTCTGTGCCATGGTTTTCCCTAAAGTCACTTTATAAGAAGAGTATCGCAATCGTCTTGTGCGACACCATTTTCAGTTTAATTCTCCTCTGCATACAAAGGGCAGTATGGAGATTACGTTGTTTTGTGAACATTTTTTCAAAGTATTCACGCCGCATTTCGAGTAAAATGTTATGATGTAATATTTTACGATTTGTAAGTTCACTTAATACATGATAAATAGGTTTTTTAATATATTTAACGTGGTAAAAATAAAAGATAACTCTACTGCTCAAATTAAATTGTTACATCACTTCTTTTTTTTTTCAAGTCATCAATAACAAAATATAATTTGTATTTCGTTAACATATAAAATTTCATAAATTTAATATTTAATTCAAATGAATGTAGAAAAAATTTTAGGTTTTACATGGTATTTATGAATTTTAAATTTAGAAATTTAAAAAAATAGACAAGTTAATATTTATTTTTTTCAATTCTTTTTCTTTTTCATTTTCACATCGTTTTTGCACTGCTTTATTTCATTTAGAGTGGGCAGAGTCGGCCCGGTGGCCGAGAGGGCTTTCCAGTTCTCGAATCTATCGGGTCGCGGGTTCGAATCCCGCCATAGGCATGGATGTTTGTTCTTCCCAGTTGGAATGTAAAACATTAATTTCCCTTTTCTACTGGATTTAGTGCAGTTTATTATTATTAGTAAACCTTAGGAAAACTTTGTTTATTATTAATACATGCAACTGCTATCGATAAAATGGTTTCTGTTTATCGATTGAAACTTACTATTTGTCTCAAGTGCTCCCAAGTAAGTTTCAAAGCTCACTGAAGTACATAGAAACGATTAGCAAGCATTCACCTGGGAAAACTCAAAATGGCTGCGATTATGCCACGTGATACCAAAAAGCCAATCAGAAGCCTTGCGGCAGAGTTCACTCAAATGCGGTACTCTTCCTATAAAGTGACTCTAGTTTTCCCTAAAGCTCTAGATTAAGAAAGTACGGCAAACTTCGTCGTCTGCTACCAAATCCGCCATTGTTGGCCCAAATGGCCCTATATAGTGAGTTATGCTTCCTCTAAAATTCGTCTTAAATGCATCCTTTTCGCAAATTTTCTTATTATTATCGTCTGGAAATATAACTGGCAATCAGTAAATTCTGTAACTATTGATTTTTCTTTAAATTTTGTTTTCAATTATAATTTTTTACATATAAATAATGAAAACGTTGAGGCAGTTTAATGATAACAAGATTCAGTTTTTATTTTCACTTTATTTATTTTCACTTTATTTATTTATCCTTAATAAACGATTTACATGTAATTAATAAATTTTAAAAAACACTGTGTGTAGTTTTTGTAATTTTATTTATCAAAATATAATTCTATAAAATTTTATTAAAATATAATTTAATAAACTTTTATGAAATTAATTTTTATATTTATATCAAAAATTTCACTTTACTAATTTTAATTTTATTAAATTATAAAAATTATTAAATTATTAAAAAAAAGTATAATTATAAAAATATCAAATATAATTTAATAAAATAGGAACTATTAGATTTAAAATTTTGATTTAAATATAAAAATTACTTTGATAATTATATTTTGATAGAAAATTTTAAAAATTATAATTTGGAAAAACTAACCGTTTGATTACAAAAATATTTACAAAAAAATAACTACACCTGCAATATATTTTGAAATTTATTCATTTATGGAGGTTTATAATATTGACATAAAAATCTATCCAAAACTTTTAGTTAAAATTTTCTATATTTTTTTTCACCCAACTAACAAATTTTCGTTATTCAATTTCATATTTTATATTCAAGTTTAATGATGAGTGATAATTAACTTTGCTAAAATAAGATGAAAATAACATGGACGTTTTATTTCAAGTTTTGCCTCCACATTTCACAGACAGTTTAACCTTGTAATATTGAATTGTATTTTCTTAAAAAGAACTATATTCAACAAAAAATTATATTTTCTGATAGTCTGAGAATTGCACAATGCAACATTTCTATAACATTCGGTGAAGTTATAATATAAACGTACTTGCTTCTTATTACTTCTTCGGATATTTTAACGAATTTATTAACCTCCAAGGAGCATAGATTGAAGGATTCTGAAATTTTGCTTATTCAGATTCAAATTTAGGATCAATCAACGAATATTTCGTTAAAAATTTAATCTAAATTGCATCTTCCACGTGCATTTCAATGGTATCTATCGCTGCGTTTGGGCCAACAATGGCTGACAAACTCACGTGACAGCCGTTCTACCAATCAGCAGCTGCGGGCGGCGCGGAAAAGGTTTGCCGTACTTTCCTAATCTAGAGCTTTAGTTTTCCCTCACTAAAAGCGCCCTCACGTGAGAAGTCGTTGAACTAAGGTGGTCTTAAGATTTCAGTGGAAATCGTGTCGATCGAACAAGCTGTTATCTATATAGCAGGCTGTGGGGAGAGCTCCTTTGGCGATTACAATATATAATTAAATAAAAATAAATAAAATAAAATAAATAATTTAATTATGATTTAACAATATGCTCAACAGAATTACAGGTTAGTAATGGATGCCTACCTCAAACTCGTATGTATATAGCAATCATTTCATTGGTAGAACAAAAAACGGTCATGCCATTCATCCTGATTACATTCCAACAGTTCGATGTTTAACATCCACTGACTCTCAAAAAAGTTCAACGCTTTCAGCGGTAATTCGTGGTCAACAAAAGTAGTCTCTGTCTAGTGGATATTTAATATTTCCCAAATTTCGCTGGTTAAGTCACAATGAAATTTTGTTAGCACTACTTTAATATGATTTTATAAATTGGTTTATTTATGCTTGTTTTAGGCAGGCATTTTCCGGTAATAACACTGACCGCTTTAAATTTCTTCGTTCACAGAATCCATATGCTTTGAATCAACTTATTACTTCCCTTTTTTAAGGTACTAGCTCGAAAAGAAGAGCTGTAAAATTTTTCACAAAAAAACTAATTTAAGCACATTTTCCATGTTGAGTGTCAATTTAAAATTCCTAAATACCAGCTAACTCAATGTAGACAGCCTCTATAGGGAGAGAGGCGACAACAGGGTGACTGATTTCTATTGGGCGTTGCAATCACGTGATCCGTGGACGCCATGTTTTGTCGGGATTGTTAATGCGGAAGCTTTTCCCTTGTACTTATATTTTAATAGTTTAAAAACGACATAAGACTTTTCAACGAAATTTTACAAGTAATTTTATAATACATCGAAGTTCAAGCTAATAAATTTTCAAGTTTATATAATGCACCAATACAGAGAAAAAAAATAATTTGAAAAAACAAAAGACACTCACTTTTTTCTCGTTTTCTATGAATCTAAGGGTGTGTTTCGATAGACTCACGGACTTAGCGAGAGCTAACTCGTGTCGTAGCCACCGATAAGCCACAGTTTTCTTATCGGTGGCTACGCTCGTGTTAAATGTGGCCAGTGAGCTAAAGTCAGAATCGCGACGATCATGCTATCGTAACGCTATGGACCACATGCACGGTCGAGCGGCGCCACCGTCGATTTTGTTTCAAAGCGAGGCTGGGCTGGCAAGCTTTAGTTAGGGTTAAGCTGTACCCATGTGTTGGCAGTGCGGTGAAATTTTAGTGAGTTGTGATTTTTGCTTTTTCACTAATTATTGCTAACCTAATAATTAATCTCATATAAAATGGCACATTGCTGTGTGCCTAGATGTACAAATAATCACCGCTACAACAAAGAAAAAATACTTCATCGATTTCCTACTGACAACAAACGTCGTAAGCTATGGATAATCCAAATGAAGACAGATATTGGATCTTTATTTCAGGTAAATAAATTCATAAGTTAAGCATACATTAAAGTAAATAATTTTCATGGCTCTTAACATGTGTAATAAAATTAATAACATTTAAATAAAATTGTGTAGATGGAACACTGATTTATAAATAATTAACGTGATTCTTATTTCTGTAGGTGACACGAAATACTTACGTATGTAGTGATCATTTTAAAGAAAAATTCAAGAAAAAAACATTAGCAGACTTACACATATTGACAAAGGATGCCTATCCTTCCAAATTTAAGTGAACCCAAGATGTGCAAAAAAGAAAATCACCAAAAAAACGCTTCAGTCTGTTAGTGTGAATTATAATGTGCAAATTGATTTATCTTTTTAAATTAGAAAAATGTTGACTAATCTTTTATTTTTATTTGTATTTTTATAAAATTCAAAACTTAATTAACCATAATTAATTTTAATTAAAAAAGGGTTTACAATTTACTGCATGTGTCAATAAATCACTATTTTGTGGGGAAATAAATATTGCTAGTGAGAGAAAGCAAGTATGCAAACATATCAATCAAAAAAACTATGCATTTGCCACAAATTATTTATGTGGGCATGAAGCATTTATTTTATGTATTTTTCAAGCTAAGCATACACATACACCAAAAGTACATGCATAATAAAAAATTACCATTACTTACTAAAGTTTTGCTTTTAGATTATCATTTTCTTGTCATCTGTTTAAATAACACCTTCCAAAATGTACAATAAAAAGAATTAAATTGTACATATTTCAACACAGTAATTTTTATTTTTGCTAATTTAATTTTGACTAATCTTGATAATCATGTATAACAAAATTTTTTTATCCTCTTTGAAAATTTGCTTTAACTGTTTTTTCCAAACAATTTTCAATATCACCATGGCAAATATTGGGTAAAGACTCTAAACTCGTAGTCCAGTTAGTTGACATTTCAAAAACAGCAGTAATTTACTTGTAATAAAATGCTGCTATGCTAACAAACCGTACTGCCAACACATGGGTACAGCTTAACCCTAACTAAAGCTTGCCAGCCCAGCCTCGCTTTGAAACAAAATCGACGGTGGCGCCGCTCGACCGTGCATGTGGTCCATGGCTTTACTTCCCTTCCGAAGGAAGTGCGTGATCTCAGGATTTCCCCCTGAAAAATCCTCGTCGTCCTCGGCTGGGATCGAACCCGCGTACTCGGGCATCAGAGGCGATCACGCAACCGCTGAGCCACCGAGGCCAATATAAGGAGGTATATATTTCCAGTAAATGTTCTACAAACATGAAGGATCCGTAGACCTTGGTTCTCGTTATCCTAACCACTTTATGTTTTGTTACTACATCTCAAGAACGGATAGGGACTTCGCAATCACCCTGTACTGTATATAATGAAGAAAATTTATTCATTCTTTATGGGAAGGAAATTGTATAAATTCTTCATTCATTGTGCAAACATGTAATTGCATTTCTTCTAAATATTAATCACATTAATAATGCAAACCACATTAAAAATTCATTTGCTGACAAAAGCGAATAATGATATCTCTTAAGATATGAAATAAACAAAAATCGGGAACCAAACCCATGTGCCGGAGTGATCTGGCCCGAGAATGTCGAGCACTTTTCGGATTTACCTCGTCGAGAGTAGAGGCGAAATTCCCCTGACAGGACCGTTATGTGCGCAGAGTGGGAACTGTAAAGTGGATGGTACACTGTCCAATTGTTATATTATATTTAATTTAGTTGTTAGAATGTTAATAATGAACAAGAAAATACTTCAGTACTTACACTCAACAATCTTTTTCACAGAATTCGATTAATTAATTTTTAATGAAAAACGAAATAATGAACAATCTTAACTTTCAACGGAACGAAATCCAGTATCACGAAATCTACTTAAAGGTTTTTTTTTTTGACTTTAGGAGTTAAAAAATAGAGATAACAACCCTTTTTCAAATCACTCGACATCTGACGCAACTGAATGGTACAAATAAATCGAATATTATAAAATTCAACTATTTTTTCAGTTTCTTAAAACTTTTTCAATTAAATTTTCTACTATACAGCGCTAAATGAAATGTTTATTATAGTGATGAAGTCGATAATGATTACACTTATCATTAAGTGGAAGTGGATGCTAGGAATCATTGTTAACAAAATTAATAGAAGAGAAAAAAGACAGCAATAATAAATCTTTATTTTCTGCCATTTATGTCTCTTATGGCATAAGTTTCAAGCTTTAGAGTTACATTAGACATTAGTTTCAAAAGAAGATCATTGTTGGAAATTTATGTTACTAAGAAATTTTAATTGTTAATGTTATACAGTATTCTGAAAAACTGCCCATTAAGGAAATATTTGAAGGAATTGTTTAAAGTAAGCACTTTTACATTGATTGTTAAATGCAGAAGAATAGTCGCGTAGATGAATATTCTTGAAAGTGTACTATTACTCCGAGCTTTGTATTATTTTCGTTACACATTACAAACGTTACACATAGCGTTACATATGTTCGTTTTAAGGATGCGGATATTATGCTAGCCTTTTACTTTATGAATCTTTTGAAAATTGAATATTGTTGTTGTATAGTGATTATTATAAACAACTAGCTGTTTTACCCGGCGTTGCTCGGTCTATTTTTTGATGAAATGTTGCAATTTCTGTGAGTTAAAATCCAGAAAAAGAACACATGAAGAAAGATTAGAATTTTTTAGAAAGAATTCATGGTTTATATTTTGCTAAAGGGCCGTATTTGGAGACGCCATCCATTGGGAGCTTTTTAAAAGAAATGCCATATCTTTGCATTCAAAGTTCCAATGAACCATAATGGTTCCACTAAACCAGGTGTATTTAAAACAATTTAGACTACCATTAATTTAACGTTATATTCATTCATGAGACCTTATATTCATATATGATAAAGCACCTTTCAGTACTTAATAATAGTAAAAATTAATGTTTAAAAATCGAAAACACTATTTTTAAAATGCTCCCAATATATAGCGACACAAAATTGAAACTAAAACCATGCAAGAAAAATTGTTTTAAAATGCTCCCAAAGGATGTCACTGCCATCTGAATATCGATTTTTATTGAATAATTTCGACAAAAAAAATTTTCGAGAAATGTCAGGTAGACAGTGCTCTTGTCCTTGCTTTGAAATTCAAGTGTGCATAATTTAATCAAGATGAGAATAAAACTATAAATTTGTATAAGACACAAATATATATACATACATACATCTATTTTTATATATATAGATAACAGGGTGTATCAAAAATCCGTTTGCAAACTTTGAGGGCGGATTCCTCACACCAAATCAAAACACATAGTTGATATAAACATATGTCCGAAATTTTGAGGTATTAATGAAATATTACGTTCTATGTGATTTAAGGTACAATCCATCAACGGAAGTTTGTAACCAACCATTTGGCGCTGTATCGCCATTTGCCGTTTGTATATATTTGATGTTACATTTAGCGAGTTCGATTTCTGACGTTTTCTAGGCGTCACAAAGCCGCGCGTGTTAAAATGCGGCCCCGTTTCACATTCAGCGGGAATGAAGCAGGGAGCTAAATGAACTTCCTTCCTTTCAGCCTGCGTCCCCCCCCCCCCCCCCCCCCGCGGGGCGACCTCCAATCTGATTGGATGTTGGATGAGTTGTTCTTTCATCTAGTCTCTTGCGTTATAGAAATCGCGTATATACGAGGGACAATCAAAAAGTAAGGTTACAAAACCTGCAGTGAAACGTGTACATTTTATCTCATACAACCATTAGGCTTACAGCCAACTGATAGTACATACATTAGATTATTTTTCGATATAGTCTCTATATCAGTTTAGGCAAATGTCGGTTCGTGGGATGAGTTTCAATATTCGCTCCTGGTAAAAATCCTGTTCTTGCGTGTTCAGCCACATTGTCGCGAAGTGTTTCATCTCCTCGTCTGAAGCGAATCGTCGGTCTCTTAAGTGCTCCTTCAAGTGAGGAAAGAGGTGAAAGTCGCTTGGAGCGAGATCCAAACTGTAGGGTGTTCGATGATGTCCCAGCACCCAGTTTCTGCTTCAACAGCGTGGTGGTCTTCTGGGCTGTATGAAGTTGCGCGTTGTCGAGAAGGAGGATGACGCCCTTGGTGAGAAGACTTAACCGTTTCCTCCTGAACAAGTCCTGGCCGTTTCGCATAAGGACAGGATTTTTATCAGGAGGCAATATTCAAACACATACCACGAACCCGCAAATGCCTAAACCGATATGGAGACTATGTCGAAAAATAACCTACTATGTACGATCAGTTGGCTGTATTGGTTGTATGAAATAAAATGTACACGTTTCACTGCAGGCTTTGAACCTTACTTTTTGATCACCCCTCGTATATCATTATAACATCGCTTTCTTGGCATCGCGCACATGTATATGTTTATTTTTTATTAGGAAAACGACAGTAAACGAGGGAGACCTGCACAGTAAACTCGCTATCGGTGAATTTCAATATGGCCGACTTGACTGGGTTCAATATGGTAGTTAGGAATATTTGCTAAGGATATTGGGACTGGAGAGATGCTCACTCGTAGCTGATTGCTGCGCATTCGGGGCGACTTCTGAAAATTCCAACTCGGTTGGAACTCAGAAACCCGCGCCGCTGTCGCTTCTAAGCCGTTTTCCGCCTCGAATTCGCTGAATGTGAAACGGCTCCGGCAACCAAAACCACGTCGAATGCTGAATGTGAACCGCTCCTTAGTCTGTCTTCAACGTTTCACATGTTTGGTTGGTTGGTTTGTTTGGTATTAACGTCCTTTTCAACTGCTATGGTCATTTCAGGACGGCGTTATAGGGGCTGCAAATTTTGCCTCGCAAGGGTTCTTTAACGTGAGCTAGCAAAGATTACACGGGTCCAACGGGTTTACTGCCCTTCCGAAGGAAGTGCGTGATCTCAGGATTTTCCCCTGAAAAAATCCTCGTCGTCCTCGGCCGGGGTCGAACCCGCGTCATCGCGCATCAGAGGCGATCACGCAACCACTGAACCACTGAGGCCGATGTTTCACATGTTTAGTAATGAGTTAACTGAAAAGTGTTCCGTTTAACCATAGCATGTGTAGAAGCACGCCAAGGACATTTTGAACTTTTTTTTTATGAGTTTCTTAGGTGAGATATAACGTAAACTTTCATTAATACCTCAAAAAGATTTATTTTATGTTTCTTGATTTTATGTGAGGAAGCCGCCTCAAAAGTTGTAAACGAATGCACCCTCTGTAAATAAGTTATTACAATTGCAAATTATTACAAATTACAACTGTAATTTGATGCAATGTGTAAGCTAATAAGACACGTAAATAACCCATAGGTAGGAGGCTAGTAAAGCATTTCAGAAGTTAAAATGTGTCAGCAGTTGAACGATAGATTTTATCTAATTACCTTTACTTACGCAGTCTTAGCTTCTGAAATTGTTCACGTACACATACTTTTAATGTTATAGTGAAGCCACTAGGTACGACATGTGCCACAACAGTCGAATTTATAAATTCGATTTTATTCAGTAAATATTTCTTTCATCTGTGACGGAAATTTGATAGTTGACAAGACTACCATCAGTAAAAAAAAATGTTGCTATCAATATAAAAGCGCTAATTACAAAACTTACTAATTAAAAATATCATTAAGATCCATCATTATCGTCGTTATTCTGAACAATATGACCATACCAGCGGCGCCTGGTTCTCGTGCATTTTCTCGGTAATTGGCATTAAACCCATATACTCATTTTTTATGATCAACAATGAAACCTAAACTCGATGGCAGCATCTGTTGAAAGTTTTGAAATTTTGCATGTCTCGAGCAATTCCAAAGTCTATTAGTTTTCTTAGAACGTTTTTGTAAATTGCATTTTTAGCGTAAAATTTTCCTCGAATTTTGAATTAAGTTCCCCTGTTTTTCCCTTCGCTGGGTTTAAATGACCGCCGGACTCTTGAAACCGACACATACGTAGCTGTCCATGGCTGAACACAGACTCAAACAAATAAAATCACACCCTTTCTAACGTCTGTCCTTGGGCCTTGTTTATCGTCATCGAAAAGGCGATTTTAATGGGAAATTGCCGACTCCTGAGGGCAAACAGTAGTTCAATTATTGTTGTTTAGAACAAACTTATCATGGGAATAAAGATCTTTTCTTCTACGGCATTGTCTGTCAGTACCTCCGCGATTATCATACTGGGGTTTTGCCGTCTCTATAGGGTTTGCCTCATCAACACTCAGCTCAAGAAATCATGCAGTTTAGGAAATTCTTAAATTCCTGTTCATTCTGAGAAGAGTTATTTTCTACATTTTCAGGTTTATCAGACCCGAGCCGGATTGTGTCCTTTTCCTGAAAACGTTTTCCTTTTTTAGTAAACACTTCATCTTTAAATTAATGATGAAAATAGGAAAGAAAATTCCACAGCCTAAATTCGGACCAGGAACCTTCTGCTCACCGTGCAGACGCATCAACCAATTTTCATCAATAATTTAAACATCTGAGGTGTGGCATGTAATAAAATCATCAAGGAATATCCAATATTTTTTCTTTAACTTCATCTTTAATTCGAGCACTCTCATTTCACCTTTATGTGCTTCTTATTTCTAAATGAAATCTTTTCACATTGGTTATCTTCACTTTTTTATAATCTGCTTGAATGTTACAATAACTTCCAGACAACGCTATCACGTTACGTGTGCGAAATGTGCAAGACACTGTTGGCGGCTATTTTCAACAAATAACCACATTTTCTTTAAGGTATTGAAGTTTTTAATTTTTTCAACTATCCAAACAATCTGTAATTTTTGCTCAAGGTCTATTGAACAGTTGCAACATTTTTCAATATATGTTGTAAACTAACCGTGAAATCCTTAAACGATTCAAGATAGGAAAGTCATGTTAATACTGTTGGTGCTTGAAACCGATCGTCAAAGCCTAACAGCAGCGATCGATTCAATGAAAGAACGTTTGAAACATTTGAATGTGTCAAAAACACAGGCCATCCATGAAGAACTGATGCAGAGGAATCTAAATATATAAAAATGGATGATATATTTGTGTCTTATACAAATTTATAGTTTTATTCTGATTTTGATGAAATTATGCACACTTGACCTTCAAAGCAATGGCAAGAGCACTGTCTATCTGACATTTCTCGAAAATGTTTTTTGTCGAAATTATTCAATAAAAATCGATATTCAGATGGCAGTGACATCCCTTGGGAGCATTTTAAAACAATTTTTCGTGCATGGTTTTAGTTTCAATTTTGTGTCGCCATCTATTGGGAGCATTTTAAAAATAGTGTTTTCGATTTTTAAACATGAATTTTTACTAATATTAAGTACTGAAAGGTGCTTTATATTATATATATGAATGAATGTAAGGTCTCATGAATGAATATAAAGTTAAATTAACGGTAGTCTAAATTGTTTTAAATACACCTGGTTTAGTGGAACCATTATGGTTCATTAGAACTTTGAATGCAAAGATATGGCATGTTATATATCAAACAATTTGGAGGGACGACTCATGAATGAATATAAGGTAAAATTAATGCTACTCGAAATTGTTTTATAGGCACCTGGTTTAGTGGAACCATTATGGTTCATTGGAACTATCAATGCTTAGATTTAGCATGTTATATATATAATAACTTGGGTTGACGTCTCATGAATTTATATAACGTAAAATTAATGATACTCGAAATTGTAATAAAGGCACCTGGTTTAGTGGAACCATTATGGTTCATTGGAACTAGCAATGCTTAGATTTGGCATGTTATATATCTGACAACTTGGATTGACGTCGCATGAATGTATAAATAATGTAAAATTTAAATAGAGAAAATTCATGTTCAAAATTCAAAAAGATTTCTTTTAAAAAGCCCCTAATGGATGGCGTCTCCAAATACGGCCCTTTAGCAAAATATAAACCATGAATTCTTTCTAAAAAATTCTAATCTTTTTTCATGTGTTCTTTTTCTGGATTTTAACTCACAGAAATTGCAACATTTCATCAAAAAATAGCCCGAGCAACGCCGGGTGCAACACCTAGTTAGAAATAGAAGTAAAATAAATACAAGGTGATCTAAAAGTCAGGAAGAAACTTTAAAACTCAATAATTCGCACAAGAATGCGGATAAAAGGATTCTGTTTGCACAAATGATTGAAATGAAGTCGGAATTGTTCGGATTTTGACCAACAGAGGGCGCCGTCAGGTTACAGATATTAAAGTTCTAGATAGGTAAAGTATGGACACTCCTGCCATTTCTGTGCAAAATTCCATCTACAGGAATGCTAAAAAGTTCAAATCACGAGTTATTATGCAATAGCATTGCAAGAATCGGAAAAATTATAATTAATGGTGATATAATAAAGTTATTATAAAAATGACTTGCATTCCTGTAGATGTTTCTATGAAGGAATTTTGCACAGAAATGGCAAAGTTTCCCCTACTTTATCTATCTAGAACTTTAACAGACATTAAAGCTCTCCCTATCCAGAGCTTTAACAGACTTCACCGTAAGGCATAGAAATGCTGTCATTAATCAAGAAGGCCCTCTTAGTTATTAGAGCTTTTTTATCAGAATAAGGAAAGTGCCAGTGCGCAATGCGGGTATATCGACTTGGAAAGCGATATGGTGAATGACCTGTGACGTGTGCTGCAGTGACATAAATAAACTATAATTTGAAGCCACGGATTCTTTGACTGCACGTTAAAGAAATGGCTGGCCCTCATCATCCACTGCTGTCGCTCAGAGAGTTGAACAGACAGTGCAAGCACGGTAGGAGATTCTCCACACGAAGAACGAGAAGTGTCCAGTGCGCGAGAAGTGTCCCGACGGATTGGCATATCGTACAAAAGTGTATGGCGATCACTGCAAATTAACCTTAAGCTATTTCCGTACAAATTGCAACATAATATCATGTGCCGAAGCAGTGGAAGTAAGTAACATGCATGCACACAGGTAATGAGAGGAAACAAAAATGAATTTTAATTCTCACTTAGAATTAACAGCAACAAAGAGAGGCTCCTGGCCGCACTCTTTGCAAAAACCACATAAAGGTTGACAAATTGAAAGTAAAAACTATGGAAGCAATTGTCCTTCATAAATAGCTCTAGTCTAGCTAACATGAACGTAGTATTATACGGTATAGTCCCGGTATGGCTTAGATACGATTATAAAGTTCCAATCCAATAATGCGTAATAGCATTAACAGTACACGTCACAATTCGGAAACGGGACTTATAGAGAAATGACTGCCCGCTACGTAAAATTACGGTACAGTTTAATGTTACTAATAGCAGTGGCACCCCAGCTGGCTTCTTAAGACAAAATAAATACATGCATCCAAATCCAATATGCAATTCAATAACTCCAACTCCCGGGTACAATAACCCACCTTAGTCAATTAACATAAACGAGAAAGCACTTACTGCTACTTCCTGATATTTGCAATATCCGTGAGAGAAACATCCATCCTGAGAGAAAAGGAAATACGACTGTCTTAGCACCTTATGCGTTTTAGAAGAGGTACGTTGAGAAATAGCCTGGACTAGCGTGCTTCTAATAAAGCAATCTTGGAGCCGCTAAAAATGAAACTAGTTGACTCTTCTTTCCTTAAACTTGCAAACCCGCCGAGGTCTTCCGACAGGTAGGCCTTCAGTGTCCAAGGAAAAATCCCCACACAACGGAGCATCGAATTATTATTGAAGATACAGAAAACACACTCACGGAGTCGTATCACACATAACGGCGAATCGCTCACATACCTCTGCAATGGCGACTCCACAGTTTGCCGTTCATATCCTCTGCTCACCTTCGCTTAGAAAATCCGCCGGCAATAGTCTTTTATTAGCCGCTCTGAACGTGCTCCTCCTTCTCTCACTAAATTTCCAGTCTCTCCATTTACTGCCTCTTTTCTTTCTTTCTTACTCTGGTCGTAAACCTTTTCTTCCTCCTCTCTAACCGCACTCTCCTTTCCATTTGAAACTTTTTCCACTGACGTCTTTTTCGTCATCTTTCTTTCTCTCTCTCCATTCGCTCTTTTCTCTGATGATGCGGATGACGCTGACTTCGCTGATGATCGCTCAATCTTACGCGTTCGATTCTCCTCCAGAGAACGAAACGATGAGGATGACGTTGCCGGCGATGACGTCATTCTATCGGGCTTTCCTCTACCGCAATCGGAATTTTGCCCTGACACATAATCATGAACTGACGCCTGATGACTTCATCATTCGCCAAGAATGATTTTTTTCGCTAATTGGGTATCTAATAAAATGGAGAAGAAGCAAACACTTTCTGGGAGTGTTAACACACACGGTTGCCGTGTCTGGAGTACGAAAAACCCACATGGATTTGTTGAACAACCCCTACATCAGCCAAAAGTTACAGTTTGTTTTGGCTTCACCGCTGCTTTCATAATCGGTCCATTTTTCTTCGAGGAGGTAACAGGGACTGTTCGAAAAACTGTTAACGTCATTCGTGTGCACTGTGCAGCATCATTCCAGAATTGCAAGCGCGACAAGCACTGCATATAGCCAACGCTTATTGCTGCGCCTGTGCAACGACTGCTCAGTTCAACATTTGAGGAGAATCATGTCCTCAGTCGATACTTTCCGCATGCATGACACCTAGATTGCCCAATCTGACGCCTTATGGCTTTTGGCTATGGGGATACCTGAAATCAAAAGTGTACCGTGACCAGCCCATGTCATTGGCAACATTGAGAGAGTCATCCGGCAAAATGTGTCCGCCATATCGAGAGAAAGCTGCTTACTGCAGTGATCAGTAGGGTGTCTCGTCTGAACGCTGTGTTGCTGAATGGCGGACGGGACAATGAACATTTGTAAGCAAATATTAATTATAACCACTTTGTAGTTCTGTGAACAGTGCTAATACAAATAATTCTATTTATTTATTTTATTTATTTAAATTGAGGATTACAAAGAAAAAAATAGGGAGACAAAAAAGAAAAAAATATGAGGCAAAACTTAATAAAACTAATAAAAAATACAAAATAAGAATAATTAATAAGTTAAGACTTAGTAAGGAATTTTTTTGATATTAAGTTTAAATTTGGCGATGTTCCGGAAGGTATTGAAAATAATTTTAAGCAAAGTCCAGAGGTTAACACGGCAAGGGAAACACTCCTAATTTGAAAGATACGTTTGACTAAAGGGATAGTAATAGATTTTTAAAAACGAGTAGAGTAAGTGTGATGCTGGGTATGATTTGCAAAAAAGAACGGGAAAGATGTTATTAGATGATTATTCAATGTCTTATACACTGTCATATCACTGAATTATGACCACCCGCTTAGTAATTGGAGTAGCCACCCTTCGCCGCTATAACTGCTGCTAGGCGTCGTGGCATGGACGCAAGAAGTGCGCGGTATGTGTCCGATGGTATGGCAACCCATTCCGCTTGAAGCGCTGTCCACAGAGCTTCGAGAGTCATAGGTGGAGGGTCCAGCTGCCGTACATGGCGATCAAGGTGCTCCCACAGATGTTCGATTGGATTGATGTCCAGCGAATTAGCGGGCCAAGGGAGCACTCGAAAGTCAGTAGAGTATTCCTCAAACCAATCCAGAAGGAGACGTGCCTTGTGGCAGGGTGCATTGTCCTTCTGGAACACACCATCACATAGGGGGAACATCGTGAGCATGTACAGGTGCACCTGGTCCGCTACGATTGACAGATAGCCACAGGCATTCAAATTTCCCTCTAGACGAATCAATGGATCTAACTGCTCCCAACAGAAGATCCCCCACATATGCACACAACCCCCACCAGCCTGTTTCCGGCCCACAATAGCCTCCTTCCATGACTCGTCGGAGAAGGCGACTTTAGCCCACTCGTCTGTGATTCAATGGCGCTGCTCACGTGCAAAGTCGAGGCGTCGTTGACGATGATCCCTGCTCAACATGGGTGCAGCAACCATGCGTCGACTGTTCATGCCCATCCGTAGCAGGGTGCGTTCAACGGTATTGTCGAGTACACGTCTGTTGGCACCACTGTTGAATCTGGCGGTCAGTTGATGGACTGAATCCTGCCACCTTTTACGAGTCGTCGTAGGCGCCGCTCACCCTTTTGATCGATGCCTCGTGACCCTTTACAGTGATGGTGTTGGGACGCGATTTCTGTCCCTGCTGTCCGCTCTTTGTACACCTTCACTACAGCGGACCGTGAACAGTTCACAAATCGCGCCCTTTCGGAGATGGTGCCACCTAGGATTGGCATTATTACCGGATTTCTTATTACCGGTAATACCGAAAAGGTAATACCGGTAATAAAAAATTTCAAAAATGTTAAATTTTAATTTATTGCAATTTTAATACTCCTACTAATAAAATAAAATCTTTCAAATTGTAGTATATTTCATTTTTATTACATAAACGCGTTGCATTTTCTAATTAATTTGTATTGCAAGTTTTGGACATTAAAATAAACGCTTAAGAAACGTAAGCTCTTAATAGTGGGGGGGTGGGGGGTTAAGGAAGCACTCTATTATTGAAAAACATTTTTTACAGAAAAGAGCGCGTCCGCGGAAGATTCTTATTTATTATTTTATTATTTATTTAATTTTTACGTGCCATATTACAGCATAGATGCCAGATCAATATGAGCACGGCTACATCAAAAATAATCATACAAAACATTGCCAGTCACATTTTTTACAAGACAATACAATCATAATAAGAAGAATGAAAAACATCAAAAATATTGAAAAATCCAATCAAACGCTGAAACAAAGACTGATAAAAAAATCCACACATTAGAGAAAAATGGCCATTTCAAAGACGAAATAAAGAACGCACCTTAAATTTAATATAAGATCAAAATATGGAATGAGTACCCTCTTACAAGTTTAAAATCAAATAGAATATCTTGACATATTTAAGACCTGCTGAACTCGAAGTATGTAAGTTATTTTAACATTTCTGAAAAAGAGTTAAGTTATCCCGAATCAGTTTTAAAATATCGTTTAAAGGCCACAAGAACAAAACGTCTTTCGAAACGTAAAAGAGTATGTAAATGAGTCGGCACACAACTAATCTACCACATCACGCAATTTTCAAAATGTTTCTATGTTACTAAGATTACTAGTAAGGCGACAAAGGCCACCTAGAAAAGCAAAGTAATTCTCAGTAACTTCCAGATATGCTATTTAAAGGAAAGCCTAGAATCAGCACATCCAAATCATAGATAGTAGAAACCCTGATGGCTATAAAAGAGAGTTTACTAGGTTTATTCAGACACTTTAAACGCTCATGTGATTCTGAAAACACTAATGATGTAGATCTAAACCGTTAGTTCGGTAGATTTACTTAGAACCTTACAACTAACAGATAGTTTACGGTTCCAATTTGGCCATACTTCGAATAAAGAGTATTTATAAGTGTATTTTAATGCATTTTTATTACTGGTATTACCAAAATACATTATTTATTAGAAAACCGGTATTACCTGTAACAGTAATACCGGTAATAACATCCCTAGTGACACCCTTGCTGTGATGTCATTTTGCACCTTGCCCATCGGCAGCAGGGTGTGTTCAACGGTAATGTCGGATACACGTCTGTTGGCACCACTGTTGAATTTGGTGGTCAGTTGATGGACTGTGGCTCTCCTGTCACTTTTTAAGAGTCGTCGTAGGCGCCGCTCACCCCGTTGGTCGATGGGTCGTGACCCTTTACAGTGATGGCGTTGGGAGCGATTTCTGCCCCTGCTGTCCACTCTTTGTACACCTTCACTACAGCGGACCGTGAACAGTTCACAAATCGCGCCGTTTCGGAGATGGTGCTACCCTTGCTGCGATAGCCTATTATCATCCCTTTTTGGATGTTCGTTAAATCCGGACGTTTACCCATCTTGAGGCTCGTGCACCTGCCGTTTGATTCACCAGCTTTAAAGCTTTTTCAGCCTGTTATGCAAATTCTGCAATGTGTAATCGTTGTTGGGGCAAGCCATAATTCATTGATATGACAGTGTATAGAAACAATGCTAAATTCAAGGTATATGGATGGGTAGAATTCCGATTGAATTGAATAAATGGAGAACAGAATCAAATTTACGCGACTTTAGCAAAATTCGAATGAATCTCTGTTGAATCCGAAGTCAGATCAAATTAAACTCGGTTGAGGAATCCCAGAATTGGTTGGTTGGTTGGTTGGTTTATTAGAACTTTTGGCGTCGAGTATTAAGGTCATTTTGCCTTTTACACAAGTTATATCTGTACGCAGCCCAGAACAAACCCATGCCCACGGTCGGATTCGAACCCATGACCAGACGGACTCGAGACCCCCACAATTGAATCCCGTAACATAGGGAGGACTGTATGAGAGAATAGTAAAGTAATAGGAGAATGTAAGAGGGAAGGTGATGAAGGCAAGAAAAAAGACCTAGCTTTTGATTAAATGCAGTGGCTAATGAGTTAATATGGATGTCCCATGTGCGACAAAATGATCCCAAGATATTTGATGGATTTAGTTGATTGAAGTGGTGCGGAATTATAATAAAGACAGAAGTCATCAGAATTAAGTAATTTGTTTCGTTGATGGAAAATAATATAAGAAGTTTTTTGATATTTAGTGTAAGCTGATTAGTAGAATTCCAGAGAAAAAGTTTGACAAGGGCTTGATTAAAAATATTTTGGATAGATAAGAGTGAGACATCAGAATAAGAAATGGTTGCGTTATCTGCGTAAAGGATCAGTGAGAGGAGAGTTAAAAGGAAGCAAATATCTATATACATATCTACAAACCTGCCCCGGTCTCCCCTAATCAGATTTGTCTTTTTTTAAAAATTAATTTCAAGTGATTAGAAAAGGTTCTACGACGGCGTTTTGAAAAGTAATACCTCCATGGCTGTAACTTTTTTATTTGTTAACCGATTTTCAAAATTCTTTTTGTATCTTATACTCACATTTGTCCTCTATGTAATGCACTATTTACTTTTTGACATAGTCCCCATCCCTTTCCACGCGTTGCGCCAACGCGTGACTAGTTGGGTGAACCCGTCGGAGAGGAATTCCGGAGTTGTTGTCGACACGAGGAGTGAATGGCAGCTTTGGACCCTCTTCTGGAGTACGATAACGTCCGCCCGCGTTGCAGCGCCTACAGTTCAAAGATGAATGACTGAAGTTCACAAAGATGAAAGACTTTGCACCTTGCCACTTTCACCGCTTCCCAAAGAAGAAAGAGCCCCTTAAAGGACATGAGTTGGTTCTGACGGCGAGGTAAACGCTGTCATTCAATCCTGTGTCGACAACAACTCCGGAATTCCTCTCCAACGGGTTCACCCAACTAGTCACGCGTTGGCGCAATGCGTGGAAAGGGATGGGGAATAAGTCAAAAAGTGAATAGTGCATTACATAGAGGACAAATGTGAGTATAAGATACAAAAAGAATTTTGAAAATCGGTTAACAAATAAAAAAGTTACAGCCATGCAGGCATTACTTTTCAAAACGCCTTCGTAAAGTTGTCTTTGGTATTACAATTTGGAGTACGTCTAAATTTTAGATATAGGGAGTTTCTACGAGTGATTATAGAAAGAATATGAGGGTTCATCCAAGAGTTTTTAGGAGAAGTTTTAGTATTAAGGGAAGGAAATGAGGTAAGAGGTAAGTATCTGTTTAATCCATAGTGAATGTGTGATAAGAATTTCTGGAAGGAACCATTCAGGTTTTTGACAGGTTCAATGAGACAGGACCAATTTGTCAATTTTAAAAACGATTGGAAAACAATTAATCTGTTTGACGTAACCAGGCGAGAAGTACGATGGGTAGGGGTGAATGGAGGGACAGAAGACAACGCTTGAAAAAGAAGATCGGAAACTGCTCATATATGCTATATCGAGTGATCCACTAAACCTGTTATCAAAGGGAATAGAAAAGCATTGGTCATTGTTAGAATAGGTGTTATAAGGACTAGAGAAGTGGGTAAATGTGGAAATTAAAGGAGCAAGCCCGGAAGATAACATCAAATCGAGAATAGAGTATAGATTTGAGTTAACATTAAGAAGATTTAAATTAAAGTCCCCAAGAATATTATATTTTTAGAAGAGAAAAGAAAGTATAGTAGTAAGGTGGGAAAGAAAGAAGGGAAAAAAATTATATTCGATCACGTATATAAATTTCAGAAACTTACAGTACATGTATTTTTCTAAAAATTTTTTAGACTTGATGAAAACTGGATAATACAAAAACCGATAATAAGAAAACATTTTTGGACCCCCTGGATTTCGTAATAACGGGGTTCGACTGTACACCTGGCGCCAATCGAACACGGTGACAAGGATCCTATCAAAAGTGACCAAATGCGTCACGGAATATAGTCATAAACGAGTGTACCTTATCTGCAACGAGGTTAAACTCATGATAAAGTAGCTTTATATTTGGATCTACATGTCTTCATTCCAGAACGCGTATCAATTAAAGAAAACAAACAAAAGATTTAAGAAATTTTTCATATAAAGCTGCACAAATATGTTTGTATGCTATTTAATCAAACGCAGAAAATAAAAGAGGAATGATTGCGATTAAAGAGTGGTTACAATTAGAGCGATAAATTCTCTTACAAATAGAGGAGCTCGAAGATGTCACGAAAAATATGTTGGTCATTTCCAAACTGACATTCAGAATAAGCTCTGTTTCTTTCAACGGAAAAAGCATTGCTATCACATAATGCATTAAACAATTCATTATTTAAGAAGGTAAGAATAATTGAATGGATCAGCGCAACAGTGGTCTAACCCTCTCCGAGTCGAAAATTTAAATACTGATGCCATGTGTTGCTTTTGATAGGAACTATCATCCCATGAAGTAAAAAGACATCAATTACCATTATAAAGTTTGTTTTGAAGCCTCTATTGCTTTCTCTCCATAATTAAAAAACAACAATTGATAAACTTTAAGTTGCTTTTTCTCCATTTTATAAAAAAGTGGCTTAGACCACTGTTGCGCTGAACCCTCAATTGTTCGGGCATTTATTTCAATTCTAAATAAAGACTCGCTTACTATTTGTGCACATCTGAACTTCAGCCTTTCTTCATAATTATTATTTCTAAAATATATTGTAACAACGAAAAGTGTTTTTAAAAGTAAACGCGGAATTCAATCTTAGGCATGATCCTTACCTGGTCAAAATTAAAACAAAACGTGGAGGCCCCGGGTATCGATCCCGGTACCTCTCGCATGCAAAGCGAGCGCTCTACCATCTGAGCTACGCCCCCTTCCTGCGTACTTCCGTAAAACACCGTGTATAGAAACCTGTAACCTAGAATTGTCTTTTTTTTTCGGATGTTTTAATTTGTTTATTCGATTCAAGCGTGACTGGTTAGAGAAGAATAAAAAGAACAAGAGCAAATAATGAGAGACACTTGCTTATTCATTATTTAATTGATTTTGTTACTAATAAATTCATTATCTATAATTTCATCTAATAAGTTTTGATAGGATGTTCCAGTAATCCGTAATTGTGACGTGTATTTGCAGAGCTTCAAAAGCTGGCGCAGTGGAAAGAAGTAGTCACGTGACAGTGGAAGGATGTAATTGAATTAAAACGTTTATTGAATAAACATGAGATAGAATTGAGTAAAATAACAAATGGCAAAAATAAGCAACCTTACACTCTAAGGCTCAATCATTCCGATTGAAATATGCAAATGATAATGCTTAACACCTATTAAGATAATTACTTCAATTCCAAAATAAACTAATTAAATAATTTCATTGACCAAATAACTAAACAATTCAATACAAAGACGGTATGCCCAACATTGTAGCTAGCTTAGCTAACAAGACAATCATAAAAAAACAGTTTAGGTAACGATAATGTAAACTAACAACTGAAGCTTGGCTGGCTTCTATACAATAAACTGTCACAGCTTAAAGATAATAAACCTTAACGGCAATTATTGAATTTACAGAGGCTTAAGGTTCTAAGGAAATCACACACAAATTTTAAACAATATGACACACTCCAACAGAAGTAAAATATTTATCGTTTTCGTTTAGTAGGTTACACAGATAAGTAAGTAATGTCACTTCCGAAATAGTCACAATTCAAAGATTCGCGCTAACATGAGCGCACGAATTTAAATAACACGTGCTAGTCCAAAAGCACCTTTAAAGACAAAATCTGGGAAAGATTAAATTGGCAGTTCTTAAAATTGAAAGAACAACAATAACACAAGTTATGATGAGTCACGACACTGTCCGAGAAAGTCTTAATTTAGCGAGCACTTAAACAATCACAATTCAAATGCGAGGCACTATACGTTTCCACTATTCACTAAATAAATAAGCAGAACAAAATATAAGACTCTTATAGCATTTAATAAATGAATCACACGTTTATAAGCGAACGAGGATAGGGGAATTACGAGTATGCTAGGGTACTCGTGTTGTTAAACCGGACAAAAGAGAAACCATAACTTTGCTGCAGATAAGCCCTTAGGCCGCCGGGCCATTCACCATTGACGACCATGCCAGCAGGCAGCTCTCGCTCATAAAAGTCATTAAATACCGCACTTAGAATTCGGGCATTGTGCCCCACAATTAAGGTGGTACTTACAAGGTGGGCTGGATAAGTTGATATCGACCTTCCGACGAATAGCGAAGTTTTTCCGACGCCTAAAACCGCACTCCTAACTGCGTCATTTACTTCTGGCCGTCGTTCCGCTAAAATCTCCGCCCGAGAAGCTCGCCTGCAAGGCTCTCCCGTCGGTGCTGGATCTGATGCATATCCCGGCGTCGTCTCTCCGCCTTCGCCGTTACTAAAGCTTTCGAGCCTGGGCTTGCTCGATATGGCATAAAGTTCACTCACTTCGTCCAGCCTCGTGTCGTGCTTTTTCCGTCCTTTCACCGGGAAGGCAACGTCTCTTTTTCTCCTTTTCCTTCTCCAACGAGGTTTCAAATTTACCGACCTCTCTCCCGCTCCGCATTCAGGTCTCCCATTGGTGGTTGCGTCACGATTGCGATGACGACACTCTTTGCGCTGTTCCACCCCCGCCTTCGAGCGGTAGAAAACGCGAGTGCCAAAACATACGCGAGTGTTGCCGGAAGACGAACCTAGATTCGATTTCCGAGACAGTAATATTTTAATTCTAAGTTTTGTATATACCTACATAAAGCAATATTTTTACTCTTAATTTTCTTATTTTCCTTTGATAAAAGATGGAATATTAAACTATTTAAATTTGAAAAGAAAATTTGGCAATTTCTTTTAAATAAAAGATAATCCGCATAAAATCGAACATAGACATCGGCTAATAATGTGTATCAGGGCTGGCAAAAAGTTTTCAATGAACGTACCGATTTGATAATCATACGTAATTATATATTACTAGCAAAGGTACCCGGCGTTGCCCGGGATAATTACACATGGATGTAAACAGAACAATCTCAAAAAATTAAATTAAATTTTGCAATATCTTAAAAATAAAAATGCTTAGAATTAATACAGTAAAAATTCTTAATGAAAATTCGAAAAAAATCTTTTTAAAGGCTCACAATGGATGGACCGCTCCAATAATTTCTTACTCAGGTAATCTTACTTCAGATGTACACTTGATGTTGTTGCAATTTCCATTCTTCTCTCGTTGTGTTGAAGCAAAATTTGGCCTTTCGTCACTTTGGGTAGTCTAGCGGTCGCCAATTCTTCTATTTAGTTGCTTCCCATTTGCTCAATACAGCACGGAGCTAAAGGTTTGCTTTCTCTGTCGTCTTTCCACTCTTTCTCAATAGTCTGCTAACTCTTCATTATCTCCAGCTAGTGATCATTTTTAAAGATTTTCAAGAAATTGTTAAGTACTAAGAACTCTCTTTTCTAAGAAAAACCTGAATAACAGGAATTCTATGCATATTGGAACTTATCCATATTGCATCATCATTTTATGTTCATTGTTATAATTCTTGGAAAGGATTGCTTTATCATTGCATCATCATTTTGAGCTCATTGTTATTGGTGAATTGCGTGTTGAAACCATTGTTGATACCTATTGTTGCACAAACTTTTATTTGCATTGTTGGTCATGAGATATATATTGTTGGTCCGTGCAGAGTGTTTGTGAATTGCGTGTTGATACCATTGTTGCAAAAACTTTGTCTTGCATTGTTGGTCATGCGATATTTCTCATTAATATGCCCTGCCATAACCATGAATATCGATATTTTATCAATAATTATTATTTTTTCGAAATCTGAAGTAGACAGTGACCTTCCTCATGCTTTGAAGGTCATGTATGCGAAATTTCATCAAGATCGGAATAAAACTGTAGATTTGTATAAAAAACGTACACACAGACCCACCCACAGACCCACAGACCCACCCACCCACAAACATCCTTCTTTATATATATAGATAGATAATGACAGTAAATAAAAAATTTCAAAATAAAGAAATGTTGATGTTCCTGGCTAAATTCCTATTTCCTTAAATAAGAGGCTCTGAAGTATATTCATAAGTTGCAGTAACGTTAAGATGAAAAAAAGTAGAATTTAAAGAAGGATCACCAGAAAATGTGGATAATCTTTTAAAAAGAAATCTAGGAGAACTTCTAGATAGCTTGAATTTTAAGATTTTTTATAGATACAGTATTCGAAATTTTTTTTAAAAATTCAAGTCAGTAAATTTCTCCATGCAGGATCATCTCTATCGTTGGTGTCATCCGATGCAAGTTCATTGTGCCACACCCTTTGAACACAATGAACTTGGACCTCTCGTACAGAATCTTTAATAATATTTTGTATCAATGCTAGCCTAATCGTAATTCTTTTGTCTTATAATAAAAGAGGAAGACAGCGCAGCGATAAGTACGTTGTTACTATAATAATCGATAAGCAAGGTGATTGTAATTGCAACCAATGTATTTTTATTATTTTCACCGAAAAACATCCAATGTAGACTTCAGGCATATTTTAACCTATTGCCAGGCCTTTTCGAGAAATCTATGTGGCGTTGCCCAGATGTATTTCCGTGAGGTACATCTAGGTCTTGAAACACCATCTTACAATTGAAGATGGATACCGTACATATACAAGAATATAATTTACAGGCCGATTCTTAAGTAGCACTGCATACTTTTTACATTGCACACATCTGAACTCTATTATAATTGAAGGAATAAGAATATCGTCGTTGTCAAACCAATATCTGCTATGTGCACTTTTTTGAGGTTTCAATATTTTGACCCTTGCAACGAGTTCAGAATCCAAACTTGCATATAAAAGAACTTCTATGTAGTTATAACCATTATACGACGAACCATGACCACTTTATAAAATATGCTATGTGCAGCAGCTAGAATATTGTCAAATAAAAACTACTATGTGACGGTATTAAATTGTTACATTTCAATGCTAAAAAAGCAAATACTATTACGTTTAACATCAATAATTTCAATTTGAAATAGTTTTTAAAATTCGCCTTCATACAAAATTTTAGAGGAGAACTTTTTTCTTTTCAATATCTCAAAAGTTTACTTTTTGCACATAGCAGATATTGGTTTGACAACGACGATATTGTCAGAGCATATTAAAATATAATCTTAATTACAATGTAGAAAAGGAAAGGATAACAATCACAATATTCGATAGCTCACCTGGTTAGTAGAGCAACGAGATCGAAAGTCGTATTCCCTGGTTCGAGCCCAGGTCGCAAAATATTTCCTTTCTTTTTCTACTTCTAATTGTGATACGCTTGAAGAACTTAAGACACATTTGGCCAAAAAAAGATCTATTTTGATTAGAAACATACAAGGATATAATTAATTTTGAACATCAGTTTAATACATATATGATTAACTAATTTTACCAACCAGAATAAAGCTAGATTATCGGCCTTCTACTACCCAGGACAATCCAAATAAAGGAGTAATACCGTCTTCCAGCGTTAATGAGAGCATATTAAGGCGTTAAAATACTTAGATATCTATTTTGACCAATAATGTTGAAGAGCAATAATACGAATAAGTCCTTTTGGCTCTTCACTTTTTACGATAGTCCTGCTTACTTCTGTCCTCAATGAAGTCGCCTACCTGATAAAGTTACAGCTAGATATGCTTCTCTGATTCATCAGGAAACAGAAGATGTACGGGAACGCCAACACTGTAAATAGAGATTTTCCATAGACCGAACTGTTTTGCAGCGCTGAGCGGCAAATCTAATTCCCATTGTTCTTCCTTTGAACAGCTTTATAACACTGAGGATGGCATAGAGAGAAGAGATTCCGTGAATACACCATCAGGTTGGAAAATTGTTTTGGAACACAGAAATATTTGTGAGTGTTGTGTGTACTGTCCTGTTGACGCCAAATAGAGTAAGTTTCGTTGATGCCTCTATACTGAGCGGCGAGGACTCTTAGGTATTTTTCAACTTAGCGAGTGACAGTTCAATACATTATCCGTAGTTCTCCAGTGTCTAACCCATCTAATAATACTGTTTTTGTCTGGAATACGTACTCGGCAAAATTCATTATGCTGCTGCAGTGAACGGTGTACCTCCGTGACGGAGCCTGTTTGGATGAAGGCTTCCACGGCCGCAATCTGTACCTGCACCGATCAACGGTAAAGCTTCAAATTTTTGATCATTTGGTGATACGTTTTTGATAAAAAAAACTACCAAAAACGTGATTTCCATTCGACTTCGCTCGTTTGGCTCATGATATACTAATTGGCTAACTCCCACATTGGTAGGTATATTCTGACAGGGTAGTTTAAATTTGTAGATGCTATATGCTGGAATATTATAGAAATCTCCCCCCCCCCCCCGGGCTGGTACAGGACTATTCGAAAGTCCCCGAACTCCACGTTTAAGACGTATTTATTGCAAAGCCATCCAGTGGCATGCGATCCCTGCCCCCCCTCCCCCACGTAAAGCCAGTTGTTAAACTCTCTCAGCCAGTGTGAAAAACACTGGCGATGCAGAAAGAAGAGAGGCCCCTACTGCATAATACACATGCCTCAATATAACTCGTTCAGATTACGAGTCACGACGTTCGGAATCGAACAAACGATTAAGAGAGAGTTTGGTTATGGTATTTGTGTGAGAGCACCACGTGATATGACGGTTGCGTGGGCGAACAGTGACATTCAGTCTGGTGCTTACGCAAGATCAGAGTCACATTCTTAGAAGTTTATTTTGCGGAAAAATCGTACCAACGTTGCATTCAGCGCTTCAAAGGAAGTTTTCCTGATGCTCCTATACTGTACCAGGAAAAACAACGGTCTGTGTACCGATTGTATACCGGTTTTACGAGATAGGCTGTGTGTATGATAAGCCTAAAAAGTGCCCGACGGGCTGTAGTGATCACGTTTATAGAGAAAATTCAAGCTTCCCTGTAGCGCTCTCCACGGAAGTCACTTCGGCGTCTGTCTCTGGAGTTAGATGCCTCGTATTCAGCCTGCCAGAAGGCTAATAAAATTAAGCATACAGAAATCGAGTAGTGCAAGAGTTTCCTTCTTTGGATTCGGAAAAACGCATTTCTTACTGCTAATTTTTAAGATTTTAAGCGCAAGAGATTTACGCGCAAGAGTTTTACTGGATGATGTTGTACTCTGTGTTTGCGTGAGAACCATAACTGACATAACGTCACTTCTCGCCCGCTCCCACGCAAGCATCTTGTCACGTGGTGCTCTCATGCCGTGTAGCGCGTTCAAAAGGTCACACACAAATACCACAAACAGTAATACTTGGATATGTTTATGGTATTGCAGTAAATACGTCTTAAACTTGGAGTTCGGGGACTTTTGAATCGCCCTGTAGAAAATTTAATGCTTCAGAAAAACTTTCGAAACAAAAACAAAAGTTTAAATATTCATCTTCCTTTTCAAAACATGTCGTTAAGTTACAGCTTCTTTTATTCTATTTTTAAATTTCTCTCGTCTCTTTCTGAATCAGTTTATGAGAGCATAATTGAAGAACGGGTAGAATCAGGGTGGTAATACAATGCTGAATGTGACTGTAAAATATGTGATCTTGTAAATCAATCTTTTTTTAAATTTAAATTCACCGTATTGGGGGATTGTTATTAAATGTCATACAAAAAATATTTCAAAAACTCATCCAACAGTGCCTATTCTTTATAATACGTGAGAAACCGTTACCATTTGAATCAGTGAGGTCTAGCTGAAACAAAACATAGAAAACATTTAATTCTCAACGAATTGAATTCCATTATGAAAAGAAAGAATTTTAACATTTGAATTCCGTATAATGTTAATTTCCTTTCTTTTTGCTTATTCCAATTTTTTTAAAATTTAATTGTTAACACCCTATTGATATGTTCATTTTTCATGTTTTAGAACCAGTTTTAAATTTCTAAATGAAGTTCCGTACAAGAATCATAATAGCAGGTATCGTTTTCGGAATATCAGTGCTTGCCTACATAAATGACATATGGTACACGTTCATGGACGAAGAAATTTCAAATGCTTATATAAGGAGAAAAGACCGTCATGCCTATCGATATCTTATCAAACCACCATCACCCTGCAAGGGAAAACTGAATATGTACTTGGCAACATTGATCTCCTCTGATCCATATAATTTTGAAAAGAGGACCTTCATTCGAAACACGTGGGGGAAGCACTTGAGGAATCTTAATGGCAGTTTTGTACTTTTCATGATGGGAACTACCAATTCTATAATAGTACAAGAAAAAGTGATTGAAGAATCGGTTGTCTACTCCGATATTGTTCAAGAGGATTTTATCGATACTTATTTGAATCTGTCCTTGAAGCATGTGATGATATTAAAATGGATTAGTACCCAATGCCCTCTCGTGAAATTTGTCCTGAAGACAGATGATGACGTCATCGTCATTGCAGAGAGACTCAATAAGTTCCTGCAATTACAAGAGGAAAATGCTGGAGTGATTGTCGGCCGAGTGAGCTCGATGTCCAAACCTCTAAGGGGAGAGCACTCTAAACACTACACTCCAAGACGAGCATATAATAAAGTTGTATTCCCTAACTATGTGTTTGGATCAGTCTATCTGATGTTTAAAGGAGTTGCGAGTAAACTTTTCCAAAAATCAATGCATGTACCAACTTTTTTTCATGATGACATCTATGTAACAGGATTTTTGGCCAAAGCGGCGGGAATTCCTTTGATAGACAACAAAAGATTTTCCCAGTCCCACTTAATCAGAAAGGGAGTATATTTTAGAGATTTCATCGCTCTGCATACCGTCGAATGGAAAGTTACACGTTTTATGTGGGACATGTATCTGAACAGTAGTATTATAAATGGTTGAGGAATTGAAAATAATAATTGGAAATAATAATTTCTTATTATCTTCATTTCTCATTTCGACATAACTTATGGTTTGGATAACTGCATACTGCAGCCGATGTTTTACATTGCAGGTTTCGATGTATAGCGTGTTTTAGAACACCCGTATCAGCCTTTTTTTAAGATGTTGATTCTAGATGTTTTTAAAAATAATTTTATGGACAAAATCTTTGATAAAGAATTCGTTTTTGGTAGTTTCATTTTACAGAATAAACAGGAAGTAAGGGGCACTGGAGTCAACTTTGAAAATTCAAATTAGAACATAGGTAATGTTCGGTATCTTTGGATAGTATTTTTAAAAATTAACAACTAAGAGCTTTTTTCCTAATCTTTATCGTTTATTCACAATTAAAGAAAAGTGAAAAATAAACCAATAAATGCATGATAAAAATAAATTCAGGATAAATAAAGAGAAACCTACAAAAATAAGAGAAAATCACAAAAATAAGAAAGCCGAATGAATACTATCTCCTAATGACTTCTATTTGTGGGGGCAATTAAAGATATCTTCTATCAAGAGCGTCCAACAACAAGGGAAAACATGAAAGGAAGAATTTGTGTGGCCTGTGAGTCTTTCAGCAGTGCTGAAGTCCTCAGAGCAATCCCGAATGTAAGAAAGTAAACACACAGCATTGTTTGGAACAAAATGGTGCACATTTTGAGCATTTATGAGGTATATTTGGCAGAAGGTAACATTAGATAACCAATATCACAACCATTTAGTTAAATTTATTTATTTAATTCATTAATTTAATTTAATGATTTATTTTTCATTTTTCTTTAAATGTGAATAAACGATGAGGATTAGAAAAAGAACTTTTAGTAAAAGTTGTTGATTTTTAAAAGTACTACCAAAGATACATGACGTATGTTTTTATTTGAATTTTTAAAGTCCCCTTACTTCCTGTTTGTTCTGGGAAATGAAACTATCAAAAATGAATTCTTTATCATAGGTTTTGTTCATAAAATTCTTTTTTTCAAAATCTAGAATCAATATCTTTCGAAAAAAAAATTGCTGATCGGGTGCTCTAGATATTCTGTATATCAGTATAAGGAATTAAATGAAGATTTGGTTACGCGACAGAATTTTGGGAAATTTTGGCTGCGAAAGCCAGCAGACGATACATAAGTAGCACAAACACATAAAATATACGTACAGTAAGTACTGCAAAATTCTACGAGGGTTGGGGCCTAAAATGTACATGGCAACTATATTTTTTTCTCGAGCTAAGGGATGGTATCATAAAATGTTATATGTCTCAAGGAAGCTGTGATTGGTAGCATGTTTCCACAACATTAGATGGCTCCGTGAGTTCCTGATGTTGCGCAGAGAGCAATGTTAAATCAGTTCTCAGTCAACCGCCGTGCAAGGTGGATGTAACCAGAGTTGAACAACGCTCGTATATCAAAACAGCCGTTCTCTATTTTGATTTCTGTTACTTATTCTGGAAAATGAAATCTGTAATCATGTTCCAGAATAAATTTTCCAGAAGCATGAAACGTATGAAACATTACAGACTTCATGATTCCAGAACATGAAACCTGTAATTTTGTCAACTACCTTAATAAACATGGGAAGCAAAGTGTTGGCGTGTTGTTAAATGTCCGTACATTTCGTCCATTCCTTGTCCTTTCATCTGTATATTTCACATTTTCCACCCATGCTTGAATTCTCATAAAAAAAAATAGTTGCCATGACTTATGCCCCAACCCTCGTAATTTATTTTTATCTCCTAATGCCATACAATATTTATATACTAAACAAATAATTAAAGTTAAATTTTATAAAAGTTTGAAAGCGAAACGCAAAAGGCCAGCAGACGGCTAACTACCTTGCCAAGGAGACCAAAACTTTTACACAATTTAGACAAGTCGTGAAGACCTGCGCTCCGGGATGGGAAAAAAATCAACTTTAATAACCTTAAAATGATTTTAAAATAAAATTAATTTAGTTTGTTAATTTAAAAAAAATAAATTAAAATGCCAAATTATGTTAAAACTTTTCCATCGTTATAATTGAAATTAATAAACAAACCATATGTAAGTTTGATATTCTACCAATAAATATCCGCAATCTTTTTTTTTATAAATATTATCTAAACGTTAATTCAATTTCATTTAAATTGTGATGAAATTTTTCTGGGGCATGATGTTTTGAAATAAATCGATGAAATTTATTTAAGCATGCAAATGCTTCTGTAAAAGCTGCAATCACTATTTGCTTTCTTCCACAATGAAAAATATATTTGCTTTCTGAGAAGAGAAAATAGGGAAATGGTGCATAATATTCCCCTCGTCATTAAATGATGCCAAACAGGTAGGCCAAGAATGTGATCCTAGAAAAAAAAAATAGAAAAAAAGCCTAAAAAAGTGTTAGGCGAGTATTTCAGAAAAAAAAATCGGAAAATATTAATATAGTACAGAAAAAACGTGCGTAAGGCATAAAAGCGATAGATTTTCCAGAGGAGATTAACAGTCATCCGTTATGGAATAAATCTCTTACTTTCTTTCTTGCATATTTATCACCATAATTCAATAAAATTTCTCTCTGTTTATAAACTCAACTTTATAATGAACGTAGTTTTGAACAGTTTATGATCAATAACATTAGCCATATCAAGGCAAAGTTCAATGAAGCTATCGGTATTTCACCGTCTCCAAACTGATAGGTAACAGTTTTTCAATTACAAAATAAATAGCATAATAATTAGGCATACATGTAAAGGAACACTAGACAAAGGTAACATTTGGTTATGCAAAGAAAATTTTGACGAAGTATATCATTGATATATCATAGTATTATTGATATTACATTATGATATTATATAAAGTGTAAACTTTGTGGCGTCCATCCTGGGGTAGGGGTCACCAATTCTCAATGAAGGAGAACAGGAAAATCCCGAATCAAGTAAAAATTTAAAATTCAACGATTACACAGTAAATATTGAATATACACACGCGGTCTGTTAAAAATAAATCCCCTTATAGTAACACGTTCTAATTATAGCCATCTATAGATAAAATTATACTAAGTCCAATGGAACGTTCGGTTTTGATCTAGATCAACTAGTTGGGGAGTTCTGGAACCTCAAAGATTCCGTCGTTATAATAAGGACAACAATGCCTAAGCTTCGTTATAGCTTGGAAACAACGAGTTGCCCAATTTCAACACCAGGTGGCATCGTGTTTCCCAATTTCGACACCAGATGCTTTCAGTTTAGAAATTTACATAAAATTTGCATAAAATCTGCCATTAGGAGCTGCGCAAGTCTAACTGAAAATAGCAGTTGCATGAAGAAATGTATGGAATGCCATTTGTATGATAAACAAGATAAGAGGAAAAAGGTTTTATCAAACCAAGCTTTTATAATGTTTTATTTAGTGACAACAATACAGCTTAATTTTGCAACAATAAACAATAGATACATTTACCTCTCGCCATAACGAAATGTCCAATTGTTACAACAATCAATTCGTAGTAATGAGTTAGTACCATTAGAACACGAACCAATGAACCGATTTGAAATTTTTTTTCTTTATCATAAATTGTCATCGATTCTGCATAAGTGTGTCAAATTGCAGCTCCCTAGCTTGTCGGAAAATTGGTTTAATATTGATTACAAGATTTGACCTAAACAAACTAACACAGCAAAGTTATAAAAAGCTTATAAAAAAGTCATAAAAAATCAATGACTAAAATCAGTCATAAAAATCAATTTGACTTAACAATATAAATCCATAACAAAGTATTCAGCTTAACAAAAATAAATTCAGAAACAGGGTCACTTACATCGTCTATTTAATAATTGGATTATTCATTTACATGACATATTAGGCTATATCAGGCCATAAATGAAATTATCCATGGATTTCATTTGTTCAGGATCATTTATAAATAACTTATACAATACAAATTCACAAATGCTTATAGAAATGATCCAAGTTTAGCCAATGTATTAAAAGTAGGTTTTCAAATATTGTAAATTACATTATACAGGATGATTCAAAATGATGTCCGGCATTTCAAAATTTTACTATGTCTCTATTTTATAACATAAACTAACCAGACCGCGTTTAAAATGCAGGAAAACTCAAATATTTCTTGATTCTAGCGCTAAAAATGTTCTATGTGACTCCCTCGAGTCACCCGGACAATGTCAAGTTGATAGTCAATCTCATCCCAAACTCCTTTCAGCATGTCTGCTGTTACTAGTTCGAGAGCATTACGAATTCGATCGTCTCCTCAACACGCGCCAAACAGTTGTTTGTGGAAGTTGCAGTTCACGACTAGCTTTACGATTTGATTTCTGCGGGCTGCGGGTGTACGTGGCCCTTATTGCTTCCACCTTTTTTTCACTTACACGTGGCCTTCCTGTGCTTTTGCATTTACAAAGCAGGGCCGTAGCCAGGACGTTATCTTGGGGGGGGGGGGAGGTCGATTTTCAAAAATTCCGGATCTTTTTTCAAAAATTCCATTGAGTCGGACCTTTTTCCATAATGGGTTGGTCGTCGACCCCTCCTCGACACCCCCCCCCAACTATGGGCCTACAAAGACATCCAGTTTCCAGAAATTGATCATACCACAGACTGCAATTGCGGGAAGGTTAAAAATATTTGAGTTTTCCTGCATTTTAACCCGGTCTGGTTAGTTTGTTATAAAATAAATGCATAGTAAAATTTTGAAATGCCGGACATCATTTTGAATCACCCTGTACATTTATAGCCAAACTGCTGGTATGCCATGACAGATGTGTTTCTTGTCCCGTTTGTATGTCAAAGAATATAATGCTTAGTGTACAGGCAAAAAAAATGCTTTCTTATAGAAACAAATAGTCACGTACAGATATTTTACTAGTGTGCTCCTCGATATTAGATACGCATTTTCACTACTCTATGCCTCTCACTCAAATTTCATGCACGTAGTCCAATTTCATGCATGCAGCCCATAACTATAGAAAATGAATTCCCTTTAACTCTATAAGCAGTCATTAATGCTTCTTCTGGTAAAAGAAGCCATTTATACATTTTCATTCGTGCAGAACATGCATTACGCATTATCTGTGCCCCCTTTTTAACATCCTCATCAATAAAAATTCACAGTTCAGTTAAAATTTGCTCTGGGATTATTAACTTGATTCTCTCCCTAATCATACGTAGTAATTTTTACTATTTTAAATTTAATTTTAATATTAAAATCCTTCAGTATATTGTTTATATTTAAATTGTATGTATAGTTTGTAAACTGTTTTATTTTTCAAAGTTTGTTTTTATATTTTATTATCGAATATTGGTTTCCGTTAGATATATTGTCACGTATACCAGAGTAATGCGCAGTGGATGTGTTTTAATAAAGATAGACGGGACAACGGAGTATGACTTTTGGCTTAATTAATTTATTTAACAACAATAGTATTGTAATAAATACAAATAAAGTATCTTGAACGGGCCACGGTCCTGCTTAAACGCAAGAAACGCAAAGGACAACACCTTGCCCCTACAGAGGAACTAACCTCTGTATTAACATTAAAAAAACTAGCATACAATTATTTATGCAGAAGTGGGCAACGAACCTGCTTGTACGCATCGTTTGTAACGGGACGAAACACTGCCCGAT
This sequence comes from Rhysida immarginata, assembly GCA_023313115.1. Lineage (NCBI taxonomy): Eukaryota > Metazoa > Arthropoda > Chilopoda > Scolopendromorpha > Scolopendridae > Rhysida > Rhysida immarginata. The sequence continues at coordinate 2,324,318 of JAHWFO010036886.1, forward strand.
CGGAGGTATAGACAGAATGGTATGATTTACAACAGAATTAACAAACTGACGCCAACGGGTCAGCCTGCCAAAGCAAACTTATGATAACTTAGCTAACGTACAGGCGCGGTTAAGCGCACCTGCTTTCCCATAAATGAATATCCACACCCATACAAAATAAAGTGTGCTCAAAGGCTTACAAAGAATTGCCCTACTTTCATTTATAATAAAAGGGCGGTAAGAAATACCATGCTTAATTTTCAGTGGAGCGCCACGGAAGCAGAATTTGTCTCTGGAAGAAAAGAACCGTAAACGTAGTAGATACTCCCAGTCAATTTGCTCGCTGTGGATCCCAGCTGCACCGTAAGAAAACGGCGACGCAATGGCGTTAATAATTGGCTTGAAGCCGTTGATAACTTGAGTAGGGAACCAGGGTGCCCAATCCATGCAGCCAAAAGGCTTCATGTGTCCATGGCGTTATCCAGACGCAGGTTTCACTTGGTATCCAGTCCGGATCCAGTAGGTCAAGTCGCAATAATGAGGAGGCGTCTAGACCGGCCGCGACGACTAACGTACGCAGGGCGCTGACCTCTCTCGGGGCGGCTACGATGCAGGAAACGGCGGTGGATGAAAGACGTTGCTGTGCGGATGTTTCGGACTCCGACGTGGAGACGCTGCTCGCCGAATCCACGCTGACTTCTTCACTCGATAGTTCCTCTAGGGCAGGGAGTTGCAAAGTTCATATTACTCTGGTTTCTTGAGTGGGAGCTGCAAAGTTCATAGGGCGAGAAAAATACACCGTTAAAGTCCAAGCGTAGCTTGTACATGCCTCATGCGGAGGACGTCGTGTTTCGCGAGCAGTCCTTTCGCGCTCGCCCTCAGGAAGACTTGGCGAACTCGTCGGCCTCGCACGACCACTGTTCCAGAACTCTCGGTCGTGTCCACGGAAATCGGCATGATCTCTCACGGCCGACCTTTTTCGTGGTCTATCTCTTCGGTTCAAAACTCCTCTCCTCGAATCCAATCTTCCCGCTCCATATTTTCGAGCTCGCGCCGTTTTCTGCTCCGCTTCCGCCTTTTGCGCCTACGACGCTTTCTCTTCCAGTCGTGCTCGAAGTTATTTTCTTGATATTATCAATAGATGGCGACGCTGTTTTCCCAAGCTTGCTCTCCGATCGGGAGGGGCGATCGGGAGCCTTGGACGAAGTGTTTTTCACCAAACTTGGTGACATATATGGAATTTTTGGCAATTTTTTTTTCGTCTTCTTTTCTTTTAAGACTATCCGCAAGATTTCTTCGCTCCTTTTCATCGCATAAATTTTACATTAGGTTTAACAGGGAAGAAGCTGCGGTCGATTGGAGGAAACTCCCGCCCTCCAAACCTGTTCGATATTACTCCCAAGTTTTTTCTGGATATTTTAGATAACAGCCTTTTTTACAAAATTTGAATTCTGGTTATTTAGGTTTGGAATGGGAAACTCAATTTGTGGTGCGTTTTCTTCTTGTGGGGATTTATTTATAAATGTCTCTTTAATGTGGCTCCCCTTCCAGCTACATTACTCAAACTGAAAAAACCGCATAACAACAGCCATGGAAGCAGTGGATGCAGACATGCTCGAATTTGATTACCATATAGATATGCCGTGCATCCAAAGGTAGACATATTGAGCACCTATAATTTGATTCCAAAGAACCACTGGCATTCACAGATATTCCAGGTGCAAGTCCTCAATGATAATAGCCAAGCGACTCGAAACCAGATTCTCCATTATTCTAGCTACATGGTTCTTGGCCAACCTCTTGGTCTCGTATCTAAATGGCTTGGAAAATAACAACTGGCTGAGAAGACCCGTTTGCGACATCCGTATCAGGTGGCCATACCATCGCAACTGAAACCTCTCAATGAGCAGAAGTAGCAGCTCAACACCTAAAGACTCCCTTATTGTGCTGTTGTACACTCTCTCTAGCAGGGTTACCCCTGACACACCTTTCAGGAATAACATTTCGGCCGTTTGCACTTACGATCGCGCTCTTTGGTCATTACCCAACAATCATGACCATAGGTGAGTATGAGGACAAAGATTTGAAAACAGAGGGCTTGGCTTTGTTTCCTAGCGTACGTTTTGTTATCACAGATCGCTACATGCCAGGTTGCTGAACCGATCTGAGCATCCAATTCTCTATCTTACCGCCCATCTCTCGTGAATGCAGTCCCGAGATGCTTGAACAACTCCCCTGTCTCAATGGAGCTCCCCGAAAATGGTGAGCGCACTGAGCAGGACGTCTTGAAAAGACCAAGACCTCAGTCTTAGCCAGACTAATTTTCATGGATGTAAACCGATATAATATAAGCTGAAAGTTAGTGCAAGAAGACCCAAAGAAGACAAGATCGTCAGCTAAGACCAACCTCTCCACTAAACAGCCACCCATACCAAAATGCTCATCGCCTCGTGTACCCCTGTCAATCCAGTCCATAAAGATAATGAATAAGAGGGGCGACAGCCTGTATTATTTCCCTTTGGGCTATTAATACTCTTTTCGGACATTCCCTTTGTAAATAAATTAATACGAGAGGGAAATTTATTAATATTGGAGCAGACGGATGGTTTCATACTTTTAGTCAGGTCGACATTATTACCAGCGGGAGCAGTAACGCCACTGGTGGCAAAATTGCATTTTCTTCCCATCGTGCGCACTTGACGTTGCCATGGCTACTACGAATAATTAGCATATCGCGGAGTTTTCGAACATTTGTCGTGGTTGTTGTTTGAATTTTAGTTTTACAAATGGACTAGCTGATATGCCCGGCGTTGCTCGGGCTGTTTGTTTGATGAAATTTTGTAATATCTGTATTTGACTATAACTACGAACACATGAAAAATCCTTAGAATCAATATAGTAAATATCCAGTTTGGAAAAACGAAAGAATTCTTTAAAATGCTCGTACTGTAATTTTGTGTACAATTGGTTTTTGGCCAGGAAAATTCGACACTGCATCCTTAACTTTTTAGCATATCAAAGAAAGGCTATGAGTAATGAATTATTTCTGTCTATTATAAAATACTTCATTCATGGATTAAGAAAGTTAAGGTAAGACTCCTGTGAAAACAGCAAAATCCAAATCTACTTAAGGGATTTTAATAAAACTTGATATGTAGTTTTCACATGATATGAATAGCCCACAAACCAAGTTTTATGTTTATATTCCAAGTAGATTTGCTAAAATGTTGAAAAACGTTACCAACAAGCCTATTTTTCAGGCACGAGCACCTACTTGAGATACCAGGTATACACTAATCAAAAATTAGAGAAGTACACTTCCTTATATGTATAAAATAGTAACAGAGAGAAATTTGACTAAAAACTCATTAGAAAGTCAGAAAAAATTCATAAACTTTGGTTTAATCACTTTTCGGAAAAAAACTCTGTTCTTGACTAAATCCAATTTTTTAATAAAAAAAACAAATGGTTTTTTAGAACATTTCTCTCTGTCTGTATCTTATTCATGTATTCATTAACAAGTACAAATATTTTCATTAATATTCAACAGGTAGTTATTTAGTTTCATGTGTTTGAAATTATGGCAGTGTTCAAAAATTGAAGTAGGAGAAAAATGAATTTATTTGAAGGGCTTTACATTTTATGATTGTTCTTAGTTTATTTTCATCCAAAAAATTTTTCAGCCAGTTGTTTCTTTTTTTTCCCTAGCTAATGCTATCTAGAGATTTCTTTTGGCTTTTTTCTTTTTTTATAAACAATAATTGTGGCAACCTTTTTGGGTGGCAGTGTATCAAAATAATGCTCTCTGCTTCGCTTCGATACAGATCAGAGGCAGTGAGCTAAGGTTGGGCAATCAGAGAAGCTAAATTTGAAGTAAAAAAACAAGGGCTTCCATCTGTTGATGGGAAATAAAAATACGCGTATCTTTTAGCAGAATTTATGAATAAAAAAATTAAAAAAAATTATATTGATGCTTTTATAGCTTTATCAAATTATTATATTTTATCAAATATTCATACTGTAGGGGGTATCCAAATTTATTTCTTTTTGCACATATATATAATGCAATATTTCAAACTTTGAAAACTATTATGTTATAACAATATATCAAGGAATTATTTTATATAAAAAAAATTTTTTTAAATTTTTTTGGCCAAAAGGACCTTTTGGCACAGGAGTCTTCCCTTAAGGAACCCTGCTTACAGCCTCATCAACATCCCTCTTCAACATGCACCTGTGTCAATAGAGTTGTATTGAGTCACAGAGCCTGGAATCATGTCCTAAATGCGGTTTTTCATATTTACAGTTATCACTTTTAGCCGGAAGGCTATCCCTCTCACATAGTCAGTTGTGATCTTTATAATATTCTAATATGTTTAGATAAAACTTATCCATAACTTATCTAAAGGTAGTTATTACGTTAGAAACACCATATGAAATATACACTGTCATATCAATGAATTATGATCAGCACCCCTTCAAGGCACACACGTGGTTCGCCCCAACAACGATTACACATTGCAAAATTTGCATAACAGGCTGAAAAGCTTTAAAGCTGGTGCATCAAACGACAGGTGGACGAGCCTCAAGACGGATAAACGTCCGGATTTAACGGACATCCAAAAAGGGATGATAATAGGCTATCGCAGCAAGGGTAGCACCATCTCCGAAACGGCGCGATTTGTGAACTGTTCACGGTCCGCTGTAGTGAAGGTGTACAAAGAGTGGACAGCAGGGGCAGAAATCGCTCCCAACGCCATCACTGTAAAGGGTCACGAGCCATCGACCAACGGGGTGAGCGGCGCTTACGACGACTCGTAAAAGGTGACAGGAGAGCCACAGTCCATCAACTGACCATCAGATTCAACAGTGGTGCCAACAGACGTGTATCCGACATTACCGTTGAACACACCCTGCTGCCGATGGGCCTGAACAGTCGACGCATGGTTGCTGCACCCATGTTGACCAGGGGTCATCGTCAACGACGCCTAGACTTTGCACGTGAGTACCGCCATTGGACCACAGAGGAGTGGGCTAAGGTCGCCTCCTCCGACAAGTCAAGGTTTTTGCTCCATAAGATTGATGGGCGATGGCGAGTGTGTCGTGAACGCCATGAAAAGAAACTGCAGGAGGCTAGTATGGGCAGGAAACAGGCTGGTGGGGGTGGTTTGTATGTGTGGGGGATCTTCTGTTAGGAGCAGTTAGGCCCACTGATTCGTCTAGAGGGATATTTGAATGCCTGTGGCTATCTGTCAATCGCAGCGGACCAGGTGCACCCGTACATGCTCACGATGTTCCCCCAATGTGATGGTGTGTTCCAGCAGGACAATGCAGCCTGCCACAAAGCACGTCTCCTTCTGGATTGGTTCGAGGAACACTCTACTGACTTTCGAGTGTTCCCTTGGCCCGCTAATTCGCCGGACATCAATCCAATCGAACATCTGTGGGAGCACCTTGATCGCCATGTACGGCAGCTGGACCCTCCACTTATGACTCTCGAAGCTCTGTGGACAACGCTTCAAGCGGAATGGACTGTCATACCATCAGACACATACCGCACTTCTTGCGTCCATGCCACTACGCCTAGCAGCAGTTATAGTGGCTACTCCCATTACTAAGCGGGTGGTCATAATTCAGTGATTTGACAGTGTAAATTTTCTCTAGTTATGGGCTCATCACGGAAAGTACCTTCACCGTTTCAGCAAAAGCTTGAGCTGCTACACGCCCTGGAAGTTGTATTCTCTTATTTGTTTAAGAATAATTTCTTATATTTCTCTAAAGATTTAAATAAAAATGAAACAATAATGATTTTTATTTATTTATTTATTTATTTATTTATTTATTTATTTATTTATTGTTTAACACTTTTTATAATTATTCCCCTTAAAACGTGAATCATTAAGGCAAGCATCGTAGCTGACAAGAAAGATGGTCAGGTGATTTTTCAGTTCCGAAGCCTATCTTTTTCGTCGGCTACGGCAAGCATAAATTTCACCACCATTGTTGATACACCATACCAACACGACCAACCGATGTTGACGCCAATGACGTGAATAAAAGAACTGGATTGCGCGCGAGTGAGGATCGAGCGTACAAGGGTTTTCCCTGAAAATGTAAGCGAGGAATCTGAAATGTGGGAGGGAACACTATACAATGAGTACTCAGGATAAAATGTTTTCCATATTATTGGCAGATAATATCAGTAGAAAATATTAATAACAGAATAATGGCTAGTATTAATGCCTATCTTTCATTTACTATTTTTAAATTGTCATTTATTGCAATGTATTTATTTTAATATTAGTTCAACTCGTTTAAAAATAAATTACTGATTTATTTGAATTTACCCACCATCTACCCGCTACGAAATTATTATTCCAATAAATTTGTGTATTCAATTTTAAGATTAACAAAAAATTATACGCTATTTATTCTTGGAAACATTATTACCCCTTTATTTAATTTTTTTTTTTATTAAAACAAGTCTTCATGGTTTTCCATCGGATCTACATAAAAAAAAATTTCAAGCTTTTCTCAGCATTTCTCATCGGATTAAAATTTAAAACACAAGTGGGCTACAGTCATATCAAGAAAAGGTATTTTATTACAAATTGAAATTACGAAATTTAAATGAGCTACATATAAATATTAGCGATGTAAACCATAACCCAATAAACCACAACAGATGAAGGAAGAAACCCCCCCCCCCCCCCCGCTTCATTTGTTCTTGCCTAAACCCAATAAACGAAGACATCAAAATCAAGTAAATTCATTATGATAAAATCTCTATTATATAATTGAGACTTTATGCTGGTTCTTGTTTTTATAGCTGTCTATATTATTGATAACATCTGATTGGCCCTTTTATGGGCGACATAAACACAGAGTACATTAACAGCCTATTTCTCGAAAAGTTTTGAAACTATCAAAATGAGGCTGTTACATTAGTTACAGCCTATGCTTTAGGCGGCTGATTGGGGAAATCGCTCTCGCACGTATTTTAGCATTGAAACGGAGCAGCATGCTCAGGCCTTGTTAATCTCGAAGGCCTCGGAAAGGAGTAGTTGTTTTTATTTTCCCTCACGAGATGGAACCAGTTATTTTCATTTTCTCTCTCTAGATAGAAGCTGTTTTTATTTTCCCTCACTAGATGGAACGTGCTTTCCCTTTCGAAAGGAAAGTTTTTGATGCAGTGGAGATACAGGTCTTTATATATCTCTCCACCGTGGTTTTTGATTAGGAAAACTTTGTCGTCTGTTACTGAATCCGCCATTGTTGGGCCAGTTGGACCAATCCTCTAAATAGCATTTTTTTACTTGTTTATTTTATTTACTGTGAGCACAACAGGTTTCCCCAGTTATACTATGTTCACTAAAATTTATAATTTCACAAATTAAAAGTTTTTCAAATACTTCAGAACTGCAATATACACAATGTGAAGTAAAATATAAAAACATGAGCGAGAGTGAACTTTTTATAAAGATTTAAAATAAAACAAACTTTCGGGAATATAGGCCTACTATACAAAAATATATTTAAGCATATCAACATCCGCTTAACAATATTTTTTATAGTACACTAGCAGAAGACCCGGCGTTGCCCGGAATAATTACACCTGTAGGTAAACAGAACAATCTCAAGAAATTAAATTATAACTCCAAATTGGTTAAATAATAACTCAATGAATATAACACAGAGCGAAGGGACTATCCATTCTATAAAAAATCCGGAAAAAAAAAAATTCTAGGTGATATACCGAGACTTTATTTAACCTCTTGTTGCCTTGCCTCAGATTAAAATGATATCCATCTTCATATACATCACTGGATACTTTAGACCCAAGTTTTTCTTGCCCTTGACGTAGAAGCTCTTATACCCTCTTGCTCTATTCGAAACTCCCGTTGTTCCATATAGCTTTTTCTGTTTTAGCTGCAAAGTTTCTCTTACCAATACCTCGTTCTTTGTCTTTCCTTTCAAGACACATAAATTTTTGCCAGTCGTCTGGACGTTTGATAGGGAACTCAAGGGAGACAAGTTTGACTCCTTTTCCTCCTCAATAGACGCTTCCTTATTTATGTCCTGTCACTGCATCATCATTTTATGCTCATTTTTAATAATTCTTGGAAACGAACGTTCAATCATCGCATTTTCAGCATCTCAGTTTCCCAAATACACACATTCACACATAAAGTCAAAATGTATTTTTATGAAATGTTTGGATCTGCTATGCTACCCAATAAGTTAGGTGAAAACCCCGGCATGGCTCGGACTCTTTGTTTTTTTATTAAATTTTGCAATATCTTAAAAATAAACACTTGCAAACGCTTAGAATTGATACGGAGCTGCGGGGACCCCATGTTCATATGACAAAAAATACTTCTAAGGACCTCTTCTATCATCTCCCAAAAAATCTGTACTCAATTCAAAAACACCCTGTATACAGGGTGTATCAGGTTCGATGGTCATAAAGTACCTAGCGTGATCCTTTGCATCATTACAAACTTAAAGTTCCTTATCGAAAATGTCGAAAACTCAAAATTTAAATTGCGTCGTTACGTCATTTATGAACTTTAAATTCATTAAATCGGCGGCGATTGTTGAGATTAAATGACGCTTTCGACAGGTTTTCAGCAAACATCGCGTGATGTTTAGACCCTTAATATTTGAGTTTTGAACATTTTGCATATCGAACTTTAAGTTTGTAATCATGCAAAGGATCACGCTAGGTACTTTATGACCATCGAACCTGATACACCCTGTATAGATAAATAAATTAGTAATTAGTAATAATTATATAAGAGTAGGATTTATAATACTATAAAATCAATTAAAAAATATGCTCCTTTTAATGGAAAATAGAAAAAAAAATAAAAGATAATAAAAATCCCCCAATGTGGAGAAAAACAGATAATGAGGTGGGAGTCTTACGGAGACTGATGTGGACAAAACACACAGGTGAAGAGAATGTCTTGCAGAGTAATTAGTAATATTATTATTATCATCAAAAGTAGCAATTAGCACTGCCTGGTGCTGCTCAGTGATGTCAACTACAATAAAAACTGGATCGAGTATGCTATGAGCGCGTTAATACAGGCACATGTCTAAAGAATTGCGTGGAAAAGTCCACACTTATCATCGTGCACCCATGTCTGGTAGCCATTCAGTAAAGCATAGGAAAGTAATTTTGAACATTAAAAAAAACTGAAAATAATTTTTTAACTCTCATGGAATTATATTGATTTTCTTTGGCAATGAAATTTCAACAGAAAGTTATTAAAATCAATATCTTAAATATATACTTAATGCAATGCTGTCATTAGTTTGAACGTGCGTCCACGCTATTCATCGAGAACTATGCCTGGTGCTTATCGTTTTCTTAGACACGTTTGAATAAGGAAGCGCTCATTGATGGGTCGATCCAGTATTTATTGTAGTTGTCATCACTGGTGCAGCTACACATGTGGACTCGTCACAGGCATAAAGATAGCTATATACCAGACGAGAAAACTCAGTGAATAATCAAGGGTCTTGGGATCAGGTGCTCGCCAGGGCGGCGCTTCGATTCGTAAGAAGAATAGCAGACGACGCTGGTTAATAAGGCATTTCCCATAAAAATATTTGCTGGCGAACGCAGTTTTACCTGCGAACTGACCAAATTGACGGGCCTGGATGGATTGATCTTTTTCTTGCCTCCTGCCGATCTCTGCCTCCTAAAAAATTGTGCATAACCTAGCCACTTTACCAAGAAAAAACGTCTAGGCTTTTTCCCTCGGACGTTGATTAAATCTTCTACCCTATACACATTCTTAAATGCTGGATCTGGTATAGGCCCTGGGCTTCTTTTCTTTTGACTCCTCTCCACAAACTTCTTTAGAAACGAACAATGTATGGTTCTATTTCGGCATCTCCATTTAGCAGGAATGTCCAACTCCGCAGTCACCTTATTGATGACCCGTCGGATTTTAAAAGATCCTTCGTACCGCTGGTATAGTTTTCTACCTATTCCCTGGCGCGGTAGCAAACGCGACGCTTTAACTAGCACCTTTTCGCCCACTTTGAGATGCCATTTGATATGCCTTTTGTTATAGTTCTTGATGTAGCCAACATTAGTTTTTTTTTAATTCTTTGCTGAGTAACCCACAGTGTCTTGGCCAATAGTTTGACGAATTCCGGCAAGCCCGGATCTTTATAGCCGTGCTTATTGAAAAACGGTGGCATAGAAAAAGTTCGTCCCACATCCAGCGTGAAAGGTGCATAGCCGGTGGCTTCCGAAACACGGCTGTTGATGGTCATTTCCGTGCTGGTGAGGTAACCATCCTAGTCGGATTTATCGGTGTTTAGGTAATGACGCAGGATCTAAATAGCGTTCTGGTTAGTTCGCTCTGACTGTCCATCAGTTTGAGGATTGTAAGCAGATGCGAACCTCAACGATACTCCCAAAGTCCGGAATATATTTTGCCACAACTCCGCCGTGAATCGCACGTCCTGATCGGAGATGATGATCGACGGAAATCCATGTATCTTAAACACCTGATCGATTAACAGCTTGGCTATCCCCTCCGCCGTAATCGAAGAGGAACACGCGAACAGGCGGACCCTCTTGGATAGCTTGCCTGTGACAGTTAGTATCGTATCACATCCTCTCTCTGTTAGAGGTAACGGATATATGTAATCCAGGCATGCGGTGGTACGTCAAGCGGTTGTAGGTCGCCAAAGGGAAGTTGTCTTGGCACCTTATTCTTTTGGCAACTTTCTCACTCCCGCACTGCTCTGCGAACATCATGGTCCATGTGGTCCCAAAAGTAAAATTCTTTAATCTTTTGAAGTGTTTTGTTGACCCTGGGATGCCCGGCAGTAGGGTTATCATTTGCCAGCTTCATCACTATTGCAATTATCGATTTTATCCTAGGTAGTACCAATTGGATTGTTTTTTTGGTACGGCGGTACAATAGGCCCTCTTCAAGGAAGTAAGACGGTCTAATTTTATTTTGTAGATTTTTGGTTAACCTACAGTCACTGTAGTGACTCTTCACCATTTATTTCAAATCGTCCTCAGTTTCTTTCCTTGGGGTGTTAGCCATTACGGGTTTGATCTCCTCCTGTTTCTGTTCTTTGTTACCATTGTCAATGATGTGGACTTCCGCTGAGTCATGGTGGACCTCCTCCTTTGCAGCCTCCGCGTTCTTCAAGCTCTTTTCCACAAAAGGCTTGGTAAACGTATCAGCGCAGAATCCTTTTATGTCCGCTGTGGTTTCTCGCTGGCTGTTTTCCCGCTGTACAGGCACTTGTGGTTGGGTCAATACGGCCTCCATGTGCTGCATCACGACGTTCAGTGGAGCACTCTGCGTCTGAAGGAGTACAGGCTGAAGCGTCTCAGGGAAGGCTTTTTTATGAAGCTGCAGCTTTTCCTCTTCTGTACATTTTTCGAGCTGGTTGGATAACGTCGTAAAGCTCTTGTTAAACAGCACAATATCCTTCGTATACCGGTTCTTACTCAGCCCTTTAATTATTTGGTTACTGAGCCGCTCTTGCTCAGTTTGTTTCTTTTTTCCCATATTAACACTACTTTTCGCACAGTCACAAAGAAAAAAAAACACCACACACAATCACCAGTACACCTGTGCGTAGAATTAGATGCACTATCACTGAAAAAAAAAATAAATTTGACACTCACTTTTTCTTTTTTTCCAAACACACCCTCTTGCAGGCACAAATCTAAGATTACAATAGCATCAACATATTACTTCAATATGGATTAGCATCAAATAGATCTATAGAAATAAAATAGTTTACGCTTAAACAAGTGATAATCGGATACAATCTGCTATTGATATGGGTAAAATGCAAAAATCAATATAATCTATCTGTCTTATAAGCAACACAAAAATGCACTAGTATCAACACCATCATAGATTGAAATAGCAAAAATGACAATCAGCAATACATAAATGATAAATTCAAACCGGCATAGAAATACTCGGTACACAATTTCTATCTTTTAAATACGGGTAGCTTAGCATCTACTAGGCTTCTGCCTTTCCGTAGTAACAAATATTATTTATATCACAATAATAATTAGAAAAAAACATACACAGCTCATAACTGGCTTATTCCGCTATCTCCTTTAACTCACTTAACAATAGCACGTTAAGATCATACTCATAATAACTTTTAAGCAATAAGAATGCATTTGACACATATAAGTTTTAGTCCACAAAAAGAAATAAAGTCTAGTCCAAGATCTGGTATTGTCTCGTTCAAAATTTACGGTAACAAATAATTAACCTGATTGACATAAATAGCAATGCATAAAGTCCGCGTAAATAGTTTCCACTAAAAGTCCTTACCCCTAATAGGATAAATGTAGGCACATCCTAAAACATAAAATTTCACCTTATGAGTAAAACAGGATTATATGCCATGCTGGCTACACAGAACTAAAATCTTCTGTATAAAATAATTTAGCAACACACAGCTAAACACTTCCTCGGACGGAAAACTATTGATATGATTAGACTTCTGCCACATTAGTAAAAGGCCATTGCAAAGCCTAAATGATGGGAGAAATAGTTACACATGCCATAAGGCCACACGAACTTGATTTGGGAAGAATTGCGTAGTTCGCGATTCCACCATTGCGTTTAAACCAACCACGTAGCTAACCTGAACAAGAGAAAAAGCCTGTTCGGCCACTGACCTTAGGAAATAGCGAGGAGAGCCTTGAACGGGTCCGTACTGAGGCGAATCTCTTCTAATTTCGCCGCACTGCCGCGTTGACGAAATCTCCGCCGCGATTACTTCACTGCACGGCTCCATTTCCTTCGTCAATGGAGTCGTTATCGGCTGTCGCTCTGGGAACTCCGGCGGCGTTAGTTTCCCTCCGTCCAACTGCCTGGCCACGACGTAGAGCCCTTTTCCACGGCTACGACGTTGTACCCTTGTACGGCCTTCCGAGAATTCAGGTGCACGCTCTCCTGTTGATCTCCATTTCACTCTGTCATTTTCCTTTCCAAGCTTCGCGCTTGAAAAACTCTCCTGTCGCTCATTGGTTGTCTGTTGTTGACGCAACCTCTGACGTCGTTCATTTCGTTCCGAATGAACAAACGATCGTGTCGGAAATGTCCGATTCCACCGTCGTGATCTACGATGATCGGGGATTTCCGTGACAGTCAGGATTGTTAGAGTTTATGTAGCAAGCACTAGCAGACTTCTCATTGTTGATATTACGTAACGCGTTTGACTCTATCATTGATTTCGTTGGTGTTGCTTTGAGGAAGTCACGAAAGAGTTTCTAATCCCACTTTATTGAAAGTCGATTTATGATGTACATATTTAAGCCATCGAAGTTACGTGCTACTGGAAGAAGGTCAGATGTTAAATCGTGTAGGTGTTGAACGGTTTGAAGAGAACTTTGAGAATAGCAATATCCAGGACATCACTCACGGGTGAATGATCACAATAATAGGCATGCTTGACAATGATCACAAGAATAATTATGAGTAAGGATTTCTGTATGATCAGTCGATACCAGCTACACCACTGGAGACATTATGAGAAGGATTTGTTGGGAGTCTATCTTTACGATAAATCATGTATACAGGTAGCCGAAATAGCCGTTCTGACTATAATAGGTGCGTTTCACAGATTAAGATAACATCAATTGTGTTTCTCGATAGGAAGTCCAAGAACTCCTCTCGCCTACAAGAAATGCCTCTGGCATTCCAGATGGTACCTTAGTTGACTAGTTTGAAGTTATTGCTAGCCATAATTAAGCTTTAGAGAACGAGTTGACAATCTGCGGAATCGATTATCCGATTTCCTCATATAATTTGAGCATGCTGCCTAATTTCATGTACATAGCTTGCAAATCAGAAGGGTTGAAATTTTTGTTAACGAGTTTTGAAACCACCGTTGCATAGAGTCTCTCTTCAACAGTCTCGGCGCCACACGTTCGGCTCATTATTTTGGGATATTTAGGACATCCCGCGAAACTTGAGATATGCTGTTCATGGCAGCTAATATATTTAGGTGAATCCTGTCCTTTTACATTCTTGCAGTCCCTTGTTTGATAGTTTCCTGCACACTTATTGCAACGAGGTAGCTCAGTATACGTCCCATGGAAACGTGCCAATCTGAGAGATTTGTAACATTGCAGAGGTTTCTTGTTGCCTCTAAATAGCTCAACGAACACTGCCAGTTGACTGGTACGAGTGGCTTCTTTAAAAGTTCTATTGTGTTCAGTGTATTGAAATAGCGCCAGGATCAAGGGCATTTCAACGGAGCCATTTGCCTTTTTAAGTCTTAATATATTCTCAGGATAATGACTTGCCTTTTTGATGTTATCAAGAAAATCGTATTTTAACAATTTTTCCGACTTCAGCTGGTAATGTTTTATTTTCAGAATATTGTCACTCTTAATTCCTGACACTAACTTTTTATGGATTTCTTCATTTTGACACCTAATTTTAATGGTATCTGTATGAGCCATGATGCATCATGCCTTCCAAAGGTACATGCTTCTTGATTTCTTCAAGAGGATCCCTAATTGGTTTACCGTGAGTGCGAATTATAATCGAGAGAACATACACTTTTCCTTCTCTATGATTAAATTAGACAATCTCTTGTTTTTTTTTCGCGAAAGGCAAGAGCAGCTTCGTCACTGATGGCCACTTAGTAGTGATATTGCCAACATGCATGATTTTTTTTATATTTCTTGTTTAAAACAGGGATCCAGCCATTGACTTCCCTAGTTAGATCGTCATTTAATTTACGCTTATTTCTATGTTTGTTTAGTTTTTATAGGCCTTGAGGTATGCTATATTGAATCCTCTTCTCTTGAATACGTAAATGTGGCAAATTTATGTTTTTCGCTGTCGTTGAGAGAATTCGGTTGACATCTGTAACGTTACGTAGAATCACTGCGTGGATTCTTCTTTTTGCTGACGTGGAAAAGAATTTAAGGAACACATATGCTCAATACCCAACGATGACGATAAATATGCTGAGCATCTAATCAAACATAGATGATGACATAGAGATGACTTTGGAAAAATAGATGATGACATGAATATACTGAAAATATCCAACGACCAAAGAAATATTGAAATTCAAGACAAAGAAGAACAAGGACTTAAACTATTAAATAATCAAGTGGAATTTGATTTCAATGCAATTTTAAAAATCATTCCATCAACTGGTGTAATATTCTTATTTTGATTCTCTTACCTTTCCTTTTCTCTTCTTGTTAGAACCAAGCAATCAGAGAACGTTTGAAATCAGAGGAAATCACTACTGTTTACCTGCGAACAGCCAATCCTAATTGAATGGTTCAATCCATTTTTGTGTGTACAATATTTCCAAAATAAAAAAGGGCAGATAAATGACATTATTTTAAAGATAAAAAAACCCTAGGGCCAAGAGTCTAAACTGACTTGTTTAGTTTTTATACGCCTTTGAAGTTGTGGATTTTTTTCAAAATTCTCTCGTCCTTTATTATTATCAATCGTAGAGTGAAATTTCTTCTTTTGTTAGCATCCCTATGGAATCTATTTTCAAGGGAAATAATAATTTCAAATAAATGCAAATAAAATAAAAAATACTGCACACACTATATGAAAAAAAAATTGAAATAAAAACCTTTTTTCCACATATCCGTCAATATCTAAAAAAAAAAATAAAGAAACTGCAACGAGAGAAGGATGAGGCACAAAACCTTGGAATATAATAAAAGTTATTAATTAAAAAATAAATAAATAATAATTAATAAAAAATAATAAATAATTAATAAAATCAAGATCAAAATAAAAAGCTGACGTTTCAAAATTATCCTGAAGTTATCTAATTCTCTAACATTCTTTGCTTTTAGAGAATTATCCTTTTTGCTTTGCAAACGGGGATTTTTGCTTTTACTTCCCTTCCGAAGGAACTGCGTGATCTCAGGATTTTTCCCCCTGAAAAAATCCTCAGCGTCCTCGCGGATTATATGAAGGTTCGGATCATCGGAGTCCGACCCATTCACCTTTCTTAACACAATTCATTTTAGACGAACGTGAAAAGGATAGTCATTAAAAAAAGAATAGAGGTAAATAAAAATTATAACAAAAGACTTTGGTTATCATGAGACGCAGAAATGTTTTGGGAGAAAAATAGTGGAGGCGCCGGGTATCGATCCCGGTACCTCTCGCATGCTAAGCGAGCGCTCTACCATGTGAGCTACGCCCCCATTCTGATTAATTCAACTCTTAAGTTAAACTTTAGTACAGTATCTTATAATATTCGTTCGTTTATAGGTTAGGTGGAGCTGCCAGAAAAAGTTTTATTATGAGATTAAAGGTGAGAATGACCTTAATCATTTTGACTGTTTACTTATTTCTTTCTCTATAAGAAAATCACAAATTTTCTGTCTTATCTTTAAATTTTTTTTTGCATCTCACTGAATATATTTCATTCCTTCTCGAGATATCAAGTTAACATATTTTTCGCTATATTATTTATTCCTGTTCGATAAAGCTGTAAAACTGATTCGCTAGCTCTTGCCCGTCAGTTCTTTCTGTATAAAATTATTTATTCTAAGAAAATAAAGTGCTCTGCGTTAATATCCTTCATATTTAATATGAAACTGATGAAAATAAAAAAGCAGGGGGAAAAATAAAGTAATGAAAGCAAAAATACCACCAGATGTTTTAATAGGAAAGGGTCGTAACAATTTCTGAAATATAAAAAAAAAGCGGAATACCTGGTTTCTATTCGACAGCTGTCAATATGTTGCTAATATCCTATCATGTATAGACTAATATAAATATTTATTTGATATTTTTACAAGATTTCTTTTTGATGTCTGGCGATTGAGGTCGAACTCCGCTATTGCTGTCGACGAGAAGTTCTTTTGGCGACAGCAGTTCATGAATAAAGATTCCTTCATTTAGAATTTATTACATTAAAAATTTATAAGAGCAATTGATGAACACTTAATTTAAATTTTATGTAATTTTTAAGTAGTAGCTATGTAAAACAGATTTCTTAATTTTTATGTATTTTGGAGAATAAATAATTTTATCTATTTTGAGCCAGGTGCCCACCTCCTATTGGGCTTTCAACCTTGACTACTTGGTTGGCTTTAAGACACTTTGAGACAGCATGGCTGTCCGGGTGTCTGCGATAGCCCAAGTGGTAGAGGTGTCGGCCATGACAGCCGAGGTTCTGGTTCGAACCCAGTTCGCAGAATATTTCCTTCCATTTTTCGATAGAAAAATATTTACCTGATGCTTGGTAGGCTTATCTGCAGTTTATAATATTAATTATTATTATTTTGTTAAATAAAGAAATTACTTATTTCAGAATTTTTAAAATTTCGATCTATCAAAAAGCCTGCGACAATATTTATTGAAAGACCTCTTATGTATACTAAAAAGTCATATTTTCTAAAAATTATTATATCTTCCAACAGAAAACTATGGAACAAAGGAATCAGAAATCTATGTTTGTTAAATACTTCTCTCTCGAATATCAACAATGATCTTATTTCTTCTGACTCTGATCAAGGCCTCCTAGATAACAAGGCCCGGACAACTCGAGCATGATGGGATTGGTCATGTGATCAACGGAGGGAATGTTGCAGACGATAGAGGTGCTACCAACGATATGAAATGAGTAGATAGCTCATGAGCTGCTTTCAGCGCCACCATCGTGTCCCCATTTGAAGGCCTGGCGGCCATTGCTTTGGTAGTCAAAAAATGGCTTTCATCGATCTTTACGTGTGTAATTTTGCGTAGATAAACACACCAAAACTTAATGCCGATTTCTTGTTCAGCTTTAAATTGTAATAAAAGATATATTAAAGGTTCACCACTGACCTTTCACAGGTGGATTTTTTATTTTCTGCGTCTTAGAATGTTTATCTCATGTAAAAATCCTGGTCTTTCATATCGTGATTGGTTGATTAGATGTATCGAACGTTTGTTATCGTCGTTTCAATGATACCAGAATGATTGTTTAGAGGTATTTATGAAATTATATACCGCATTTATTAAAAACCTTCTAAATTTGGGAGATCGCAAAAGAAATTCCACGATGTTGGTGGGGGAGGGGGTGCTTTCTCAGCTGGCGACAAAGCGGATATACAGTAATTGCGCTTTGGCTGGCGATGTTCAGACTACCATAGTAATGGCACCTGCAGTGTAATAATATGAAGAATGGAGATTAGTTCCACGTTTCGCCGCCTTCAAATTGCCCCAAAGACGGCGGCCAAATAAGCGATCTACTTATTTCATATCATTGGGTGCTACTCAATCTTTACGATAAGCTTACATGCGATTGCAGATCATTTTATTATTCAGCATGAACCATTTAAAATATAATTCTTTCACAACATTTTGTAAAGAAAGTATGGATTACTAACATTTTTCAAGTAGGCATATAAATTCATTTTGGTTCTGTTTATTTAAGTCACTGACAATCGTCGACGTTTGTATAGATCATGTTCAAATGATAGCGATCCTTCATGTATAAATCATGTTCAAATGATAGCGACACGCAAATTTGAAGAAAATCATTTTGCATTTAATGAACTATTCATTCTAAAAATTCGAACAACATTTTAGAAGATCCAGAATAAAAGATATTACAATCGCATTCATTTAAAGCATATTGTAGTTAAATAAAAACGGAATAAACATCGAAGCATTAGGTCCAGTAAAGTAGTTAAATATAAGATTATCTGAAGGGATATGTGAATGAATTATCTGTATTTGTATATTCCTGACTTTTATAAATAAAACAAATGTTCACACAAATAGCAATAAGCCAAATTTGTAGTTAGCCTATATCCTTTGTAATTTTTCAAGCATTTAAGGCATTAAGCTCTAGATCACAATGCTCTCAGAGGCGAAACATTTATCTACAGCACTAAATCTGTAGTGCTTAATGTTTGAATCAGAATTAGAAACAACTACAATCAAAAAATTCTTTATTAAATGTAATAATTAAATATTATTAAAAACTTACAATATTTTTAAAAACAATGAAATGACCTGCAACATTTTGAAAACAATAGGAAAACTCATAATTGTCTATCGATGTTTTCCTTTAATTTACTAACGAGCTCTTTTTTTTTTTTTTTTTTTTTTTTCCCCCTCCTTGCATTGTTTTCTCTCTTCTCCTTTTCGACGTCATCAGCTCATAGTGTCCGGGCAACACCACCTAAAGAGAAAGCCTGAGCGCGGAAACGTCATACATTGTTACATCATGATACGAAGTCATAATTTAGGGCTTATTATTGGTAGAAATGCGATTAAAGATGACTGTTTATGATGATGTAACAATGTATGAAATTTTCGCGCTCAGGCTTGTTATCTAGGACGCCTTTCTCTGATCCACTTCTTTCTTTGTTTGTGAGACGAATATCGGTGATTGGGTAACATATATGTTAGTTCTTCAATCGTCAGCCAGTTGCGACATTATTAATCAACTAGCAGGGTCACCCGGCGTTGCCCTGGATAGTTACAGTTGTATGTAAACAGAACAACTTCAGGTAGTTAAATAATATCTTAAATTGGTCTTCAGTAATTCTATAATTTCCTGTTTGTTGACGAAGCTCTCGTTGTTCAGATGTTTCCGAAACTTTTTGTCTTCCCTGGCCAATGCTCGTTCTTTTCTTCGGTGGCATTTCGTTAGATTATGATTCATAAAACCTTTAGATTTCGTTCATAAAACCTTTGAACGTTATCCGAAACGTCAACTTTTTATTTTTATTTTTATTTTATTAATTATTTATTAAGTAGCGGAAGAATGAAGTTACTTATTGTTTTCACAATGTCCGTCTGTCTGTCCGTCCGCCCCTTTCATAATTTCCGCATTTTTTGAGGTAGAAAGTTGAAATTCAGAATGTAGCTTACTATGGGCATGTGTACCTTCACTATTTAATTTGGTTTTGATTGGCCCACTGGGGTCGGAGTTTCGGGGGTGGAAATTAGAGGGGACCAAAGGTCTACGCGTATTTATGCATATAAAGGAATGAAATTTGGTATGCAGATTCCTCTAAGCAAGATCAACATTACTGTAAAGTTTGGGCAAAATCGTCCCAATAGGGTCGGAGTTGTGGGGGCGGCAATCACTTGGTCTTAAGAAATTTATGGCAACCTTAAGGGTGTGATATATCATTCAATCGAAAATGATGAGAAAAGAGAGAAGATAGGGTTCTTTTATATTTTCTAAATACAAGGTTCGAGAAAATCAATTTTTGATTAAAAAGAAATGGAGGGTTAAAAAGTGCAGATGAAGGAATAAAAAAAATAGATGAACTCAGGGCTTCCGCTACTTTCCTATACCTTCTTCGGGAGGCTTAATTTCTTGTTATTTTTTATTAATCATTATTAAGTAGCGGAAGAATGGACCTACTTATTGTTTTCACAATGTCCGTCTGTCCCCTTCATAATTTCCGCATTTTTTGAGGTAGAAGGTTGAAATTCGGAATGTAGCTTACTATGGGCATGTGCACCTTCACTATTTAGTTTGGTTTTGATTGGCCCACTGGGGTGGGATTTTCGGGGACGGAAATTAGAGGGGACCAAATTAATTGCCAAAACCATAATAATAAAGTAAACCAAAGCTTAAGAAAATCAGAGGTTATTACTACAACAACACTGGCGCGCTTTCCCATCGTTTTATATCCCATTGTTCGGAGTTCACCTGAGGTAATGCAACACCAAAACGATCAGCTAGAAGAAAAATATAATTCCTCGGGAACATCGTGATTGATCCGGATCAAAAGTACCTTAAATGTTGATCCAGTCTATAAGCTATAACCATTCTAAGTTTCATCAAAATCCACCCAGTAGTTTTTGTGTGATGCCCGTACAAGCAAACAGACAGACAGAGCCGGCCCGAGGGTGGTGCGAACGGTGCAACCGCACTACGCCCCGCGCATCTGAAGGCCCCGCGCCGCCGACTAATTTTGCGCCAATTACTGAAAAAATTAAAAAATTGTTAGTTTTCTCACTAGTCGGTGCAAGCGCAAGAGATGGTTTGTGTGTCTGACCAATGACGTATATGAAAGATAGATTCCGAATCCTATTGTTAACAGCGGCAAAGTGAAGCAAATTGAGCCATGATTGTTCTGGGCAGGAGTGAGCCGTGGAGTAATTAGCTGTCTGGCTGCTTTGTTTGTGAAGATTTTGGGCCTGAGGAATAATTAATTCAAAACCATTCCTCAAAGTTAAACTGCGTACAACTGTACAAAAATAAATCAGATCAGGAATCATTTTCCACAAAAATAAATCAAAAATACGTAACTAAAATGAAAATACGTAACTGAAAGACAATCGAAAAGAAATTGAAATTGAAACCATGATCGAAAAATTGGTTATAAAATATAATAAAATACTCCAAATACAAAGTAAACAAAAAGATAAACTTATCACTCCGTGATCGGTGTGTGAAAGATTAATTATCACTCTTGTGTTTAGCCATGTGTTTTGCATAATCTTCACTCACTTTCGGCCATGACAGTTCTGGGCATGGAGCTCAATGACGTATATTAAAGATAGACTCCGAATCCTATTGTTGTAACTTGAAGCAAATTGGGAAGCTCCATGTCCAGAACTGTCATGGCCGAAAGTGAGTGAAGATGATGCAAAACACATGGCTAAACACAAGAGTAGCTGATTAATAATTCTTTCACACGCCGATAACGTAGTGATAAGTCTATCTTTTCGTTTACTTTGTATTTGAAGTATTTTATAAACAATTTTTCGAACATGGTTTCAATTTCAATTTCGTTTCGATTGTCTTTCAGTTACGTATTTTCATTTTAGTTACGTATTTTAGATTTATTTTTGGTGAAAATGATTCCTGATCCTTTTTCTTGTCTGTTTGTACAGTTGTACGCAGTTTAACTTTGAGGAATGGTTTTGAATTAATTATTCCTCAGGCCCAAAGTCTTCAAAACCAAAGCAGCCAGACAGCTAATTACTCCACGGCTCACTCCTGCCCAGAACTATCATGGTTCAATTTGCTTCATTTTTTGCCGCTATTAACAATAGGATTCGGAGTCTATCTTTAATATACGTCATTGATGGAGCTTCCCAATTTGCTTCAAGTTACAACAATAGAATTCGGAGTCTATCTTTAATATACGTCATTGTGTCTGACTGATTTAACAACCATGTTGTTTGTTTTGCTTCGTCTTCTTGCTGCACTTCTCGTGTTGTCAGGACTGGATTAGGCTATAGATAGACTATGTAGCTAGGTGCCCGCACCGCACTGCACTACATAAATAAATTGTTTTTCTAATTCTTTTTAAAAAATTGTAAATCGTTTTTTTTAATTTTATTTTTGAAGGCGTTCGAGTTATTTCAGTTACTAATTGAAATAATTTGCACCCGATCAGAGCCGGATTAACAACGTAGGGATCCTGTGGCCGCTAAAATTATTCTCGGACGAAATTAAAAAGATTTAATTTATAATAATCTTTCTTATTTATGTAATAAAGAATAAATAAATAAAGATTGTGTGAGTATACAAGAACGGTTTATTTGTTTTGAAACAGTAAAAGACTCGACAGGAAAAGGGTTATCAGCCAAGATTAGAAAAGGAGGAACTAGATTTAGGGAACTGTCGAGGACAGGCGTATGTTAACGGTGCTAATATGAGAGGTTTATATAAAGGCGTGCAAGCACTTATCCTGCAAAAGAATGCTAAAGCACATTATATCACCTGCGGAAGTCATAATTTGAATTTAGTTCTCGGAGACATTTCAAAATCATCTGCTCTTGCAATTTCATTTTTTGGTACTTTACAAAGTATATATAATATTTTTGCAAGTTCTGTGACACGCTGGGAGATATTAAAAGAGCATGTCAAACATCTTACTCCAAAACCACTGTCAGAAACAAGGTGGGAATGCTCGAAAGTGTGAAATCTGTGAGATACCAAGTACCACACCAATCAATGCCTTTATGAACATACCCAGAAACATACCACTGACCTGAAAACAAAATCCGAAATCCAATCAATTGAAAATAAACTTACTTCATTTGAATTTTTATTAAGTTTGGTCATTTGAGCAAGACATTTCAAAATTCCAATATAGACATTGGCACTGCAAATTCACATTTAAAAGGACTTTTAACATTTTTTGAAAAGTATCGTGAATCGGGATTCAAATCATCTTTGATAACTGCAAAGGAAATAGCTGACGAATTGAAAGTGACACATGAATTTAAGAATCAAAGAACTGGGCGAAAAGTGAAACAATTTTATTATGAAGGAACCGATCAGCCGATTTCATCTGGCGAAGAATATTTCCGAATTCAATATTTTCTGATCCTAATTGATAGTGCAATTATTTCTTTCAAAAAAAGATTCGAAATTTATCAGAAACATGAGGCATCATATGGTTTTTTATATAATTCGGATAACATTAAGAAACTAGCTGAAGATGATCTTCTTAAATGTTGCAAAGACTTAAATGCAATCTTGCAAGATGATATTGATTGCATTGATTTATTTAATGAAATCAAAATTTGTCGTCGAGTTTTGCCTTCCAGGATCACAATATTACAAAGCTTGCAATATCTGCTTACAAATAATTTATTTGAATTATATCCAAATTTTTTTACTGTTCTGATAATTATATTAATCTTACCAATTACCGTCACATCTGCCGAAAGATCTTTCTCAAGATTAAAGATAATAAAAAATTACTTGAGATCTAGCATTAGTCAGGAACGATTTACCTCCTTAGCCATTTTATCTATTGATTCTGAATTAGCAAAAACACTAAATGATGATGATGTTATCAAGGAATTTTCTGTAAAACATGTAAGAAAATGAAACATAAATAGCATATTGTAACCTTATTGTAGAATGTTGCAACAATAAATCATTATTTTGTTGTACGAAATTCACTTTTAGGCCCCGCAAGTTAATTTTGCACCGGGGCCCGCTATTGTTCGGGCCGGCACTGCAGACAGACAACAGATTTATTATATGTATAGATAGAAGATAGAAGATTATAATTTTTTGCTGTAATTTGTAATTTCATAAATATATCGTTGTGGCTAAAGAGCATTTTGTTTGTTGTCAACTCATGTTTAATGTTTTCGAGCGACCCGCGCTCATCATCAGAATGCAGAGGAGGGTGATAAGAATGAAACAAAACAATATAAAAACAGAAAAGGTCACATGACAAATCATCAGTGGAACAGCTGGGTTTTCAAAGAGTTCCGACCGTTTCCATCTTTGTTGTCGTGAATCCATGTCGCCGTTTTGTGGTTCGAGGTTCCTCTGTACAGTGGTGTTATAAGTTATCATGAAGTTTAGCTCGAATATTTCTTCTGTAGAGTAGTTTTGTCATACATACTTCTTGTGTAAGAACAACTTTACTGCGGGATGGGCCAGCCCAGACGTGATATTGGTATATCTCATTACTAGCTGAAGTATCCGGCGTCGCTCGGTGAAAAATACAGGGTGTTCCAAAATGATCTTTACAACTTTGATCACGTGTATTTCAGAAATGGGGATATGTAGAAAGATGCGGTTTGCGGCATAAAGGGTGGTTTACATAGACGCATGAACGCATGCGATGCTGCGATTTTGCGCTGTTCGATTTTGCGCACGAACCGGTGTGCGTCGGTGCGATGAAACGCTGCGTCTGCAAAATGGAGGCTCCGGTTTACATGCACCACGTGGTTGTAACAATTTCGGATACACTGGAGCATGTGTCACGTGACCTCC